>CM055111.1:25672760-26125539 GCA_029204225.1 Diphasiastrum complanatum
CAACTCTATCCAGGTATAT
The DNA here is from genome assembly GCA_029204225.1 of Diphasiastrum complanatum. Classification (NCBI taxonomy): domain Eukaryota; kingdom Viridiplantae; phylum Streptophyta; class Lycopodiopsida; order Lycopodiales; family Lycopodiaceae; genus Diphasiastrum; species Diphasiastrum complanatum. Next base: position 25,672,780 of record CM055111.1, read on the forward strand.
CAAGAACTATTAAGAGTAGGACATTCCAAATATTGAGATCATAATAAGAACATTGCTCACTGATTAAATATAGATATCAGATCAGAATTTGTTTCTCTCATTACAAAGTCTCTACACTTTAGCTTGATTAAGATTTCAACAATGGTATCAGAGCCCTTCAATCTGACAGAGTCAATGTCCATAAGATTTCTAAGACTAGATAAATAATAGCTGAGGAAGCTAAAACATTAGTAAGACTAAATGGCATCCATAGGTAGAATTCAATCAAAATCTGCACAATTCTTTAATCAGATGAGTCAAATTACTTGGTCTTGAAAGTGAAGACATCACTTGTCCATAGAGGAGAATCACTCTGTGGATGGGACTGAAGAGACGCCAACCAATGCTAGAAAAGAACTTCCATAAATGGAAGGAAAAGAATGATAAAGTATATGCTTCCATTGAAGATGGTATTACACTGGATCTTGCATTAATATCAAATGCACAAGAGCTATGGGACGCATTGAAGTCAAGATTCGAGACCAAATCGTGCATCCAAAAACATGTACCTGGAAGACCAACTCACCTACCTGCACTGGAATGACAAAGACCTCACAAAATTTATCAGAAACATGAAGAACCTGTTTCTCTCTTTGCACAATTGTCGGCATGGAAGACGCGGTCTCGTTAGAGAAACAACTGACATACCTATTACGCTGCCCATGGACTCTGCTAGCAAAGGATCCTATAATGACTCTTGAGAGAGCAATAAACAAAATCAAGAAAGAAATGGAAGCAAGAGAGCACTATGATGATTGGATCAGGCTCTATATAGCAATAAGGATCAACGTAGAAAGAAGCTTCAACCTAGGAGGGAGTCATTTCAAAGATCAGATCGCAACAAGCAGAGACAAGCCGACAAAGAAGGAAGAACGAAGGCACCTACTCAACACAGACCGCAGGGTGGTGAAAAGAAATCCTACATAGATGCAAGACAGGACAATCGGCACATGTTGGTTTATATACAAACATCCAATGTGTGCATTGTCATAAAAAGGGTCATGCAGCAGTAGACTACTATCGGAACCCCAAGAAACAAGAAAGACACTAGGCAGGTAGAAAGCCCTCTAACAGCTCTTTCTTATGTAGAGTCGTCAGAAATATCAAGGACAACTGAGAAGAGAGAAAATAATAATCCATCTGCTTATGTATGTGCAGATGTGTGTGCTACATCACCAAATTGACATTCAAGAAGTCGTTCTTGATTTGGGTGCCATGTCACGATGCACAATGATAACAAACTATGGAGAAACCACCCAACCAATAGAAGCATCCAATCATCTCTAGAAGCCTCACCTCTAAGCCAAAGAACAAGAAGCGATAATGTAGAGTGAGAGCCCTGGCAATGAATCAAGAACCATGATGAGGAGTAAGGCGAGTTTGGACCCATTATATAGAGCCAAAAGCATCCTGGGACACATAGCCATGCATAGCCCTAAGTTTCCTATACAAAGATTCACCTAGAATATAGTCCTAAGCATTTGCTATTGATAACTCTACACATGCATACAATGTCTCATACCTTGTCTAAACTCCATTTAGTGTGTTCTAGACCTCACAAGGATATTAGTTACTTTCGGGTCACGTCCAGTATGATGTGGCATAATTAATAGCTTGTTTCACTGGAGTATCGTGTATCCAAGACTAGGAGTATACTGTATCCTATGTACTGGTCGTGGACATAACATTCTTCCCTCCTTAAACTGTTTCTATCCTTAGAAATTAAAATTCGAGAAATTCTTCTTTATGCTATCAACTCTCTCCCATGACGACCCTTCCATAGAATTAAGCACTCAGAGATAGAACGATTTCTCAATTGTTTATCTCTGGTTCTGAGCACTTTCTCAGGCTCCAAAGGTACACTAAACGATAAATCTTCCAAATGGGATAAATCCTGATCCGATCCAACTATATCACCATCATGTAAACTTAGTTTCAAACGAGTTACATGAAATACTGGGTGTGCAGTTGATTTTCCTTGAAGATCAAGTTCATACACCAAAGAACCAATTCTACGTACAATCCTGAAAGGTCCACAATAATGGGTAGAAAGCTTATAATGCTTCCTTGTACGTAATGTCTTAGAATCTTTTGGAATCCTAAGATATACCTAGTTGTGAACTTTAAAATCTCTTGGAGATCTCTTAAGATCGGTATAGTGTTTAGCTCTATCCTGAGCACTTCGGATACTATCCTTAGCCACTTGCAACATTTCTTACATATCATGCAAAAAATCAGCAACATTCTGGATCTTAACAGACTTCGTCTCAACATTTACTACAGATCTAGGTTGAAAACCGTACATAAGCATAAAAGGACTGTAACCTATAGCAGAATGTTTTCTACTATTATATGCAAACTCAACCAGTGGGAGATAATCTTCCCAATGAGATTGTCTTTGAGAAACATACGTCCTCAAAATATCTTCCAGAGTTTGATTAGTCCTTTCTATCTGGCCATCTGATTCAGGATGATCAGAAGAACTTAAACTCAAAGAAGTTTCAAGTTTATGGAATATTACTGACCAAAAGTGAACTGTGAACTTAGGATCTCTATCATTAACCATGTCACTTTGAGACCATACAACCGAAATAATATTTCAACAAAGATCTGGGCTAAATCAAAAGCCTTTATAGTTGACTTGACTGGTATGGATGCAACTAGCTTAATTAACTGATCCACTACAACCCAATTAGAATCATTTTGTCGTTGGGTCTTTGGAAGTCCAACTACAAAATCAATAGATATGTTTTCCCATTTCTTATCTGGGATATCTAACGGATGCAACAAACCACCAGCCTTATGACATTCAGCCTTTGCTAGTTGATAGGACTTGCATTTAACAACATATGGCTTGAGCTTTGGCCAATAAAATTCTCTTTTAGCCAAGTCCAGAGTCCTGTGTATACCGGGATGTCCTACATAGGGTATGTCATGACATTCAAACAAAATCTTCCATTTGAGCTCATCATCACTAGGTACGCAAACTTTTCCATTCTAAATAGTAATCCATTTCGAATGGTGAACTGTTCCACAATCTTCTTATCTTTCTTAGTTAGTTGAGTCCCTTTGTGTTTCTGACTCAACACTGTCCACATTTCTTCCGGTCTGAACAATGTTCCAAATGTGACCAAAATGGGAATCTGATTCATATTTTTCTCTCAGATATAGATCCGTAGAAATCTGGGTGAATGACAACTCGTTCAGTTCACCGATTTGACAAGAGCATCTGCAACTTGATTAGAGCTGCCTCTTATGTAACGGATTTCATGATCGAATTCTTGCATCAATTCAACCCATCTAGTTTTTCTCCCCCGAAAATTATGCTGATTACAAAAATACTTAAGAGGCTGGTGATCCACATACACTACAAACTTACTACCATACAAGTAGTATCTCCAGGTTTTAAGTGCATGGATTACAGCAAACAATTCCTTTTCTTGCGTAGTATAACGCAACTGAGGACCAATGAATTTTTTTGCTCTCAAATGCTAGTGGCCTATCCATTTGTAATAGACCAACTGCAGTATCACTTGCGTCCGTTCTCACGACGTAAGGTAAATTTAAATTTGCAATTTGTATCACGAGAGCTAAAACAATCATTGTTTTAAGTTTCTCAAAACATTGATTTAATTCCTTGTTCCAAACAACTAGCGGACTAGGTTGATTCCTCTTTTTCTTTTTATTAACAATTTCTTTTATCAGATTATTAAGTGGTGTTGGTAACTTAGCATAATCCTCAACAAATCTCTTGAAGAAAAGTGTAAAACCTAAAAAAGACTTTACTTGCCTCACAGTTCTAGAAATTGGCCACTCAATCACAATCTTGATTTTATCCTCGTCAATCTTGATCCCATCTACTGTGATCTTATGACCGAGATAAAGCAACTCTTGCTTAAAGAATTCACACTTGGACTCTTTAGCGTAGAAGAACTCCTGACGGAGTTTCATCAAGACGATTTTTAAGTGTTCCGCCAAGGATTTACTGTAAACGAGAATGTCGTCTAAGAATACAACCACATACTTCACACCATGCAGATTGAAGTAACTACTCCACTTGGCCAGCCAGTCCTCGACGACCTCAGGTTTCTTCTCCTTCTTCTCTCTCGCATAAACCTCCGGTTGAAAACCAAGATTGGGCGAAGACATCAATTTGACTTGATTCAACAGAACCTCCATTTGTCGATCTCTCATCAGATTATGATTATTCATATCATTGAGTGTCGTACTCAACTATTGACAAATCACCATATAAGATGGCGGACCTGGATTTGCAACTTGATTTGAAGTTTCTTCGGCCATCTCGATATATCTATCCTAGAAATTACTAAATTTAGTTAATATCAGATTAACTCATAATGAAGTACAGTTGACCAAAACCGACTGAAATTCACTCCAGCATGGTCAAATCACTATTTTTAGTCAATTTCATAGATATTACAAGAAACTGGAAAAAACTAAAAATTTTGAATTTTCGACTTTTAATTTTTTTTAAAAAATTTTACGTTTTCTAAAACTTCGTAAAAAAACCACTGTCAGTTATTAAGCAATCGAAATTGAAAATTCGATTTACTGTTCGATTCTTAATTTTACTACTTTAATGTCCAATAGACATGCAAGACATATGACATTAAACTGATTTCTTACAATTACGGAATTTTTACATAAAATCAAGTTCTACGGAAATTGTCAACTATAAAATCCAATTTTGTATCTAACAGTCAGAGTACATGCGTATGACCACTGAAAATAGATCTAAACTATTCATGCATGTTAGAATCACTCTGAGAATTTACATGCAGACATTCCATGCAAGTAATGTATCTCAAAATAGGAAATTGTCATGCATGCAATCAGAACAATTGAAAATTTTGCCAATTTTGCTCACAAAATTGCAAAACTTCAGATGATCGTATCTTTGGCTATAGGACACCAAATTGGATGTTGTAAAGCTCAGTACAGAGGGAGACCTAGTGAACAAGACACTTACCACATCAGCCTACCACCTAGGATTCACACATGCTAGTTCAGAACAACCAATTAAGCTGTAGGAGGGCGCACTTTTTCAAGGCCAAACATCTCAAAAACTACCAACCAAGAAGAAGCATCCAATCAATCTCTAGAAACCTCACCCCCAAGCCAATGAACAAGAAGCATGAATGTAGAGTGAGAGCCTGGCAATGAATCAAGAACCATGAATTCTTGATTTCTAGAAGTCAAAATTGCTACAAACTTGATGCAATTGAAACATAAGCCTCTACCCATCAATTTACAGGTCTGATAGCTTGCTGGGAAGGTAAAAAGGAATAAAAATCATGCTGGAAAAAATTCAAAATGATCCTCTTATTGATTTAGAGAAATCTATCTCCCAAAATTCACCAAAATTGGTTAATTTTTGACACTTTTTGACTTTATACAAACCCAATTGCTAGAACTCTTGGCTCTATCTTCTAGGACAGCTTCAAAAGACTATGATTCATCTTTTCCTAGCTTCAATTGATGTTCAACAACCTCCTACCATCTAATTTTATGAAAAAAACAAGCAAAAATCATGAATTTTAGCCCTTTTCTTGGTTTTTTCACAATGCCCAATTGGAATCTAATGGCAAGAACGTTTTCCAAATCCACATGCAATCCAAAATACAAAGCTATAACCAACCAATTGATCTAAACTTGCTGAATTTTGAATTCTACCCTCCATTTTGTGCCAAAATCATGGAAAACACACCAAATTTGGCCACAAAAGAGCCTAGAATCCAAATACATGGGAAGATCCAACATGCAAACTTAATTTCAACTACTTCAAAGTGTATTAACTTGCTGGACATTTCAGATCCTTAACTAGTTTTGAGCTACACATGCTAAAACTCCAAAAAAGACACCAAAATTGATCTCCTAGCACAATTCTTCATAAACCACAATGAAATTTGAGAGAGATATGGAACGTGCAAATTGAAATTGGGAAGATTCACCACCTTGCAACCTTGCTCCACTCCTTGGATGAGAATACCAGTTGAATACCACCAAGCTCCAATGAAAAGCACCACCTCTCCAAACTTGTAAGCCTTGCTCTGATACCACTATAAGAGAAGCTCCTTAGATCCTGCTTACAAATCACAACACAATGATAACACACTATGGAGAAACCACCCAACCAAGTAGAAGCATCCAATCAATCTCTAGAGGCCTCACCCCCAAGCCAAGGAACAAGAAGCATGAATGTAGAGTGAGAGCCTGGCAATGAATCAAGAACCATGATGAGGAGTAGGGCGAGTTTGGATCCATTATATAGAGCCAAAAGCATCCTGGGCACATAGCCATGCATAGCCCTAAGTTCCCTATACAAAGATTCACCTAGAATAGAGTCCTAAGCATGGACCAACTATTCATAGAATTGCTATTGATAACTCTACACATGCATACATTGTCTCATACCTTGTCTAAACTCCATTTAGTGTGTTTTGGGCCTCACAAGAATATTAGTTACTTCCGTTGTCACGTCCAGTATGACGTGGCATAACTAACAGCTTGTTTCATTGGAGTATCGTGTATCCAAGACTAGGAGTATATTGTATCCTATGTACTGGTCATGGACATATCACAAGTAGTCCTCAATGGTCTAGGAGATGATTTCACAAACTTGGTCCAAAGTTTTGCCATCCAAGACACTTTGCCAACTATTGAAAAGTTTCATAGTGTGCTAGTGGCTGAAGAGTGTAGGATGCTCCACACCAAAGCAAGAATGAATTCATTGTCATTGCAAGATGGAAATGAGAAAGCCAATTTTTCATTCAAGGGCAAAAAGAAGACAATGGAGCTAAGAAGAAACATCAAAAGGAGGCCAAAGAAGAAGATGAAACATCAAGCTCAAAAGGCAAGAAGGACAAATCAAAGTACAAGTGCTTCTTTTGTGGAAAGAAGAGGCACTTTGCATCAGAATGTCTCAAGAAGAAGAAGGCACAAGAGAACAAACAAAGCAACATTGCACATCAAGAGGAGGAGGATGAAGAAGAATCATCCTTGATGGTATCCAACACATCACCATCACCCAAGAGAACACAAGTGAATCTTGGTGGATTGATAATGGGGCCAGTTCTCACATGACTTTTCAAAAGGACTACTTTTTCAGTCTACTCTCTTATAATGATGTAAAAATATCTACCTTTACAACTAGTAATCAAGAGTGTAGAATAAGTGGTATTGGTACTATTCCATTGTACATAGGATCATCCAAAAGGATGAATCTTGAAAATCTCTTTTTTGTACCTAATTTAACAAAGAACTTGTTAAATGTTGGCCAATTAAGGGATAATGGCCTAGATGTACAATTTAAGCATGGAGGTTGTTTCATCCTTAAGAATGATGAATGCATAACAAAAGGATTTAAACAAGGTAGATTGTTTAAATTAGATACTAATGTTGCAATGGAGAGTGTGAGCATGGCAAAGGTGGAGATCACCAATGTGGAGCTATGGCACAAAAGGTTGGGCGACCCCAACTTCAAAGTTATGGAATCCATTGTGAAAGATTCAACTAGTTTTATCACATTTTGCAATATTTTCATATTTGACATATTGAGGCCAAAATTTGTCTTAGACTTAGAGGTTGACTTTTCAAAGTTCATTAGTCTAAATTTCATTTGAGTAAACACTTTTTGAAAGTGTGGGAAAGATAGAATGTGATTTTGAGTAGATTCAATTTGAATAAGTTGGGTACATTGAATCTAGACCCAAAATTGGTAGGGTTAGCATTTTGCTGGGAAAGCCAAGTGGCCAAATAAGGTTTGGACCTGTTATAAAAGGATGTAACTTGTGGAGAGAGTTATCTTCTCTCTTCTCTATCTCATTTCATGCTTATACATGGTTCTCTTGGGTCTACTATCCATTGGTGCACTATCTTGGTGATTGCTTGCAATTCTATGTGTAGAATGATCTATATTTGTTATTTTTGGATCCACACGTGTGAAATACAGTAGCTTGTTGGTTTTGTACGGACAGCAACAGTACATAATCATTTCATTCAAGTTTGATCAAGTTCTATTAGTGTTTGCATCTCAAATTGTGTGTAGATGCTGATTTTTCTACATTGGTGAGATTGGTAGTATATTTCTCTTTCTAACCAAAGATCATTCAAGTAGATTGGATCTTAAGGATCTGAAATCTTTCACATGGTATCAGAGCTTGTGTTTCAGGTTATGATGGAGGAAATCAGATCTATCAATGATTTGGTGAAGATATCAAGTCTAGAGCATGCTAGAGAGGATTCTACACCAAAGTCGGATTTTTTGCTTCTGTAGATTGGATCTTTTGTAGATCAAAACACTAAAGAAGTCAATATACTTGTTCAATTCCTATTTTTGAATTCCACATGCTGGATTTGGCCGATTTTTGGATCGTTGGTTCAGCCTAAGTGTTGGCTTATAGATTGCATATCAAATTTTCAGCATTTGCATGTAGATTTGGAATAGTCAATTCCTTGTGCTTTTGTCAAAATCCTAATTTTGATTGGATCTCTAGATAGTGAGGTTGCTGAACTTCATTTGAGTGTGTTTCAATCTTAGGAAGTGGCAAAAGTCATTAGATTGAGGATAGATCATAGGTTGATCAAGATTCCATGATTCTATGTGTTGATTTGCTTGGATAAGTGCTAGAAGAGAATTTGTGAGATAATTTCAAATCTTGGTGATTTCTTTTGAAAGCATTTGTTGTTGTTCGAAGGAGTGCTTTGTGCATTGAAGCAGGTTGAAAGAGAAGATCAGGTCATTGCTACATGGCAACCTCAATTGGAGTCATGTTGGAAGCCAATGATAGGCTTACCTCAAGTAACTATTCATTGTGGAAAGTAAGGATGGAGTCACTTCTTGAGATGAATGATGTTTTGGATATTGTTGTAGGTTTGGAGGAGAGACTAGCACACAACAAGATCAATTGAGGTATGACAAGAGGGCCAAGAAGCCTCTACACATGATAAAGATGAATGTTACCAATGAACTTCTCAAGGAAGTTGGTAAGTGCACATCATCTTTGGAAGCTTGGAATTCATTGAAGAAGCTTTATGAATCCAAGTCTACTTCTAGAGTGTTAATTCTAAGAAGGCAAATCTTTTCTTGTTTGCAAAAGAATGAGAAAGTCCAAGTACTTTTGTTTTGAGAATGAAAGCATTGAATGAGTTAGCTTGCATAGATGAAATTATTAAGGAAGGAGAGCTTATTCAAGTGATTCTTAATGGCTTGTTGGATGCTCGTGCTAACATTGTCTAAAGTATTGCTATTCAAAAGACTTTGCCAAGTTTGATGGACCTTCAAGAGATCTTGATCAATGAGGAATATAGGCTTCAAGCAAGAGGTGGATTTACATCGACACTTCAAGAGGATGCTATGTTCACAAAGGGCAAATTCAAGGGCAAAACCAAAAGCAAGTGGTCTAAAGGGAAAGATCAAGTGGATGCTTCTTAAAGTGGCAAAAAGAAGGATAGATCAAAGCTCAAGTGCTTCTATTGTGGCATCAAAGGACACTTTGCAAGTGAGTGCTACAAGAAGAAGAGAGATCAAGGAGACAAGCAAGGTAATCTTACTCTTGATGAGGATGGTTTGGATGTGCAAGATGCAAATGATGATGCTTTTGTGATGTCTTCATGTATGCTTGTTAATGATGGAGATCTAGATCCTTGGTGGATTGATAGTGGAGCAAGTTCACACATGACCTTTCACAAAGAGTACTTCACTTCTTTGTTGGCATATGGAGATGACAAGAGGGTAATCTACACGGCCAATGATGGTGAGTGTGCAATCAAAGAGATTGGCACAATTCCTATTTCTCTCTCTACAAATAGAAATGTTCTTTTGGAGGATGTCTTGTTTATTCCATCTATTACCAAGAATTTGCTTAGTGTGAGTCAAATGCTAAGTAAGGGCCTCAAGGTGGAGTTTGATGGAGATGCTTGTTTGATCAAAAGGAAGGATGTCTTGATTGGAAAAGGTAAAAGGCAAGGGAAGTTGTTCAAACTTGATGCTTGTGTTATTGCTAACCAAGTTGGATGTGTTGCAAGGGAGCAAATTTCTATTCAAGAGGTTTGGCACAAAAGGATGAGACACCTCAACTTCAAGTCATTGGAGGTAATGGCAAGGAAGAAGGTTGTGATTGGTCTTCCAAGTTCCTTAAGTAATGACAAGCATGTTTGTGAGTCTTGTGCTTTGTCTAAGTCACATAGACTACATTATACTAGATCTATTTCTAGATCTACAAAGCTTTTTCAACTTGTACATTTGGATATTCATGGATTTACTACAATCAGCAATAGTGGAGCTAAGATGTATGTAGCATTCATTGATGATTTTAGAAGATTTTGTTGGATCTATCTACTAAAGAGCAAGGATGAAGTGTATGATGTCTTTGTCAAGTTCAAGAATGCAAGGGAGAACCAATTTTCCACAAAGATCAAGTGCTTGAGAGGTGACAATGGTGGTGAGTACATATCTAACAAGTTCAAGGCCTTTTGTGATGAGCATGGGATCAAGAGGGAGTATACAACATCAAGGACCCCACAACAAAATGGAGTGGCTGAAATGAAGAATAGGACTTTATGTGAAAGTGCTAAAGCTATGAGGTTGAGTGCTAATCTTGACAAACCGTTTTGGGATCAAGCTTTGTTGTGTGTCAATTTCTTGTGCAATAGGTGGCCGAGTGCTATTTTGGATGGAAGGACACCTTTTGAGATGCTATTCAAGAGGAGGCCGAGTGTCAACTTTCTAAGAACCTTTGGATGCACATGCTATGTCAACATTACTCTTGATGATAGGACCAAGGAGGATCCATCTTCAAGAAGAGGTATTTTTGTTGGATATAGTGATCTAAGCTATTGTGTTGGAAGATTGAGTCAATTCATGCAAGATCCTAGTGAGGAGCATTGGAAGCTAGGAAAGCGAGTTTTGAGGTACATCATTGGAACTCGAGATTTTGGCATATTGTATGAGGGATCATCATCTAATATTTTTGGATTTTTAGATTCGAACTATGCTGGAGATGTAATGGATAGAAAATCCATTAGTGCTCATTGTATTTTCATAGGTGATGGAGCTATATCATGGATGTCGAAGAAACAAGCCACTATCTCATTGTCATCTAGTGAGTCCGAGTACAAAACTCTTACACATTGCACAAAAGAGATGGTATGGATCAAGAGGATAATCAAGGATCTTCACTTGTTGGATTTTTCAGAGAGACCAATCATATTTTGTGACAATCGATCATCCCAAAGATTGGGTTCTACTATCCATTGGTGCACTATACTTGTGATTGCATACAATCTATGTGTAGAATGATCTATATTTGTTATTTTTGGATCCACAAGTGTGAAATACAATAGCTTGATGTGACAATCAATCAGCCCAAAGATTGGCATCCAATCCTATCTTTCATGCTAGGAGCAAGCATATTGAGATACAATATCATTTTGTGAGGGAGCGAGTCTTTGCAAAGGAGGTGGAGCTTCAACATGTGTCTTCAAGGGAATGTGTTGCTGATAGTTTCACCAAAGCATTGGGAAAAGACTTGTTCATGAAGCATAGGACTTCACTTGGAGTATTATCAAAGTCTATGCTAAAACTAGTTGAAGAGGGAGTGTGAAAGACTCAACTAGTTTCATCACATTTTGCAATATTTTCATATTTGGCATATTGAGGCCAAAACTTGTTTTAGACTTAGAGGTTGACTTTTCAAAGTTCATTAGTCTAAATTTCATTTGAATAGACACTTTTTGAAAGTGTGGGAAAGATAGAATGCGAGTTTGAGTAGATTCAATTTGAATAAGTTGGATACATTGAATCTAGACCCAAAATTGGTAGGGTTAGCATTTTGGTGGGAAAGCCAAGTGGCCAAATAGAGTTTGGACCTACTATAAAAGGATGTAACTCGTGGAGAGAGTTATCTTCTCTCTTCTCTATCTCATTTCATGCTTATACATGGTTCTCTTGGGTTCTACTATCCATTGGTGCACTATCTTGGTGATTGCTTGTAATTCTATGTGTAGAATGATCTATATTTGCTATTTTTGGATGCACACGTGTGAAATACAGTAGCTTGATGGTTTTGTACGGACAACAACAGTACATAATCATTTCATTCAAGTTTGATCAAGTTCTATTAGTGTTTGCATCTCAAATTGTGTGTAGATGCTGATTTTTCTACATTGGTGAGATTGGTAGTGTATTTCTCTTTCTAACCAAAGATCATTCAAGTAGATTGGATCTTAAGGACCTGAAATCTTTCACATCCATGTGTGCAAAGGAGCTTGCACTCGGCCTCCCCAGGATCTTGGCAAAATGTGAAAAGCATTGTGAGGCTTGTAGCCTCTCAAAGGCTCATAAGCTTCCATTCTCAAGATCTAACACTCCTCTTGAAATCATGCATTCGGATGTGCATAGCTTCTCTCAAACAATTAATGGTGGTGCTAAGTACTATGTAACCTTCATTGATGATCATTCTAGATATTCTTGTCTTGTGAATCTTTCGTGTTTGATTCATTTGTAAAGTTCAAAACTCTAGTTGAAAATCAACTTAGTACCAAGATCCAAGTATTAAGAAGTGGTAATGAAGGAGGGTATATCTCTAATAAGTTGATAGAGTTTTGTAATTCTAATGACATTAAGAGGGAGTTATCTTGTCCTTATACCCCTCAACAAAATGGGGTGGCCGAGAGGAAAATTAGATCTCTTTGTGAGTGTGCTGAAGCCTTAAGGCTAGATGCTTCTCTACCAAAACCATTTTGGGATGAGGCAATCACTTGTGCTAACTTCTTATGCAATTAAATGTCGCATTACTTGCTTTTTATTATTCTTGCATAAAACGTTCATGGATTTTGTCCTATCTTGTTCTGTATAATGCTTATTCCATATTGCTCTCCCACAGATTTGAACTAGCTAGTCAAAATTACCGTGGTTGTCTACAATGCCTCAACTGGTTCTAAGTAGAAAGTTAGACCAATAATTTAAAATAGCAACTAAGTAGTTATCAGAATAACCATGGCTGTCTAAGACGTCTCAAATTGTTTTGTAACTTCAAGGAATTTGCGAAAAAACTTATTTATTCATGGTTGGTATTAACAAGTAATTACATATACTATTCATATAGAGCAAGGGCAATACTAACATGGTATCAAGCTAAATCTCTAAATGCCACTTTCCAACATATGATATGTTCACAAATTTCATCTCACCTATCGGGCTCGTCGATAGGGTTTGGCACTGCCCATAGTACCATAATTTGCATTTGGGCTGATAGTGGACAACTGGCACATTTTCATTGGCTCTTAATACAGACGTTCAGAGCCATAGTGTAACAACATGTCAACTAAAGGGCAGTTGAAGGGCCCAAATGACAAATTATGCCCGTTAGTAGGCATGGGCAGGCTTGTTACCCTGTAGCAGGCAGTCTTCAACGCACCTCGCCGCAGGGCGGCTCGGTGCGTGAAAGCCACCTGCTACACAAGATAGCGGGCCTGCTCACGCCCGCTACCTAGTCCATATGCTTAACCCATAAGGCTGAATATGCTCAACCCATAAGGCTCAAGCGTCGAACCAAGCAAAGCTTTAGGGATGAGACCACAATCACAATAAGAGGATGGAAATTATTGTCTTGTTGAAAGCGACTAGCGAATGCATTTTATACACATGATATGATATGTTCACATATTCGTGCTACCCAGGCCAATCGATTCCAAACCTGCCATGACCATCTGCAACAGCAGCAGCATCCATCATCCAGCAGAAAAACACAATTGGCTCCTCAAGCTAATGTACAGTACGATCGGCATGGCGGAACAAGAGTTCTCATCTCATGTGATTCTGCTGTTTCTTGGGCTTATAATTCTGTTTTGTGTTTCAGTCTCTGCCGAGCCTCCAGGTTATTGTAGATTCTTTAACTTACCTTAAGATAACATTCATCGTAAGAAAGGCAAAATCAAAATCCTGAAAAGACTGTGCTTTGCATCTAGTTATTTAAGTCCAGCTCACTATCAAGAATTTCGCAATATGAGCTCACATCTGGATGGATTCTGCAGTAAAATTGGTGAATTCGAGCATAGAGAAATTATGTATAGGAAGGAGGTTCCATGTATGTAAGTTCGTATAGATGATCAGTAGTTTGTATGCCTGCTTGTTTTCGTTGCAATGTCTTTGCTTCTCGCTTTGGCTATCTGAATCGAGGCTAATGCGTAAAATACAATAAACTGATGTAGGTTTTTTGAGCATAAGTTGCGAAAGCTCTTCCAACTTCAATGACACCGTGACTGGCCTCCCATGGGTCACCGATGCCCCTTATGTGCAAACTGGATCAGTTGCCTCACTTGATGATGAAGCTCTGTTCCCGTACTTACGTCATCTAAGATATTTTCCGGATGCTCCAACAAAACATTGTTATGTAATGCCGGTGCAAGAATCCACGACATACTTGGTGAGAACGTGGTTCCGCTATGGAAACTATGATGGACTCAACAAAACTCCCACGTTTGATCTCCTGTTCAATGCGAATGAATGGATGACTAATTTCACGCCTCCAGATGAGTACTACTACGAAATTACCATCAAAACGCAATACAGCTCTAATTTCAGTGTTCGTGTGGCAAGGACCTCTCCAACGGACACGCCATTAATTTCAGCTTTGGAACTGAGACCCCTCTTACCCTCCATGTACAGTTTTGTGAAGAATGAAAATTTTGTGCTAGGCCTCCACCAGAGAATGGACACAGGTTCCTTGTCAGTTGACAACCTCAAGTAATATATGAATTTTTTACTATGGAACCTTTGCCTTTGCCCGGCTCCTTCCATTGGGTAATGGATACCTGAAATTTTTTTAGAAGCACATTACGAAGCATAATAGATAGGTTTGACTTTGACTGACCAACACAAATGTGCCACGTGGCAGTTGTACGGAATCCGACGGACGGGCAAAAAAAAAAAAGCAAAATCTGCCTTTGAAAAAAATGCATGCATTTTCTGCTTTTTAATTTCTTTGAAAATGGGCATAATATGCCACAGGTATCCATTAGGTGGATGGGAAGTGCTTAGTACAAGACCATTTCATGTTGGTGGCGCGGTGAATCGTTTTACATTTGAGGCAATACTACCCAATTCCACCGTTGGTCCTATTCTTAATGGAATCGAGGTTTTTTGGAATAATGGCACTCTTGTCCCACAAACTTCCTATGTGGATGGTAAGTTGACATGAATCATTACGTTATTTCTTGCATTATTTCTTTCATGTTCTTATATTTTATATCGATATGAAGCCATTTTGAACCTAACCCAAAAAGAGAATAAGATAAAAAAAGTTACTCACTCCTGTTTGTGGCCAATGGGATGTATCGGCGTTATGCCCTTTATGCTTTGAAGCCCATGGCATTTTTTTGGGAATACATTTATGCCACATGTCATGGTATTTAAAGGCATATTTATGTTCTACGCTCCAAACCAATTTTTGGGCAGGTATATAGGTGGCCATGGTTGGTATCAACAATGGTATTATATAGCATATCCTGTTGGTATATAATTTTGTAATATGAGGGTCTAAAATAGTCTCCCATTGTTAACTATCTTAATACTCATATTCACACCCAAGAATGGGAGATATTAGAGATTTTTGCCCCGATATCAATATAGTAGTAAATCTTTCTTGACATCTCAAATCTAAGTATGTAACATTTTTTTGTTAGAGGGCCCGAAATACTTTGATGGGCAACAACAAATGTTGGCATTTCCAAGTCAATTGCATATTGAATGTGGAAAAAGAGCAAGCCCTTTAAAAATCACATATTACCTTCTTTATTTTAAAGTTTATTTCAATTGTACATATTCATACTCGAGTTGATAACTGGCTAGTATCACCATGGTGATACCGATACTAGCACTGTTTATATCAATTGACAACTCATAATCTCCTTATATTGATACCTAGGACGTATCAAATTTGTGAAAAAATTTGCAATACCTAGACCTGGTTGAGGCATACCACATGCCTTGGAACTAGAATGTCAGGTAGGAGCTATAAGGGTTACCTAAGGATGGGAGGAGATTCATTCTACACTACATCTTTTGGTGTTTTGATGAGCTAACGGTTAGGGAGTGTAACATTGTCCCACTTATCAAGGCACTATTATGGCTAATGCCTTTTAGCAGAAAAGGGAAAATAGAGTGAGTAAATCACATGGAGGGAGTGACTATTGATTAGATAGGGAATATGTGTGCAACTTGTCAATTTTTTTGAAGTTGGCAATTTCACCATATTGGACAATTTCAAGGCTAAGGACAATCATCATAAGCTTGTCTGAGGGCTAAAATTCAAAATCGTGATAACTTTCTAAATAAGTCGAATTGAGATGATGTCAAAAACTACATTTAGTTTATCGATGAAAGGTATTATAAATCCTTCTATCAATGGCTCACCAACACCAAAGAAGGTGTGTCATATATTAAAGAAGAAGTTTGAGACAGTCAATATTTCTGAAGCTACACATGATTATTATTTATAATGAGGCTACAATAGCAAAACATTTGCTAAAAGTGAAGAAAACAAATGACCAACTAGACAATAACAAAGTGTGGGACATATTTAATAATACTAGAATCGTTGACATACCCATCTATTTACAAGATAGATATCCGATCAGTAGGCAGGTAGTGAGGCTGACATGTACTGATTCTTATGTATGTTGCAAAGCACAAATGACCATTAGGAAAAAAAAATTCAGCATCTATCGTCGAAAAAAGGAAATCAGCTTCTATTAGCGAAAAAAATCAGCATTCAGTGAAGAAATTGAATAAGAGCCTTGGAAACATCTAGATTATGTGAAGCTCAAACTAAAAACCTTGGATTCCTACATCAAACTTTTCTGAGATTAGGAACAGACAACATGTACTGGAATCAATTATGAAAGAGAAGGAAGATCAGCTGCAAGCAAGCATTGGAGAAAACTCTCAAGGGCCCATACACAAATAGTTTTTCCCTCATGTTTTTGGAATTTGTGGAAGAAACATGACTGTTGCTGCTTTTTTGTATCACTAATGTTGAGAGGCTATCTTGAGAAGAACTTCCCAATGTATTTAGAAGAATAGGATGTACTTGTCAAGTTGATCCTTTGGGTGGTGCTCCTTTTGCTCTAGCTCATTTTTGTGCCCTTCGAAATTCTTTAGAGGCCTTCCTCTCCTACTTATTTCCTTTGGTTGTCGATGACACTCATATTTTCAATCCCGCTCCTATGATGCTCCAAGCCTTTCATCATTTCTCAAGGCTTCCTTGCTCCTTCAGATGGCATTCACATTATGGGTGTTCCTTTTGGTTTTGCTTTTTCAACTCTGTTTTTCTTGGTGAGGCCCTCTAGGAGGATGTTGTTCATTCTAATTTATTTCCCCGGCTGGGTGACACTCATGTTGCGTTTGACATCTTGACGTTTTGTATCATCCAATGTCCTTCTTACCTACAGTGAACTTTCCCTCTACTTAGGACTTTTTGCATCTTCTTCTTTCTTTGACAGCTTTATTATGGATGTTTTTGGCCATATTTTGGGCCATGGTTCTTTGGATGTTGTGGAGACCCTCTCAACTCAAAATTAGGCATGGTTAGCACTTTTTTTTTGGAGGTGTGGGTCTTCTCTCTATAGTTTCTATTGCCTTTCAGCTTTTCTTGGGAGTTGGGATCTTGTCACTCCTGCTTTATGTTCTCGGTTCCTTTTTGACCATCGCCCTCTCTTGGTGGATTGCATTGCCAATGTGGATAGTGGTTCTCTGCCTTTCCAACACCTCCTCATCATTGCGAAGGAGTTTCTCCCCCTCCCTACCCAAAAGCATGTCTTTCTTTTTCAGCTCAGAACACTTTTAGCTCAGATCCCTCTTGGAGCACGTGCACAAGAAAAATCTTTTCAGCATGCTCTCTAAAGCACCTTCGGCGTTGAATTGAGCTTGGCTTCTTTCTTGTGTGGGTCCAAGTGTGGGGGCTTAGCTTTCACTCGACCTGTTACTCCATCCTTTCGGTTGTCTTTGACCATCTTCACCACTACTCTAGATCTTTGCTTGGGGCTATGTCATCCTCTAGCCTTGGGTCTCTCCAAGTGTGTCTGTGGTCGGCCTATTGATGCTTTTGCTTTTCATGTCCGTCTGGAAGTGAGCACACAACTACACATGATGTTAGAGATGCAGCGGCCGCTATAGCCAGAGATGGAGGATTGCATGTCCTTAGAGAGCAACCTCATGTCCTTCCTTCTACCGCTTCTGACTCTTTGCATAGGTGTGTTGACATTGTCCTCTCTCGAAATGGGCTTCATAATTTGGCAAATGTTGTTGTTGTTGATCTCACACATGGTGACCTAATGTCTCGCTCTGCCTTCACACTAAGAGAAGTGGAAGGGTTGGCAACACAAGAGAAGAAAAAAAACTACTCCAATAGGCACCCTACTGATGCTTTTATCCCCTAGCAATTGAGACATATGGCACTTGAATCGACACTTTGAAAAACTTCTTTGCATGTGTTTCCATCAGGTGGCAGAGTGTCAAGGTATTCCAGATTCTATTCTTGTGGCTCCTTTTCCCTACAACATGCTCAGACCCTTTGAACTCTACAACAAGTGAAGATGGTTGCATCTACTACATCTCACCTCCCTTCGTTAATCAACTCACTACCTCTTCACTTTTCTGATCCGCTACAGTTAGTTGGCAAAGTCTCGCTGACATCATCATAGTTTTTTCACTTTTCTTTAATGCCCGAATCTGAAGTAATTTTAGCTGTAGTGCAAGATTCACTCTTGTTTGAACTTAAATTTGGTTAAACATCTCCTTGGTTCATATATATCTTTCTCATCAATGTACATATTAGTTTTTTCTATGAATAAATGCATCAAGGTGTTTTTTTAGTTGTATTTAGTGAAGTGGTAAATGACTAATGTTGGGATTGTGAAGGTTTTAGCATCGCGAACGGAAATCCTCAGTTCATGCAACTACGTCTATTGTATTCAGACCAACTTTGATAGTTCAAAGTCTTTCCTACTTGATCACAACTTTGAAGTCATTGGATCGATACAATCGATTCCATAGCCATGCACAAATTAACCTGATTTTAGATTTAGCTTTGCAGAAGTGTATTAGGTGCGAAGATTAGAGCGACAAATCGACTCAGATTGTCAGTCATAAAAGACAATTTAATCTACAAATAAGTTTATCTTCTAACAAGAAAGAATTTGAACATGAATAAAATAAACATTCAATCACAATATCCACGACCTAGTTTACTAGAAAATTGATTATTCAGTTGTGAAGAAATATAGTCTGAATGCAATCAGAGTCACGTTCTTCTTGAAACAATATTTAGTAATAACATAGAGGAAGAACAAAGCAATTGCGCTCTGGATGTTTGATTGATTGAATAGATAAATTATTGAGCGATAATCGGATTGCGGCCGACAATGGCCTAATAATCAAATCTGGTCAGATGGTTCGAGATGGTCGAACTATCGAGGATGGCTGAACAATCAAAGGTGGCCGAACAATCAAGGATGACTGAATAGTCGAAGGTGTCTGAACAATCGGGGAGACATTGTTATTGATTCTTTTGTATTTCTGCAGACTATAAAAAAACAAGTGTATTTCTGTAGAGTATGTGACTCTACAAATATTTATAACATCTATTGGATGGATCTAGATTAGCAGAGAGATAGGGATGGAGAGGATAGAAATCCAACATCTCCCCTTAATCTGTATCCTTGAATGCCTTGATTTCAAATTCAAGATAGCACAAAAGTTCTTGTGCACTTTCTGATTTAACCCTTTTGTAAATATACCAGCTGCCATGTACTGGGTTCTCCATTTCAGAATTACGTCCTTGTTGAGTATTTTGCTCCTTATGTAGTGCTACTTAATCTCGATGTGCTTGCTCCTAGAGTGAAATATAGGATTAATTGATAATGCAATAGCACTCTGATTGTCGCACTGAATAATTGTTGGAGCAGATTATCTAAGACCAATATCAGACAATAAATTTCTCAACCAAGGTGTCTCTTTAGTAGCTTGAGAGGTTGCAATGTATTCTAATTCTGTAGATGACATTGCAATGGAGGTTTGATTTCAACTATTCCATGATATTGGACCATTATTGAACAAGAAGACAAGTCCAGAAGTCGATCTTTTGGTGTCGATATCGCCTGCCCAATTTGCATATGTATATTCATAAAGTGTATAAATATCGGATGAGTCAACATCACCATAGCAGATATAGAAGTCAATAGTAGTTTGTACATATCTAATTACTCTAAAAAGAGCTTTCTAGTGGATCATACTAGGGTTAGTCATGTATTGGCTCAAGGAGCTGATGGCGTATGCAAGATTGGGTCTGGTAGAGATCATTGCATAAATTAGGGATGCTATAAGACTTTTTTTATTGTCATTTATTGTGACGTCAAAATTAGAATTATAAGTTTTCTACTCTGGTGTGCTCTATTTTTCTGCTTGAATTTTTATTGCCTTGTTAGCTAAGAAAATTTAATTGGTCAATCTAACAATTTGGGGACAAGGTAATTTTCTTGGAAAATGTCAATTACCTTTAATCAGTAAGACAAAGTTAGGTAAAAACATATCTTTACAAATTTAGCTACAAAAGTTATATTTGAACCAAAGAGTTCTTCAACTAATTTATTGAGTTTTGTTTTGTACCCTTTTAGATAGTTTATTATCAACTTGGTGTACTGATTGCCAATAATCTCATTGGTTGTTTTCTTCAAAAATCTCCCTCGAAGATGTCATTTTTGGACTTCAATTGAGCTAATAATTTTTCTTCCAATAACATTTAAGATTTAATATTGTTGTCTATAGCAAACTTAATTGGAGAAATGGACCACTAATCATACAAGATAGTTCTTAACATTTCATTTTTGAAGTACTAATTATATTATTGTATGAATGCAGTCCAAACATTAGAAGCCTTAAAAAGTAACTGGAATCTCTTTTCTTGGATTGGGGATCCATGCTTACCCGTTGAACTATAGCATTGGCATCCCGCCAAGAGTTACCACACTGTAAGATTTATATCTCAAAACATTCATATTTCACGATTTACTAGACCATAATACTACACTAGAACTATTTTTGTGTTACCATGTTCAGCTAGCATTTGTCAATTATGAAAAGAAATGTTTGATCCACTATACAAACCATTTTATCTATTTTCTAGAAAGGCATTGATTATTGGAGTAGTTCTTGTTTTGATATGTTATACAGAACATTCTATTCATATAATAGGAAGATATGTCTACTTACAAGAGTATCTCTAGTTCGGTTATTGAGAGTTGAGAATGTTCAAGATAAGAAGCTCTTTTTTTAATTTTTGATCATGGAGAAAATTCCCTAGAAGTTATTTTTTCCTTGTTAATAATCCATATATCAACTGATTATATAATCACAAGGTTTCTCTAAGTATATTTGATAGTTTCATAGAATATTGTTAGACAAATTCTATTACTATAGTTTTCAAGGAGACTCGAATGAGGATTTGATTTTGGGCTCTTCAACATTCAGAAAGTTGCCCAAGTTTTGAGTCTAGTCCTCTTTTTTCTTCAGGCAAAAAAGAGCTACTAAAAAGAATACCAATGATGAAATCCTTAATAGTGTTCCCCACCACATGCAGGAACTTGTCCAACATGAATCTTAGTGGAAGCATCCCTAATGAAATCACAAACCTAAAAGCATCGACTACTTTGTAAGCATCTATCTGGTTTTTTCATTGTATTGTTAAGCTCTTGACACCTAATAATTTCATTGTCATAGAGAACCTAACTGGAGCTATCCCGGACCTTAGCACACTATCAAATCTTTCAAGCCTGTATGTATCTCTACTATCCTATCATCACATTTTACTGGTAGATATGTTTGCAATTCTCATCAAAGGCCTCATGCAAGTGAGCAAATTAAGCATCTATATTTGTATCATATCGTTGTTGTTCATGGCATCCTTGGTCAACTCTTTTCTAACGTACCAATTTTTCTGGCTATGATTGTCACCTAATATAAGTACAAATTGTAGCTTTTTGCAGAACAACAACTTAAATGGAACAATCCCTCAAGATTTGGCAAACAACAAAGGCTTGGATTTTAGTTATGGACAACACATGCATCACTATTTCAAGTAACTTTTTGCATTTTTCTTAACAGCTTCTTATTCCCATTTCAAAAACAATTTTGAACGTGGTTTAGGGAGAAGAAAAAATTGAGAGACAAAATAGATGATAATTGGTTTGATCATCCATATTTCAAAGCTCTCAAATAGGGCGTTATTTGCCTAAATTTGTTGGGAATGAGAGGCCATATAGTCCATATAAAGAAAGTTGATTGTATGAGACTAACATTCAACTACTTGTGTGAGTGTTAATGAGCTTTCTTATTCAACATTATCCCTCTCTTTAACCTTTCTTCTAACAAGAGCTCCACACCCTCCTAATCTCTCTAAAATCCCAAGAATCAAGACCCAGACGTGAGAGTCAATTTAAATACTTGGATGATCAAGCTGCGAGCCCATTAGAACAGACACTCCATCTACCACTGATCATATGATCGACCAAGACCAAAGGAAGCAACACAAGCCATTGAGAATCCATCAAGATTCTGATACTAATATCATCAATTGGATTGAAGCACTAGCTATAGTCAATTGTATGAGATCCGTAAAAGAATCTATCTCCCTACTTAGAGAACCCAATCGAGAGCGCGAGTTGAAAACCTCAAACCAAAAACTGTCACCCTTGATGACGAGATTGAAATTGGGGTGAACATGGACGAACTATCATGGCTCCCACTAGAACCACCCCCGGAGCCATATGAAGAAAAGTTTCTCCCTTGGTGCTCAGTGATCACCTTGGAAGATGATGCGGGATACTTAGATGAACAAGCGTTAACTTACTTTGATGCCCAATGTTATGGAAAGAGATGGATACCAAAAGATGTACCTAATATCCCACCTCTACCTAAGATCTGTAAGGAGCCCTGCCCCACAAGTGTCTATAAATACAAGGTCAAAATGAGCCACTGGGATAATCCTACAGAGGAGGCCATAACCTGTGTGGACACCACGTTGTGGGATCCCATCGAGAAGACAGTTATGCCAGCAATTCCACCTATCTTGCTCATGTTTTGCCAATATGGCAGCAACCAAGAAACCGATTGCCAAAACAACTGCCAATCTGAAGGGAAAGACTAAGATGGGTTGTGATTGTCCACAACTCATGAACACCAAGATTCAACCGCCAGTGTCATAATTGTCTGCATCCTTCGAGATCTTTGATATAGCATGGTGTAATGCCCTGGTGAAGCTATTCTGCATTTTAAAATGTATTGACAATAGTCATGGACCTTGTGAAAGATTCAACTAGTTTCATCACATTTTGCAATATTTCCATATTTGGCATATTGAGGCCAAAACTTGTTTTAGACTTAGAGGTTGACTTTTCAAAGTTCATTAGTCTAAATTTCATTTGAATAAACACTTTTTGAAAGTGTGGGAAAGATAGAATGCGAGTTTGAGTAGATTCAATTTGAATAAGTTGGGTACATTGAATCTAGGTCCAAAATTGGTAGGGTTAGCATTTTGGTGGGAAAGCCAAGTGGCCAAATAGGGTTTGGACCTGCTATAAAAGGATGTAACTCGTGGATAGAGTCATCTTCTCTCTTCTCTATCTCATTTCATCCTTATACATGGTTCTCTTGGGTTCTACTATCCATTGGTGCACTATCTTGGTGATTGCTTGCAATTCTATGTGTAGAATGATCTATATTTGCTATTTTTGGATCCACACGATATTCGAGCACATAAACTCATTTGGAAATAAAAGAAGTCTTGGTTATCAGATTCAACCAATTTCCTGCACACGATCAGTTAGAATTGTCTCTTCACAGATATCGCCTGTAAATCCACGTTAGAGAACTGAAATTCAGTATGAGATAAAAAGATTGTCGTAGACAGACACATATCAGAAACTGTTACAACAAAGCTCAAAGTGTGTTCGATCAATTGATAAGAAGTGAAGCTGCAACAGTCAGAGAAAAGGAATGCACAAGCTTAGGAAACTGGCTCTCTTCTCTCTATTGATAGACAAAAATCTCTACGTATGTACAAATGCGCTGGTGTCGCTCTTATAGAGGTGTACACTAGGCTAAAACATCACTCACCAACTGTTAGGGTATCGGTTGGGAACAACTACATGTTTCTCTGAAACGATGCGACTTAAATGCGTCTCAAATAAAATTCTAACTTGTAATAGGCCTTTACATGTATTTAGGCTCTATCGCATATTTACATGTGCAAAAATTCAAAAATTTAACATTATATGACAAATACTAGAATCATGTGGAGTTATAGGCCTCCACATATCCCCTTCCTCATTTGTGAAGTGGCTCGCAAGCACTGACTCAGTTCCTCCTAGCTCTTTTTATGCTTGCTGGTTTTCTGAGGAAGATTGCTTTTGCTCTGACTTCATTTTTTTCATTGACTTGTTCGATTGTCTTGCCAACTACAGCGAGAAAATATTCATTCATCTTGAGATAATCTTCTTTTAATGCAAGGTTTGGATAACCTCTTATTCCTTTATTTTTGAATGGGCCAAGTGGTGCATCAATCAATGTATTATTTTCAACATGAACATACCAACTAGCTTTAGACAATATTTCAGCCATTTCAGTAGACAAAACTATTAAGGATAAGGTTTCATATATATATTCGGTATAGTCTCCATGTATATACAGTTGTCTGGTTGATAGAAGTCCATAGGAGATAAGAGATGCGAAGTTTAGATAGTTATATGTATAATAGGGTTTTGTAATCAGGTTGAAATTACTGAAATACTAACTTCAACATTGAGTATGTTACCTTGTTCTTCCTTGTGATAATGCCACTTGGTTTATCGGCACTTGATGGAGCTGTCTTCAGCTGTGGAAAAACTGCAAAAACCAAAGGTGATACTTTGGCAGCTTCAGCATCAGTCTGGGTAGACTGATATTGCTTCGCCAAGGATAAAGTATGGCTGGATCTATCTTCTTTTGGCACATGTAAATCTGACGTTTGAACAGATTGGTCTTCCTTTTCTATGATGAAAAATGTAGCCTGGATGGCTTTATCTTCCTTCGACATTGATTCTTTAATAATCTGGATTTGGCTTGAGCTCGAGTTGAACTTGGCCTCTTCCAGTTCTTCTTTCAATTTCTCATAGGGCCTTCATGAGAGACTGGAGGTACTAAAGCTGAAATGAATTAATAATATTTTGCTGGACATTCTTCCAAGCAGCTGGATCAATTCTATATTTCCCATGGAAAACACAGGCTGCTAGGGTTGTCTCAGCACTGA
Source organism: Diphasiastrum complanatum (assembly GCA_029204225.1). Classification (NCBI taxonomy): domain Eukaryota; kingdom Viridiplantae; phylum Streptophyta; class Lycopodiopsida; order Lycopodiales; family Lycopodiaceae; genus Diphasiastrum; species Diphasiastrum complanatum. The sequence continues at coordinate 25,698,180 of CM055111.1, forward strand.
TCTTCCATAACATTTGTTGGTTGATTCTGACGAATCCTCAAGATGCTCGGCCAGAGCTACCCAAGAGCACCTCTCACCTTAGACCGAGGAGGTCTCTGAAAAAATGAGACAAACGAAGACTGAGAGCCTAGTATGAGAGCCGAGAAGTACTAGTTAGGAATGATAAGCAAGAATTATGTAAGCCTCATGGTGAATCCCGAAAGATGGAACTAGTATTTCAAGGCAAAGTAATAAATGTAAGTAGACCCCTATTAAAGAAAGTAGAGTGAGCCACCTTTTGATGGTTACCTCTAGTGGAGAGTATTATTCCACTTGTAATTTGTGTAATGTGGAAATGCCACTAGGATGCCACCTAAGGAGCTCTCTTGCTTATTTAAGAGACTCCCTCTTTGAGAAGAGGAGCTTTCTGTGAAATGTATCTACTCCATGCTGAAATGAGAAGAGCCTCCATGAGTTTTGGTGCATTCATTGAGCTCCTTGATCATGCTTGTTTCTTGAGTGAATGCATTCATGATCTTGCCCTTCTCTCCTTTGTGTGTGGTTGTGGACAGTAGAGTGGATTAGTTTTCGTGCTTTTCTAGAGTGGATTAGATTTCATTTCTTGTTTGTGGATTAACGTAGGAATCAGCATTCAGGTAAACTAAATAGACTGGGTTTGTGTGTAGTTCTTGCATATTCTCTTACAACCATGTTCTTGATGTTCTTGGGATGTCCAAGAATCAAAAGACTTGTTGGTTTTTTTATTCTTGGACTTCTAAAATGCTGTAGAATAATTTTTTGTTTCTTGTTTTATGGATTTATGCAAGTGTAAGATGTTTAGGATCTGATTGTAACTCGTTTTTGCAATAGTAGAGTAGGATTTCATGGCATTGCAATCTTTCTGCATGTTGATTTCTTGGTTGAATGCCCGATTTGCATGTTTGGTAGATGAATATGTGATTTTAGTTCAAGAGTGACTGCCCTGAGTTGTCCTCTGACAGGCAGGACAAAAATACTACAACGTTCCTCAGTCTCCTCTGCCTGATATGGGCTCTGAAACAAGAAAGATAAATTTAAAATGAACCCACCGTCTCTGCTAATAGTAGGCAGAACAAGAAACAAAACCATAAACAAAAAAAACAATGAACAGATCCTCCCAAACAGAGGATCTATCAACAACATTGCCTCTTTGGCCCTCCTTTTGTAATTAACATTGTCTTGTTTCAGCATCTCTGAAGAACTCTACAACTGCTAGACATAATCCTCCAACTACTTTTGCTTGGCTTCACCTGTTTCTTTGTCAATAGTAACAGCTCTCAGTTTTTCTTCCAACGCGTTATTTGATTTTTGCAATGTGCTTCGAGTATGTCGCTCCTGCAACAATCTTGGAAGGGTTTGGACCTGCTGTTTGAGAAGCAAGTTGTCCTTTTCAAATTCATCTAACTGTTCTTGCATCTCTTTCAATGCTTCGAGAGTTGCGTCAAGTATGTCCTTTGCTTTTTCTAGAACTTGGTTTTTTTGTGTTAGCTCGGTGTGAGATTCATCCAACTTCTTATTCTTCTTAGACAACTTAGCATTAGCTTCAGTCAGCTCTTGATCTTTCTATGTGAGCTCAGTACGAGCTGATGAAAACTTACTGCTTAAATTCCTTGAAACTTTCTCTAGAGTGACCGTGTGGTGGATGGAGTCCTGAGTATCCGACAAAAGTTGGTCGAGGACTTGCTTGAACATGTCTTCATCCAAGATTACATGTTCAGCTTCATGCAGCTCTATAGATGTATCAGAGATTTTCATTTCTTGTTGCTTCTTAGGTGATGGTCATGAGCTTCCTGCTACTGTGTCTCTTCGAGTTGAGCAACATGAGGCTCACTCTCTGTTTCTTACACATTATCATGGCTGGACTCTGGTTTGTACTGGGATGATGGTGATGATGCTTTCACCAAACTCGTATTTTTTTGAGTTGATGATGATGTTGCAATCTCATTAGAATCTGCATTTGTGTTGCATTTGGGAATTAGTTTTTTCAATTGATGCACCTTCTTGTACACTGGAGCTATTCTGATTGCACGAGCTTCCTGCACAGACAGAATTCCAGCATACAAGCATAATATCCCAAAATGCATTCCTAGTCTATCATACAGTTTATCCTTGCTTAATCCATAAAATTGCTTAAAAGCAATTTGTCCAAAAGTAATGAGCTCTTCGTTAAGAGCTTTGAGCAAATATCCCATGTTCATAGCGGATATTGTATACTCCTGCTTTGGTAGAAATAGGGAAGAGATGGCAAATCGGACAAAGCTTTTGAGATTTGGGTCTATAATATAAGATATTTTATATCCCCTCTATGATTTGCTCTTGCTGCTTGACTTTATCTTCCAATCCTTTGTGTTGTCTCACCAACCAATGCAGGTGATGGCTGGTCTCAAATAGACTTAGTATGGATCTCTTGGCTGCCTCTGAGAGTTCCTTGATGGGCAAGGATGGGATATTTGTCGGAGGTGTGGTGAGGTGGCGTTAGTCCAAAGAAAGGTGCTTGAGAGGGTGGGGGTGGTAATGGCAATAATGGAGGGACATAAATGGTGGTAGTGGATGCGAGGGTGATGGATGGGGTGGCAAGTTGGGTGGAGGTGACAGTGGTGTGTCCGGCGAGAATTAACTTCCCCGAAGCTGGTCTTCCTTCCTTTCATCGATGTCGACATCTTCTGTTACCAGGACTTCAATGTCAAAATAGGCTGACGTGTCCATAATGATGTGGACCTACTATATTTGCTCTTGTGGTTCTTTAGTTGTTGTCAGATCTTTAGGCTTGTCACTCCCATCTCTCTCCCCCCCAGAAAAATATTGATGGTGGGGATGTTGGTCGTGGTTGCACCACTTCTTATGTTGACATTGTCAAGTCGGTTTGCTGCTTGGTAGTGGTTGCCAGCTATTGTGCTTGGACTGCTTGTGGATGTGGTGAACGTGGAGGTGTCGGCGTAGTGTCCACCTGTGGTGGAGTTGCAACTGAATCCAGTGGAATAACCTGAGAATCCACAACTGTGTCATCAGCTATGGTGGTAACTGCAGCATCGACGACATGAGTCGGTGATGATTGTTGTTGTGATGTTGTATCTGATGAGGAACTCGTCTTGTGAATTTTCTGACCCAGATGTATTTTGTGGAGATTGTGAGACTACTTTCTTTTCTCTGGGCTTGCGTAGGAGCTTCTTGCCTTTGGACTCCATACCGTCGGATTCTGTCTCATCTGGGAAAGCATGTTGTTTTGCTTGCATCTTGAACTTTGGTCCTGATTGGCGTGTGGGTGGTGGTTGGACCAATGTGGCCGTGTCTTCTTGTTGAGAAGAAGACTCTTCAGTCCTTTGTCTGTGATGCAGAGGATGTGGGTGTCTTTCTCAGTGTAATCTTTGCTAGGCTGGTCTTTTGGTGATTTGTATTTGGCCCTTGTTGAGAGGAGGAAATCTTCCTCTTTTGAGAAGTCTCTTGTGTGAAATTTGCTACAGTATGCCTGGCAGTAGACTTGGTCTTCTTGGTTGGTTCTGAGGGAGTCTCTCAAGCTTTATCTGCTAGCATCTCGAATCTTTGGACAATGGCTCGACTGCTTCAATGTGACATCAGTCAGAAGATAGCCCAAGATAGTCAGAAGATAGCTTGTTCTTAATATAGTCATGGATGCAATTGGAAGCAAACTAGGCCCGATCATAAAGGTTTTGAATGTGTAGTCTGGAATCAGCCATCATGTGGAATAGTGTCATTGGGATACGCATGATCTTGGACCTATTGCGATGTGAATACTTTGTGAGATATGCACATGCAACAACTAAGGGCTTATCGTTTATGGCCTGGATATGGTAACCATCTTTGTTTTTTAATTTATCCATGGAAAGATCTATGTATTTGAAGTATGCAGTGGATTCAATCTTTTGGAGGGTTCTATTGACCATGTTTGGTCCCCTAGGGAAGCCAAATATGTAGAGGTCAGCTCTAGAGATAGGGATGATATAAACAAAATTCTTGGTAGGAGGTAACATAAACTGAAAAGATTTGTCGATATGATTATAAGATGCATAGGCAATATGCAAGAGGAAAGGGCTCTGATATCCATTGAAAGGAGGAAGTTGGAATTCTATGTGGGTCAAGAACTAGTGTGCCTCCTGATACCAAGTATTCATTTGCATTAATGAGGATGAGGTAGAACAAATAATTTTACTATCACATGAAGGTGAAGGAGGAGGACACTTCTCATTTGACAGTATCGCACTAAGAAAATACTATTAGCTAGATACTGGTGGCCCCAACGTTATTTACGGACACATATGCACAAATCCAAACTTGTGATGTCTGTCAAAGAATCAAGACTCCTCAATGTGTTGATTTTATGCCTTTAACCTCAATAATTGAAGGAGAAGCATTTCATAAGTGGGAAATTGATTTTGTAGGACCAATTAGCCCAACCACGCATGGTACCCAATCAAGATACATCTTAGTGGCCACTGACCATGGTACAAATTGGATAGAAGCTAGAGCAATGAGACAAGCTACCGCAAAAGTTACAACCAAATTTCTATATGAAAACATTATTGCCCGCTTCAGATGTCCAATAGAGTTAGTAAGTGATAGAGGCACTCCTAAATGAGTTTGTACATAATCTACTAACTCATTACTTTGTGAAACATCAAAAAATTACCCCATACTACCCTTGATGCAATGGGTAAGCCGAATCCTCAAACAAGATCATTTGCCAAATTTTGACCAAAATAGTTGAAGCTAGCCGAAATGATTGGGAAACAAAGTTATATTCATCTATTTGGGCTTTCAGAACAACACCATGAAGATCAACGGGAATGACACCATTTCAGTTGGTTTACAACCAAGAGGATGTAATACCAGTCGAATTTATCATTCCATCCTTATGAGTTTCATATTCCGAACAACTTGGTGAAGAAGAAACCATCAAACACAAACTTCTTAATCTTCACAAACTATGTGAAACTTGGTTATTAAGTTATCATGCACAGCTAGTAAACAAATACAGACAGAAGGCCTGGCATGATAATCATATTTAACTAAAGAGAAACACTAGATGGGATACTATTAGATACTCTTGTCAATCATTTGAAAAAATTCCATACAATATGACACTGGTTTCTTTTTGTGTGTGTGTATATATATATATATATATATATATATATATATATATATATATATATATATATATATATATATATATATATATATATATTCAGAAAAGAGGTAAGAAATTTCTTGGTTTTACATAAGCAATTCATATCCATGCTTTTCCAAGAGTATAAAATCATACCCTCTTATTTCACAACAATTCTTTCACAACCACACGAATTGTATATATCCATTGCACAACATTTTGGTATTTTCTTTTTTATCTTATCACTATAGTATTTCTCTTATTCCAATAAGCACTTGGTGTATTCACACATTTGTCTACTTTTTCATAGATCAATATGTTTCATAATCAACTAGTTGTTGTAAAGTTTCCAGTTCATCATTAGCTCTTCTCATCTCACAAAGTTATGAGGAAAGGAGAATGAAGCAACCAATACAGGAGACTGCCATAGCAGCTCCACCTTCCATCGATAGGCTATGACCTACGACTGTTCAAAAAATGGAGTTCGTCCCAATGGCTCCACTTATCGTCGATGGGCCTAGACCCACGATCGTTCAACCGGAAAATACTACAATCCCAGTCATTCACCAAGGAGAATCGTCTAATCAGGAACCTGCAGTTCGAAAACCTGTGAGACAATGACAAGAGCCTGACCACTTCATCCCTCGGCCTTTCATCAATCATGACGAACCTGCCACCGTAGCAGAAGCATTGTCAATGCCCGATGCAGACAAATGGAAGGCTGCCATGGATGCTGAGTATCAGTCTCTAATGAAGAACAAGACCTTGAGTCTTGTCAATCCTCCTACTGGTGTAAAACCAATTGACTCCAAGTGGATCTTCAAGTTGAAGCTTAAACTAGATGGATCAATATCCAAATGGAAAGCTTGGTTGGTGGTTAAAGGCTTTGAACAGGTATATGGGATAGACTACACTGAGACCTTCAGTCCAATCGTAAAACATCACTCTATTCGTACTTTATTGGCTATATCTGCTGTAGAAGATCTAGATATTCACCAGATGGATGTCCAGACGGCATTCCTACATGGATACATACAAGAAGATGTCTACATCTATCAACCAGAAGGTTACATCCTTCAAGACAAGGAGCATCCACTATGAAAATTGCATAAGGCATTATACGGTCTGAAGCAAGCTCCAAGGGCCTAGTATGATAGAATAAATCATTTCTTGTTGCAACACGCCTTTACCTCCTGCACCGCAGATTCAAATGTGTATCTAAAACCAAAGGGGCAAAGCTATATTATAATAGCACTATACACTGATGATTCCCTAATCATCAGCAATTCAAATCAGTTGTTGCTAGAAACCAAGTCCTTACTCTCATCAGAGTTTGAGATGACTGATTTAGGTCCAGTCCATTACCTAATTGGAATGGAAATTTACAGAGATCGCGCGAGCAGAAGGATCAACATAAGCCAACAATCCTACTTACTTAATGTACTTCGAAGATACATCATGGAGGATTGCAAGCCCTTAGACACTCCTATGGATCCAGGATGCAAGTTGTCCAAAGACATGTGCCCCAGAACAAAGGCAGAGCAACAAAAAATGTGCAAGTACCCTTATCAGTCTATCATAGGTTCTCTCATGTACTCTATGATTTGCACATGACCTGATCTAGCATATGTTGTAAGTACACTGTCGCAATTCATGTCCAATCCAAGCCTACAACACTGGAAAGCTTTGCAAAGAGTTCTGAAGTACATTCAAGCCTCAAAGCACTATTCCTTGAATTATAATGGAAATACAGAAGTTGAACTCTCTTTGATTACCTATTCTGATTTAGACTAGATAGGAGACGTAGATACCAGAAAATCCACCTCTGGCTACATTTGCTTTCTTGCAGGAGGACCCATTTCATGGAATAGCAGGAAGCAGAAATGCATTTCATTATCCTCTACAGAATCAGAATATGTCGTAGCTATGTCAACAGTGAAGGAGGTTTTATGGCTTAGAAGACTACTACAGGATCTGAGATTCCCACAGGTTGGTCCAACTATACTCCAGTGCATCAATCAGAAATGTATAGCTCTATCGTTGAATCAACAAACTTACACAAGGACCAAACATATAGAGGTTCAACTTCATTTTCTCAGAGATAAGGTTTACAACGAAGACGTTGCACTAAGTTTTTTACAAATAGAGGTGAGGAACTCCAAATCCAAGGTAGAGCCTCCAAATGTCCTCCAAGCAACCTGCAAGCTTCAAAATGCTCCCCAACTCCAAGCCAGGATGCCTCCACCTGCAAGTAAGGATCTGCAAGCCTCCAAGGATCGCTCCTCCACCTGTGTCCCTACTCTTTAAACACAAAGATAGATAACAAGCTGGTCTCAAGTATTCACCACCCAACCATAACTAGATCCAAGCTCCAAGCAAGACCTATCTAGCACCCCCTTGCTAACCATAAACAAATCACAAGCATACCACAACACCTCATAGCATACTCAAGATCCAAACCCTACTTATGTCCCATACCATAAGGAAGATCCAAACCTTAAGCATACTACCACAAGAAAGCACTCTACACACTAGTAGCAACACTAGAGCATAAGCAAAGCAAACAAGAGAGATCTCCCCCTCCCAATGGGCGCCCTAGTACCCTCATATAGATGGCCCATGGACCCCTCCAATGCACTATGGAGTTCCATGCTCATCCAATGAGAGAGAGAGAGAAGCCTAGGGGAGTTAAAGAATCTCCAAGAGCCTTCATAGGCTTATGGAAGGTCAAGAGACTCCTTCCATAACCTATGACTCTTTGAATGCCTTTCCTATGAGAGTTGAAAACTCAATTGACATTTTAGAAGGGCGCCCTCGTACTAGGTCCCATTGCCCAAGTTGTGCATGTATACTTTGGTCCTAGACCAATAAAGTGATATGGTTCAAGGTTGAGGCCCAAGGTTTAGAAAAATAGTCATCCAATGACTTTATAACACCTCTCTAGGTTCCATACCTCCAATTTAAGGCATAGACACCTACCTACCCTTAACCAAGGACACTAGTATCTTAATCTAAGGCACCTATCCTTAATACTAAGGGTACCCCTTATCCAAGGGTCACATGACTCCATACCTCCGACTAAGGTATAGTCACTTGCCTGCCCTTATCCAAGGGCAAATACCCTTAATCCTAAGAGTACCTTGCCATTTAGCCCCCAACACTAAATGGACTTTGTATATATTCCATAGTCTAAGGTAGAAGATACATATCTCAAGATTCTTTTAGCCAACTTCCAATGATATATCTTTGGATCTTGCATGTGTTGGCTTAGCTTATGCACACTAAAGCTTAGATCAGGCCTTGTCACAGTTAACCATATAAGTGAGCCAATAAGACTGCTATAAAGAGTGATGTCCTCGTAGGATCTTTCATCATCTTTTCTAGGAACTTTTACAAAGTGCTCCATTGGTGTATCTATGCCTTTACAATTTTCCATTTGAAATTTTTTAAGCATGGAAAGTGCCTATCTATTTTGACTTATGAAAGCATGATCTTTCCAAAAGTCAATTTCAAGGCCTAAAATGTAGTGAAGGACTCCTAGATCTTGCATCTTAAATTCACTACCAAGTGCATGTTTAGTTTCTTCAACTAGCTCCTCATTATCTTCATTAAGAATGATATCATCTACATAGATGAGAAGGATAACTACAAAGTTATTTACAAACTTAATGCACAATGAAGGGTCATTTTCACTAAGATAAAATCTGAGTGATATGAGAAAGGAGTTGAGCCTTGCATACCAAGACCTTGTGCTTGTTTTAGTCCATAGAGACTTTTGAATAAAAGACAAACTTTTGATTCTTCACCTTCTTTCACAAATCCAGGTGGTTGCTCCATGTAAATCTGCTCCTCAAGGTAACCATTGAGAAAGGCATTAGAAATATCAGGCTGAAACATCCTCCAATTGTGATAACATGCAAGAGAAATGAGAATTCTTATAGTTATCATGTTTGCAACTGGTGCAAAAGTGTCTTCACAGTCAAGACCTTTGCCTTGAGAGTAGCCTTTGGCACAAAGTCTGGCTTTTTATTTGTTGATGAATCCATTATTATTGTACTTGATCCTGAATACCCACTTACATCCAATGACATGCATGTTATTTGGTGGCTCCACAAGCTCCCATGTGTTGTTTGACATCAAGGCTTCAAACTCAGATTCATTGCTTCAACCCACTTCTTAGATTGAAGTGCTTCTTGGACATCTTTAGGCTCTTCATTTGATATGAAGAATGCATGATAGGAAGTTTCACCTTCCACTTGCCTTCCTCTCTCATCATAAGTGAGCCTTCTTGGCTCGGATCTTTCTCTTGTGGATCTTCTTGGTGTAGGTGCTTGAAGTTGCTCCTCCTCAAGCCTCGGCCTCACCACTTCTTGAACTGCATCAAGATTGATTATTGTAAATCCTGCATGAGACTTCTTGATCTTTGCTTCATCCAAGTTAAATTTTTGATCTTCATGAAAGATCACATCTCTACTCACTACATTCTTGTCAGTAGAGGAAAGATAAATTTTATATGCTTTATAAAAAGATGCATATCCAACAAAAATTCCTTTAACAACACTAGGATCATCCTTCTTCCTAGTCTCTAAAGGCACATGCACATAGCATAAACAACCAAAGATCCTAAGATGATGTACCTTAGTCTTTTTCTTATACAACATCTCAAATGGTGTTCTTCCTTCTATTGCAAGATTAGGAAGTCTATTACAAAGATAATTTGCACATGCAATTGCTTCTCCCCAAAATTCTTTAGGTAGAGATGCTTCTAGCCTAATGGCTTTTGCACATTCACACAAAGTTTTATTTTTTCTCTCAGCAACTCCATTTTGCTGAGGAGTATAAGAATAAAAAAATTCTCTTTGTAATTCCTCTTTCTCACAAAAGTCTTTAAACTTGTTAGAGGTATATTCACCTCCATTATCACTTCTCAAGGCTTTCAACTTGAAAGTAAACTGCTTTTTTTTAATAAGCTTTGAAAGTAAGGAAAACATCATAAATCATTGCTTTAGAAGATAGCATATAGATCCAAGAATATCTTGTATATTCATCTACAAAAGTAACAAAAGAAACAAAACAATTTGCTCATCCTTTGCTTTTGGTTGAAGAGAAATGAACATCAGAGTGCAGGAGTTCAAATGGATGATGTGTTTTGATGCTTAATCTTGGAAAAGGTCTTCTATGTGATTTTACCAAAATACAAGCTTCACAAGGTTGAAGCTCCTTTGACAGTGTCGTTGGTAGTCCAACAGCTTTTCCTTCCTTGACCATAGATTGCATGGCTTTGAAATTGGATCCTCTAGCAATAACTTCATTTTCTCTTGAGATTATACATTTGTCAACATGAAACTTGACATCCAATCCACTATCAAAGAAGTGTCCTACACTAATGAGATTCTTGGTTAGTCTAGGTACATAAAGTACATCATGTGAAAATTGTCAACATTTCCTAGCTAGTTTGAGGCCTAAATTGGCTAAAATTGTAAATAGTTTTGGTTCTGGAGTTTCACACGTGTGAACCAGGCCACAATGTTTTTATTTACTGTATTTTTTCAGTATGATGAAGTGTCAAACTTCATACCCTTCAAAATGAGACCATTTTGATGTATTTTGGTCATATAAGCCATTTTTAGCTATTTTTCCTATATAGGGAATATCTAGGGTCAAGTACCTTCTAGAGAGAGGAGAGAGAGTCATCTTCCTCATCCATAAATAGTAGGGAAGTCGTGGAGAATAGGTTGGAGAAACCTTTTGTATGCTTCATTGAGATCAATAGATCATTGTCATTGTTTCTTCCTCCATTGAGAGCATTGTTGTGTGTATTGTCTTCAAGCTATTGTGTATGATCTTAGGTGCTTTCCAAAAGTGGTAGGCTGATGTATTATGGACTGTATAATGCTATTTTGGGCCGCACTTGATGTTTATGGAAGTTTCCATTTGTGATAAATGCTTTTTGATCAAGTTCTTTGCATTCTAGGTAGCATAGAATGTGTTGCCAATTCCTAGCTTATGTAGTTTGGAGTGCAAGCATTCAAGCCAATGATCTTGGAGTTTAGATCCACTTAGGATCTGTATTTTTCACATGGTATCAGAGCTGGTTGGCTTCTATTTACAGTAAGTATTCCATTTTTGGTGATATTTGGATGTTTGATCAAGTTCTAGCATGATTTTGCATTGCTTTGTTGATCAAATCTTACTAACCTTTGTTTTGTGAGTTGAACTTGTGGATCAAAAGCATATTTCAGGTCTATTGAAGATCAGAGGCTGAAAAGAAACTATTTTGGATCAGATCATAACACCTAATCATTTGTGATTGTGAGGCTTGTGCATATTCAATACTAACAATGTTCTTTTCAATCCTATTGTTGACAATCTCCATTCTTGGATGAACACTCTCCTTAAGTGGATGAAACTTCTCCTTAAGTGGATGACAAATGCTCTTTTGAGTGAGTTGTAATTCTCCTAAAGGCTGAGCAAAGCTCCCATTTGGATGAAAGATCCCCTTTTTTGGGTGAACATATTGTAAGCTCCATTGTGAAGAGCATATTGTAAAGATTGTCATCAATTTTGGCATAAATTTTGGTGTACTTTGTTGAGCATGTAAGTAACTCTCCTTATGTAATTTGATTGGAGCATTTGCTGGAAGGTGTTAACCATTATGCAAGTGTGTTTTCAGGTTCTTAACAGGTTGAGGAACATTCTCATGTGAAGTGACCTTAGATCTACATCTAAACACCAAGATTTGACAAGATAGTGAAGCTAGTCTTGTGATTCACTAAGTGTGCTCATTCATTCACCTCTAAATCTTGTATTTATCACTTGCTGGAGTTTATAAACTTTTAGAAGTGTGGTTTACATGTGGTTTTACAGGTTGAATCAATATCTTAGTGTGTTGATCATATGTTGATCAAGTTTGTTCATTACTAGGTAATCTTGGCATCCTAGTTTTGGGTATTTTCTAAGAATGCAAGTAACTCTTCACACCATAACTTGATTTGGTCACTTGCTGGAAAGTTTGAGAGCTTAAGCAAGAGTGTGTTCAGGTTGGTTTGATTTTGTAATCCATTCTTAGTGTGTGCAAAGTGTTGCATGTGTTTCAATCTTCCTTTCTATGCTTGGAAACCATCTAGGTTCAAGATAGAAGTGTTTTAGGGTCCTAAATATTCATAGATCTCTTTATCTATCATTTGTTGAGAGAGAAGTGAGTGCTAAGTGCTTTAGGACAGAACCTAAAAGTTGAAGAAACATTAGAATCATGGCTTCCAATGGTGGGATCATGCTAGAGTCTAGTGAAAGGTTGAGTTCATCAAACTACTCTACTTGGAAAGGAGGATGGAGTCCTTACTTGAGTTGAATGAACTCATGGACATAGTTGCAGAAATTGAAGAGAGACCTCTCACACTTCAAGAGCAACAAAGGTTTGATAAGAAGGCCAAAAGGGCTCTTCATATCATTAAAATGAATGTTACAAATGAACTTCTCAAGGAAGTTGGAAAGTGTCAAAGTGCAAGTGAGGCATGGAATGCCTTAAAGAAGCTCTTTGAATCAAAGTCCACATCTAGGGTATTGACCCTAAGGAGACAAATATTTTCTAGTAGGCAAAGAGAGGGTGAAAGTGCTCATGCATTTATCTTGAGAGTTAAGTCCCTAAGTGATGATTTAGCATGCATTGATGAGAACATAAAAGATGGTGAAATAGTCCAAGTTATGTTGAATGGTTTGCTAAATGAACATGCTAACCTTGTGCAAAGTTTTGCCATTCAAAGAGTCTTGCCAAGTGTGGTTGACTTGCAAGAAATCTTATTGGCTGAAGAACATAGGTTGCAATCAAAGCTTGATGGTGCATCCTTGCAAGGTGGAGGTGAAGAGGCTTTCTTCACAAAAGGCAAATTCAAGGGCAAAGGTAAAGGCAAAGGGAAATGGTCCAAAGGTGGTAACTTTGATCATGATGATCACTCTTCCTCTTCCTCTTCTACTAAGAACAATAAGTCAAAGTTCAAGTGCTTTTATTGTGGGATAAAAGGTCATTTTGCAAATGAATGTTATAAGAAGAAAAGAGAGCAAGGAGAGAGGCAAGGAAATCTTACAATAGATGAGGAAGAACATAACACATGTGAATCACTTGTTATGACTTCAAGTTTGTTAGCCAACATAGATGATAATGATCCTTGGTGGATTGATAGTGGAGCCTCATCTCACATGACAAGACATAAGGAATACTTTACATCCTTATTGTCTTATGAGGGAGAAGGTAACATCATCTACACTGCAAATGATGGTCAATGTGACATCAAAGGCATAGGCACTATTCCTATTTCCCTTTCAACAAATAGGAAAGCAAATCTTGAAAATGTTTTGTACATTCCTTCAATCACTAAGAATTTGCTTAGTGTAAGTCAAATGATTGACAAAGGACTTGATGTGGAGTTCATTGGAGATGCATGTTTGATAAGTAAATGTGGATCCTTGATTGCTCAAGGTAGGAGGCATGGTAAACTTTTCAAGCTTGATGCATGTGTGATCTCTAATCATGAAGGATGTATGGCTAGGGAGCAATTGACAAACCAAGAAGTTTGGCACAAGAGGTTGGGCCATCCCAACTTCAAATCTTTGGAGGTAATGGCAAAGAAAGAGCTTGTTCTTGGTCTCCCTAAAAGTCTTGTTGCAAACAATAGTGTTTGTGAACATTGTGCCTTGTCCAAATCTCATAGACTTGCTTATTCTAGATCTACTTCTAGATCTAAAGAAGCTTTTCAACTTGTGCATTCTGATATTCATTCTTCTAGTACAACTAGCAATGGTGGGGCAAAGATGTATGCAACTTTCATTGATGACTTTAGTAGGTATACTTGGATCTATCTTCTTAAAAGTAAGGATGAAGTGTTTGCTGCATTTGTCAAGTTCAAGAATGAAATGGAAAACCAATTCAATACAAAGATCAAATGCTTAAGATCTGATAATGGAGGGGAATACACCTCAAATAGGTTCAAAGACTTTTGTATAGCACATGGGATTAAGAGGGAGATGTCTAGTCCTAGGACTCCACAACAGAATGGAGTGGCCGAGAGGAAGAATAGAACCCTTTGTGAATGTGCCAAGGCAATGAGACTACATGCTAATCTTGCTAAGTCTTTTTGGGGGGAAGCTTTAGCATGTGCTAACTATCTATGTAATAGATGGACAAGTGCTTCCTTGGATGGTAAAACTCCTCATGAGGTTCTTTATGGTAGAAGGCCGAGTGTCAAGCATTGTAGGATCTTTGGATGTACATGTTTTGTCAATATCACACTTGATGATAGAACTAAAGAAGATCCTTCATCAAAGAAGGGTGTGTTTGTTGGCTATAGTGAAGTAAGCAAGGCTTACAAAGTGTACATTCCTTCTACAAAGAAAGTTGTCATAAGTAGGGATGTCATCTTTCATGAAGAGAATGTTTCCAATGTTGTTGATGTTGATGTTGATGTGCCTACTAATCATCATGATGTGCAAGATGTCTTGGATGAAGATGGAGATGCCACTCCAAAGCAAACTTCAAGGAAGACTCAAAGGCAAAGGGCTAAGCCATCAAGGCTAACCTATGATGAAAAAGGAAAGCAAGTGGTGGACAACTCTAACTTTGCTTTTCTTACCTCTTTTGATGAACCAACTTGTGTAGGTGAAGCAATTCAAAAGAAGGAATGGATCCAAGCCATGGATCATGAGCATCAAGCACTCATCAAAAGCAACACATGGAGGTTGGTAAAGCTTCCAAAGGACAAGAAGGCAATTGGTTGTAAGTGGATCTTCAAGATCAAGACAAATCAAGATGGATCAATCAACAAGTACAAGGCAAGGTTGGTGGCAAAGGGGTGTGCTCAAGAATATGGTATTGACTATGATGAGACCTTTGCACCCGTGGCAAAGATGGTAACTATTCGAATCCTAATCTCTCTTGCAACTCTTTATGATTGGGATATGTGGCAAATGGATGTTACTAATGCCTTCTTGAATGGTGATCTTGAAGAAGATATTTACATGGAGCAACCCGAGGGCTATGTTTCACATGATGAGCCTAATCATGTGTGCTATCTCCAAAAGAGTTTGTATGGGCTAAAGCAAGCACCAAGGAGTTGGTATGCTAAGCTCAATTCCTTCTTACTTTCTCAAAACTTTGTTATGAGTGAGTATGATCATTCTCTCTACTTTAGATTGAATGAAAATGATATCACTTTACTTTTGATCTATGTTGATGACATTATCTTAAGTGGTGGTAACAATCTAGATATAGATGAAATCAAGATGGCACTCAAAAGAGAGTTTGAAATTCAAGATCTTGGTAAACTTCATTATATCTTAGGAATAGAGATTATTAGAACTTCTAAATCTACATTCATATGTCAAGAAAAGTATGTTAACTCTATTCTAAAAAGGTTTCATATGGAAGATTGTAAAGTTGTTTCTACTCCTATGGAATCAAATGTAAAGCTAACTACAAGAAGTAATGAAAGATCCTTCAAGGACATTACTCTCTATAGAAAGCTAATAGGATCTCTTATATGGTTAACCATCACAAGACCTGATCTAAGCTTTGTGGTTGGTAAACTAAGTCAATTTATGCAAGATCCTAGTGAGGCTCATTGGAAGCTAGGAAAGAGAGTACTTAGATACATCTCGGGATCTAGAGATTTTGGCATCTTGTATGGAGGTACTACACCTAACCTTTGTGGATTTTCAGATTCAGATTTTGCAGGTGATCAAATGGATAGGAAGTCAACAAGTGCCTTTGCAATCTATCTTGGAGATGGAGTGGTCTCATGGCTATCAAAGAAGCAACCAACTATCTCTCTATCTTCCACCGAAGCCGAGTACAAGGCATTAACAACATGCACCAAGGAGATTCTTTGGATCAAGAGGATGTTATTGGATCTTCACTTGCTGGAACCAGAGAAGACTCCAATCATACTTTGTGATAACCTTTCAGCCCAAAGCTTGGCAAGCAATCCTGTTTTTCATGCAAGGAGCAAGCACATTGAGATTGCTCACCATTTTGTGAGAGATCAAGTCATTGCCAAAGAGGTGGAGCTTCAACATGTCTCTTCAAAGGAGTGTGTGGCTGATATCTTCACCAAACCATTGGGAAAGGACCTATATTTAATGCATAGATCTAATCTTGGAATGTGCTCAAAGACTATGTTGAAACTAGCATCCAATGTTGAAGAGGGAGTGTGAAAATTGTCAACATTTCCTAGCTAGTTTGAAGCCTAAATTGGCTAAAATTGTAAATAGTTTTGGTTATGGAGTTTCACACGTGTGAACCAGGCCACAATGTTTTTATTTACTGTATTTTTCAGTATGATGAAGTGTCAAACTTCATACCCTTCAAAATGAGACCATTTTGATGTATTTTGGTCATATAAGCCATTTTTAGCTATTTTTCCTATATAGGGAATATCTAGGGTCAAGTACCTTCTAGAGAGAGGAGAGAGAGTCATCTTCCTCATCCATAAATAGTAGGGAAGTCGTGGAGAACAGGTTGGAGAAACCTTTTGTATGCTTCATTGAGATCAATAGATCATTGTCATTGTTTCTTCCTCCATTGAGAGCATTGTTGTGTGTATTGTCTTCAAGCTATTGTGTATGATCTTAGGTGCTTTCCAAAAGTGGTAGGCTGATGTATTATGGACTGTATAATGCTATTTTGGGCCGCACTTGATGTTTATGGAAGTTTCCATTTGTGATAAATGCTTTTTGATCAAGTTCTTTGCATTCTAGGTAGCATAGAATGTGTTGCCAATTCCTAGCTTATGTAGTTTGGAGTGCAAGCATTCAAGCCAATGATCTTGGAGTTTAGATCCACTTAGGATCTGTATTTTTCACACATCATGCAAGCAAAAAGAATTTGATGATGATGCATGCAGTGGAATACTACTAATTCCTTCAATTCTACACTCTACATCATTAGCAGTATAGATTGATCTTTTTGCACCTAGATATGGCATGAGACTTGTGAAAGAGTTTCTAGAACTAGACATATGGGAACTAGTTCCACTATCTATCCACCAGATTTTTTCATTCTTGAAAGGAAAAGATGAAAAACTAGACATCATTAAAGAATCTTCTCTTTCACTTTCAACACCCTCACATTCTTCCTCATTAGTAAGGTTAGCTTGCTTAGATTGGTTCTTCTTCTTGAAACAGTTTGATGCATAGTGGTCTTTGTCCTTTTTGAAGTGTTGTTGACCTTTGCCCTTGTCTCTTGACTTGTCCTTGGTGAAGAGTGATTTGTCATCTCCACCATCTTTCAATGAAAGTCTGTTGATCCTCAACATCTTGTTCTCTTGCCTGCTTTCTTCAGCAATGAGAACACCTTGTAGTGTCTCCAAGGATGGAAGTTCTTCCTTAACAACATAAGTTTGCACAATATTGTCATACTCATCTCTAAGTCCATTAAGGAGTACTTGAACAAGTTCAGTGTTCTTAAGAGCATCTCCAATACCAGCTAACTCTTGATGAAGATCCTAGTACTCTCATTACATAATATGAAGCACTCTCATCTACTCTCTGATAACTTAGAAAAATTTGGTTTCTAAGTGTAAGTAATCTAGAAGTATTCTTGATTTCATAGATTGTTTTTAGAGTATCCCAAGCTTCCTTGGCAATGATGCATGTACTGATCTCTCTTAACACTTCATTGGTTACATTCATTTTTATGAAGTGAAGGGCTATTCTGGTTCTTTTGTGAAATGATGCAGCTTCATTAGGTACTGTAGGTCCTTCTTTAGCTCCACTTACAATGTATTACATCTTGTAGAACCAATAATAATTCCACATTCCATAATTGGAAGATGTTAATCTCTCACTATGCTCCAAGAAATGTGAACCAGATGAGAACATATTTATTTTGAGAAATTCTAGTAATGACAAAGATGGAGTTGAAAATGTTAAGACTAATCATTGCACTTGCATCACATTTTGGATGGATTCTATGTCAAATGGATGTCTCTAATACCTTCTTGAATGATTTTTTGAAAGATGATATCTATATGGAGCAGCCACAAGGGTTCATCAAGCATGGAAACCTCAGCGTGGTGAGCCTTCTCTATTTTTTAGATAGCGTCCTCCCACGACTTTGACAATTCTATTCAAAAAATAAATAAATAAATCGTAAGAAATAAGAGAAAAAAAAAAGGACCGTGAAAAAAAAAAAAAAAAAAACAGTAAGAAGAAAAAAAAAAGGACTGTAAAAAAAAAACCAATAATTTTAATTTTAGCCCAAGTCTCTTTGGTGAGTGATTTCCATATCAGTTATCATCCATCTTTCATTTTCATTTTTCTTGTCCATCTCCATTCAATCCTCCATCCGCTCTCTCATCTGTTAAATTCATTTCTATTTTACTTTTCAGTTTTTATTAATAAATTTTTTTACTTACTCTTTTCTCGCCTTCTTCTTCTCCATCTCAAAAAATAAAAAAATAAAAAAATTGGAACACCATCGTCATTGAGCGAATTTTGAAGCAATTCACCAACCGACTACTTTGCAATATTCTGGTGCTGAGCTATGTGTTAAAAATTCACAATTCTAGCTTGACTAGTTTTGGTCATATGACTTGTAAATAGTTAAATGGTCATGATGTGGCTTGTCACACGTGCCAAATAGCATAGGATTCCATTCATAAGGATGTTCTCAAGTAGACCTAAGTGTTAGAACCTTTGGAATGAGTCCAAATTATGCTTAGATACAAGGGAGAAAAAATAGGAGCTATTTTTGGTAGTTTTTGCATTGTTGAGGGATCTCCAAGATTCCAACCCTAACTTGGTAGGGATGAAAGATCCACCAAAATTAGCATTAGGGATAGGTTTAGGGCTACTCATACCTGCCCAAAACCGTGATGGATCTTGTATATATAGGTGATGATATCTCACCAAAATCAATCAAGCAATTTCATGATTTTTCTCTCATAATGGTGCAATTGCTCTCTATGTTCATAATTGTTTGAGTACTTGTGATTACTAATGATTATAGGATTGAATGTAGGTCTGGTGTACAGTACTCAGACTGTGGGAGGCCGTACTTTCACACGTGTGAAGGCTTCTTCAAGGATTTGGGCCATTTAGTGAGGTTCAAGCATAGATTTTTGATGGATTTTGATGGTTCAACTTGTGCTAATCTTATGAAATCATAATCTATTGTTTCCCTCATCATTTCAAGTGTTTTAGGATCCTTATTTGCTGTAATTTTTACATGGTATCAGAGCCTAAAGGCTGAAATGAGCTAAATCCTTGGTTTTCATTCAATTTGATCACAAGTTTTGATCTAAATCTTGTGTAGATTGGATCTTAGCATCTAGTATTGATTCTAGAACTCAAAGTGAGTCAAATACATTGGAGATTGGTGTTGTGTGACTTCATTTGCAGGTGTTTAGGTGTCTAAAACCAGAGGCAAAGTTGAATTCAATTCACATTACCAAGATAGCAAGTTTTGCTTGCTCCAAGCATTGATTTCTAAGCGAGTTTTGGAGGTGATTTCATAGAGGAGGCTTTCTAGCATTCAAGGAGAGGGAAGATCAGAGTTTTGGGGACTCTTCAAGGCTGTTCTAAGGTGTAGTAGGCACCTCCTAAAGTGATTTAGGTTCAGTCCAACCATTGCTTGACTTATGCACCAAATTAGATCAATTTTTCATCAATTTTGATCATTTTTTGCTTGTGATTGGATAGTAGATTGTGTTGCATCCTCATTAAGTTCCATTTAGATCTTTTACAAGTGATTTTGGAAGTATATTAGGTTGCTGAAATTCACTCTTGATCAGATCATTTGGAAGCTTTAATGTTCTTTATAGAAAGAGGGGCAATTCTACTAGTATTGTCTACTTCAATCAAGCAAGTGCATTGTTTCTAGTATTCTATGATTTGATTTTGTTAGAGATCATTCTTAGATCTTTATAGGAAGTCTATTACTGATCTTTTCAGGTCCCTAAGAAGTGGGATAAGGTAGACCTTCAATCAAATCAATAGAAGTAACCTTCATTTGTGTCAAGTCCTTGATTAGGAGACTAGATGGCATCTATAAATGCATATCTTTTGGATACTAATGAAAGGCTCAACAAAACTAACTATTCCATATGGAAAGTTAGAATGGAATCTATCATGATCATGCAAGATCTGATGGAAATTGTAAATGGTAAGGAGGGTGAACCTATTCATCCTCAAGAAAAAGCCAAATACATCAAGAGGTGCAATGTTGCACTACATTGCATAAAAATGAATGTTGCAAATGAACTCTTAAGAGAGGTAGGAGATTGCACTTCAGCTCAAGATGCTTGGGAGACTTTGCAAAAGGTCTATGAATCCAAGAACCAAACTAGAATGTTAGCTTTGAAGAATCAAATCTATAGAAGCTATCAAAAGAAAGGAGAGAGTGCACATACTTTTGTCCTAAGAGTAAAGGAATTGAACAAAGAGCTAGCCTTTATAGGTGACCCTATCAAGGATGAAGAGCTTGTTCAACTCATATTGAATGGACTAAGCTTTGAATTTGACAATTTGGTTCAGGGATATGCAATTATGGGTAAGCTACCCATACTTGAAGAACTCCAAGGCACGCTCATGGCCGAGGAATCAAGAAGGAGCCAAATGCAAGAGAGGATGGATAGGCTTTCCATCCAAGGTGGAGATGACCAAGCTCTCTTCACCAAAGGCAAAGGCAAGTCCAAAGGCAAAGGATCAACATTCAAGAAGTCTACAAAGCTTGAGGATCAAGAAGGACCCCCAAAGGCATCTCCATCAACCACCAAAGTCAAGAAGGACAAATCAAAGGTGAAGTGCTACTATTGTAGCAAGATGGGGCATTATGCCTCGGAATGCTTCAAGAGGAAGCAAGATCAAAGCCAAGCCAACATGAGCAAAGAGGAGGAGGAGGAGAGTTCACATGAGGACTCTCTCGTGATGTCCATATTTTCTTCAACAAGCTTCAAAGGAGAAGATCCTTGGTGGATTGACTCGGGTGCTAGTTCACACATGACTAGTAAAAGGGAGTTTTTCTCTTCTCTCTTATCTTATGATGGACCTATAAAGTCTATCTATACAGCAAATGATGAAGCTTGTAAGATTGAAGGAGTTGGTAGCATTCCCCTTTGCTTAGGATCTTCCAAAAAGATCAACATAGAAGGTGTTTTGTACATTCCTACAATAACAAAGAATCTACTAAGTGTTGGCCAAATGGTAGACAATGGTTTCAATGTTGACTTTGCTTCAAATGAATGTTTCATCAAGAAGAAGGGTAAGATAGTGGCTAAGGGTACTAGACTTGGCAAACTTTATAAGCTGGATGCATTTGTGGATACTAATGTTGTCATGTTGGCCGAGAAGAGCAAGATATCTACCTTTACTTTATGGCACAAAAGACTTGGACATGTCAACTCGGGTTCCATGGAGGCTATGATCAAGGAGGAGTATGCTTTAGGCCTACCAAGGTCTATTGGGAAGGAAGACAAGGTTTGTGAAGCTTGTGCCTTATCCAAGGCACATAAGAAGGTGTTTCCTAACTCCATCACAAAGTCATCTCATCCTCTTGAACTCATACACTCGGATGTGCACATTGCTAGCACCAAATCTAATGGAGGTTCATCCATGTTTTTAACCTTCATTGATGACTACTCAAGATATTGTTGGGTGTTCTTACTTTCCTTCAAGTCTCAAGTATTTGATACTTTTGTAAAGTTCAAGTTGTTTGTGGAAAAGCATCATAATCATAGCATCAAGATTCTTAGAAGTGACAATGGTGGAGAATTCATCTCCAATGAGTTCAAGGCCTTTTGTGAGGAGGAAGGGATCAAGAAAGAGACTTCTTGTCCTTACACTCCTCAACAAAATGGAGTTGCTGAAAGAAGGAATAGAACATTATGTGAATGTTCTAAGGCTTTAAGATTAGATGCTTGTTTGCCCAAATCCTTTTGGGGTGAGTCTCTTGTATGTGCAAACTACTTGATGAATAGAGTGTCTTGCAAAGCAATTGAAGGCAAAACTCCTTATGAGATGTTGTATGGAAAGAAACCCAATCTTAATCACTTGAAAGTTTTTGGGTGTATATGTTATGTGCATGTGCCATTAGAAACAAGAACCAAGGAGGACCCATCTTCCACAAGAGGGATCATGCTTGGATATGCAAGCTCAAGCAAGGGCTACAAAGTCTATCTTCCATCCTTGAACAAATTTGTTGTTTCAAGGGATGTCATCTTTGATGAACATCATATGCATATGCTTGAAGAAGGCTCAAGTGCTCCAACAATCAAGAAGAAGATGGCCGAGGAGCAAGATCTTGGTTTTGAGGAGGAGCTCATGGAGGAGCAAACACCAAACCCACCTATCACACCAAGGAGATCTTCAAGGGCAAAAGTGGAGCCATCAAGGCTCACATATCAAGGCAAAGGATAGCAAGTTGAGGGTATCTCATCCACTTCTTATGCTTTATCTAGTTTTGAAGAACCGTCTAATGTTGAAGATGCATTGAACTCCAAAGAATGGTATAAAGCTATGTTGGATGAGTATGATGCCTTGATTGAGAATGAAACTTGGTTGCTTGTTGAGAGACCTCAAAGGAATGTAATAGGATGCAAGTGGGTCTTCAAGCTTAAGTTGAATGCAAATGGGAGTGTTAACAAACATAAAGCAAGATTAGTTGCAAAAGGTTATGCTCAAGAGAGAGGGATAGACTATGAGGAAACTTTTGCACCCGTGGCCAAGATGGTCACAATAAGACTAATCATTGCACTTGCATCACATTTTGGATGGATTCTATGTCAAATGGATGTCTCTAATGCTTTCTTGAATGGTTTTTTGGAAGAGGATATCTATATGGAGCAGCCACAAGGGTTCATCAAGCATGGAATGGAGAACAAAGTATGCCATCTCCAAAGAAGCATCTATGGCTTGAAGCAAGCCTCGAGATCTTGGAATTCAAGACTACATTGCTATCTTATTTCACTTTCTTTTGTTCAAAGTGAATATGATCCCACTCTTTACATTAAGTTTGATGATGTTGGTATTGTACTTTTACTCATTTATGTAGATGACATCATCATTAGTGGAAATAGTGTTGATGGTATTGAAAAAATCAAGATAGATCTATCCTTAGAGTTCAAGATGGTAGATCTAGGGTGTCTTCACTTCATCTTAGGCATAGAAGTACTTAGAGGGTCTGATTTTATCTTTATAAGTCAAGTAAACTATGCTCAAAGTCTTTTGAAGAAGTTTAAGATGGAAGTATGCAAAAGTGTTGACACACCAATGGAGCAAGATGTAAAAGTGCCAAATGAAGATGATGAAAGATCCTTCATGGACATCACTTTGTTTAGGCAACTTATAGGTTCCTTAATGTGGATCACTATAACTAGACCAGATCTTAGCTTTAGTGTATGTAGGTTGAGCCAATCCATGCAAAAGCCATTGAATATCCATTGGAAAAAGGCTAAGAGGATTCTAAGATACATCTCGGGTACATTGGATTTTGGGATTCTATATAGAGGAGATGTGATTAACCTTCATGCATTTAGTGATTCAGATTTTGCAGGGGACAAGAGGGATAGGAAATCAACAAGTGCCTATTCAACTTTCATAGGAGAAGGTGTGGTTTCATGGCTTTCAAAAAAGCAAGAAACTATATCTCTATCTTCAACTGAGGCCGAGTACAAAGCTTTGACAACCACTACAAAGGAGGTACTTTGGATCAAGAGATTATTGGTGGAACTAAAGATCATGGATTCAGAGGAGGCACCAATCATCTACAATGACAATATATCAGCCCAACACCTTGCATCTAACCCAATCTTCCATGCAAGATCTAAGCACATTGAGATATGCCATCACTTTGTGAGAGAAATGGTGCAAGCCAAGGAGATTGCTTTGGAGCATGTTCCAAGCAATGAATGTGTAGCTGATCTACTTACTAAACCACTTCAAAGGACACCTTTTATGAAGTTCAGATCATCACTTGGAGTGATTAGTAAAGCAATGATTGAACCAAGCTAGATAGTGAGGAGGAGTGTTAAAAATTCACAATTCTAGCTTGACTAGTTTTGGTCATATGACTTGTAAATAGTTAAATGGTCATGATGTGGCTTGTCACACGTGCCAAATAGCATAGGATTCCATTCATAAGGATGTTCTCAAGTAGACCTAAGTGTTAGAACCTTTGGAATGAGTCCAAATTATGCTTAGATACAAGGGAGAAACAATAGGAGCTATTTTTGGTAATTTTTGCATTGTTGAGGGATCTCCAAGATTCCAACCCTAACTTGGTAGGGATGAAAGATCCACCAAAATTAGCATTAGGGATAGGTTTAGGGCTACTCATACCTACCCAAAACCGTGATGGATCTTGTATATATAGGTGATGATATCTCACCAAAATCAATCAAGCAATTTCATGATTTTTCTCTCATAATGGTGCAATTGCTCTCTATGTTCATAATTGTTTGAGTACTTGTGATTACTAATGATTATAGGATTGAATGTAGGTCTGGTGTACAGTACTCAGACTGTGGGAGGCCGTACTTTCACACGTGTGAAGGCTTCTTCAAGGATTTGGGCCATTTAGTGAGGTTCAAGCATAGATTTTTGATGGATTTTGATGGTTCAACTTGTGCTAATCTTATGAAATCATAATCTATTGTTTCCCTCATCATTTCAAGTGTTTTAGGATCCTTATTTGCTGTAATTTTTACACTATGGAGACCACCAATGTAAGATTATCTAAACTAAAAAAAGTTTTCTAATGAAACAATCTGAGACTACGCCTATCAAAACATCCAATTAGTGAAGGATTGTAATCCACCGATTCCTGAACGGATCGTCATGGCAAAATACTATGTTGGATTGCCCAAAAGGATCAGATTTGGTATGGCAGAATTAGCATCTTATGCATCACCTTCACAACTTTGTAAGGATGCTGCCATGATGGAACCACAGCATGGAATGACGGATTCTCTCTATCATAGTGTTGAATCATCAGATGAAAAATCAGAGGAACAAGAGTCAACAATGAGCGATCATCCAGCAAGAATGAAATCTCATGCAAGGCGACTAAGTGCAGCAAAGACAAGCAGATCGAGTGCAACAGAAGACCAAGAACCTTGCACTTCAAGTTCAGGCCATCCTCAAGCTTATGTTCGCACAGTCAATTTTCTTGAAAATGACAAATGTACCTTCTGCTTTGGAGAACATCCAAGTACTAGGTGTCCAATCCCTCGTGTTCACAATGTGGAGTTAATCATCCATGCCAAGATTGCTCGATGAGAAATTCACAAATAGCCAGGAGGAATTTGGCTTATGTAGACCGACATGCATCTGTGGTGACTACAAAAGAAAAATCCTAGTGCCACCGGGTTATGAAACGAGTGAGGAAGAAGAAAATTTGGCAAAAGTCCCAAAGTATGCAAAGACAGCCTCGGACAAACAAGTAAAACCATCACAGAAGACAGAGATAGTAGAATCCATCACGCCAATGGTAACTAAGAAAGTCAAGAAATTGACAACCGAAGAAGTCCAACGGATTTTATCAAGCCTCTTGGCGCAATCAATGCAAAGAATTCTTAGTGATGAATTACAAAGGGGCCCCGCATCAATGGAGCGACGAGAAGGCAATTTAGCACAAGATCCAAGAAAAAGTGCAATCACGCAGCCTTCAATGGGGAAGTGCAATGACCAAGAGAAGACTAAAGTTGATGATTGCCCCTCAACGAGCAAGATTCAACCAAAGTCTAATTGTTCCACAATTCAACAGACCCCCAAATCAACCCCAATTCGAGGTATATCCATTCTTCAAAGGCCAAATTCAGGGAATCCAAGCCCAAATAGGCCTCCAGTACAGCAAGCACCAGTGCCTACAATGACAAAGCCTTGTCCTCAATCTATGATATTGACTGCTGAGGAAAGTCGTCAGATTATGGCATATTTCGAATACCTGGACAGACAAGAGCATCAAGCAAGCACGTCATATCCACATTACGAATTGGGAGAATCTAGGACAATGGGACCAGTTGCGTCTTTCTATGAGAATTCATTATATCAATAAGATTTATCTTGGTATCCTCCGATGGAATGCCTCGACTACCCAATTGTCAATGAACAAGGTTATCCGGAATGGCCACCAGACCCTTATGGGTATTATTGAAAATTTGGCAAGTCCAAGTTCTTGCTGATCGCCATCCTCCAATAAAGCCTCAGGTTTTACATAAGCAAATTCTATCCACACTTTTCCTGAAGCACCCATGTCCTAGCAATAAAAGAACCGACAACAGTGCCCCTTCACGACAGTTCCAGCCTAGTGCCAAGGGACCGACACTACTTTGGGCCGTGGACCCTGTTGTGGATATTTCCTACACAATAATAAAGAAGTGGTTCCCACCACTTAAAATACTGTTGGCGAAGTCTTAACTAGTGGGCCCCACCATAGTACATTGTACAATTAGAATAATAAGTGTGAGGGCACCGACTTCCTGCGTGTATAAGACCGACTCAGTGACCACGCAAATCGGATAAATAGAACTTGAATAAAAGGACTTTGGGCCTTAGTAGATAAATTAATTAAAAAGCCCAAAGTCAAGTTCATAAGGTTCTAAGTTAAAAGGGAATCTCTCAAACTCACATGAATCATGTGAGTTTGGCCCTTTTCCTAATGAACCATTAGATTGAAGCTCATTTAGTTTGAAGGGCTAGGATGCCATTGTAAATAGGCCAATGAGAGCCAAGACGGCCCTCCCTCCTCAACTATATAAGAAGGCCATTTTCCATTGTACATATCTTCCATTATTCATAATAAAACTCTCTTCTTTTTAGCTCTCTCTCTCCCCAAGGGTGATTGGTGCTTAGCTATGGATAGGTGCACGAGCCTCCATAGCCCCAACCATCCTTGGTGAGCTCTCTTCTCTCTCTAATCTCTCTCTCTCTTTTCTCTTTTTTCTCTCTTCCTACGTTGGGATAGAATAGCTTTGGGTAGGTGCTCGAGCCCCCAAAGCCTTTCTCAACCTAGGAATTCTCTCTCTCTCTTCTCTCCTCTCTCTAAGTAGCGAACGAATAGTTTGGGGAAGGTGCTCGGGCCTCTCAAGCCTCTCGCTACTTGGAACTTCTCTCTCTCTTCTTGCTATGCAGGTGAAGGCAAGGTTGCTGCTCCCAGTGACGAACCTCTATACTACATTGACGACACAACAGTATGCCATCTCCAAAGAAGCATTTATGGCTTCAAGCAAGCTTCGAGATCTTAGAATCCAAAATTACATTGCTATCTCATTTCACTTTCTTTTGTTCAAAGTGAATATGATCCCACTCTTTACATCAGTTTGATGATATTGGTATTGTACTTTTACTCATTTATATAGATGACATCATCATTAGTGAAAATAGTATTGATGGTATTGAAAAAATCAAGTTAGATCTATCTTTAGAGTTCAAGATGGTAGATCTAGAGTGTCTTCACTTTATCTTAGGCATAGAAATGCTAAGAGGATCTGATTTTATCTTCGTAAACTATGCTCAAAGTCTTTCAAATAAATTTAAGATGGAAGAGTGCAAAAGTGTTGACACACCAATGCAGCAAGATGTAAAAGTGCCAAATGAAGATGATGACAGATCCTTCATGGACATCACGTTGTTTAGGCAACTTATAGGCTTCTTAATGTGGATCACTATAACTAGACCAGATCTTAGCTTTAGTGTATGTAGGTTGAGCCAATCCATGCAAAAACCATTGAATATCCATTGGAAAAAGACTAAGAGGATCCTAAGATACATCTTGGGATTCTATATAGAGGAGATGTGATTAACCTTCATTCTTTTAGTGATTCAGATCAACAAGTTTCTATTCAACTTTCATAGGAGAAGGTGTGGTTTCATGGCTTTCCAAAAAGCGAGAAACTATATCTCTATCTTCAATTGAGGCCGAGTACAAAGCTTTGACAGCCACTACAAAAGAGGTACTTTGGATCAAGAGATTATTGGTGGAGCCAAAGATCATGGATTCAGAGGAGGCACCAATCATCTACAATGACAATCTATCAGCCCAACACCTTGCATCTAATCCAGTCTTTCATGCAAGATCTAAGCACATTGAGATATGCCATCACTTTGTGAGAGAAATGGTGCAAGCCAAGGAGATTGCCTTGCACAACTACACATTAGGATGCCTTGCCACGCGACATTGCCACGCCGACCCAATACTTAATCAAATTTTTTCCATGCAAAAATTCTCTGGGAACTCTGCCGGTCAAATCCAGGCTGGAGGTGGGTCCGACATTGAATTCTTTTTTCGCGTGGCACTGCCACGCAAAAAAATTTTAAACCACAATTTAGAAAATGAGGACCAAAATTGTTTGGCGTGGTAAAGCCACGTGTGGAAGTGCCACACAAGGTTGTTATTTAACTGTCTCTAGTTTGACATTCACTTATTTTGGAGATTTGCCACACGTGGCAAATCTCCAGAGAAAATTACAAAGAATTGTAATTTTATATTGCCATGCATGGCAAAATATATTTGTTGTAATTTTCTTTTTAAAACTATTTGAACAATATTTTGATAAACAAAAAACTCTATGATTGATTTAAAAATAAATGAATTTTTTTTTTGGCTTTAAATAAGTGTGGATTAATAATAAAATAAATATTATGTGATCATGATTGTGAATTAAATATCAAATGATTATTGTGTCAAATTATTGTGCTCTGACGAAATCAATATTGTGCTTCGACCAGAGTGAAGAGACGAAGATATTGCTTTAATATATTTTGAATATAGTAAGGATGTTTCAAAAGGAAAATATTTTTGAAGCATATATAAATGATCAACGTATGCTCACTAATTGTTTTCTTTGGTCAATCAATTTTTGCTAGATCTTTAATAAGATATAGATTGCATTGAAAGCATTTGATTTAAAATGAATCAAAAGTGATTACTAGATTAGAATCAAGATAAACTTGAAAAATGCAAGAATGTATTATAAAGATGCAATAATTACATAAACTATCATTTTATCACAAAAATGATTGTGATATATATATATATATATATATATATATATATATATATATATATATATATATATATATATATATATATATATATATATAATCTATTCATCATCACATTTGATGACACAATCACTTGCTTTCTAAATGATTTAGAACCATATCTAACCCATTAATGACATGAGACATGTCTCTGAGAAGACGAGACTAATAAAGACTGAGAGCCGAGTATGAGAGCCGAGAAATACTAGCTAGGAAAAGACATGCAAGAACTGTGTAAGCCTCATGGTGAATCCCGGAAGATGGAATGACCATGTAGGAACTAGTATTTCTAAGCAAATGCAATAAATTCAAGTAGACCCCTCTTAAAGAAAGTAGAGTGAGCCACCTTTTGATGGTGACCTCTAGTGGAGAGCAATATTCTACTTGTAATTTGTGAAATGTGGAAATTCCACTAGGATGCCACCTAAGGAGCTCTCTTGCTTATTTAAGAGACTCCCTCTTTGTGAAGAGGAGCTTTTTGCATTGTATCTACTCCATGCTTAATAAGAAGATTTTCCATGAGTTTGATGCTACACTAAGCTCCTTGATCATGATGGTTTTCTTGAGTGATGCCCCTATGATCATGCCCTTCCATTCATGTTGTGTGTGGTTGTGGATTTACAGTGGATTGGTTTTCTTGCTTTCCTACTTGTGGATTGGATTTCTTGTTTTCTTGTGGATTAATGTAGGACCCAGCATTCAAATAAACTAAATAGGCTGGATTTGTGTTGTGATTCTTGCATGTCTCTGTACAATCCAGTTCTTGATGTTCTTGGGATGTCCAAGAATCAATACACTGGTTGGTTTGTTGATTCTTGGACTTCTAACATGCTGTAGTTTAGCTTTGTTTCTTGTTTTTGTCAAGTTATGCAAGATAGCTCAGTGTTAATGTAGTGTAGGCTCTGATTTCAGTTCGTTTTAAGAGTAGGTAGCGGTAGAATCTGTAGAACGTTCATTGGTTTGCATGATGATCTGTGAATGAGCATTCTTGGCTTGCATCCATGTAGAATGTAAGTGCGTTCAAG
Source organism: Diphasiastrum complanatum (assembly GCA_029204225.1). Lineage (NCBI taxonomy): Eukaryota > Viridiplantae > Streptophyta > Lycopodiopsida > Lycopodiales > Lycopodiaceae > Diphasiastrum > Diphasiastrum complanatum. Next base: position 25,728,375 of record CM055111.1, read on the forward strand.
AGCGACGTCCCTGAGTTGTCCTCTGACAGGCAGGACAAAAGAAACATACTACAATGAAACTTGGCTTCCTTCTGCCTAGGTTGGCATCATAAAATCAATCAAGAAACCATCTAACGACTGCCATGAAGCCTGATAATAGGCAAAAACAATTCTGTAACCAAGAAGCAGAAAAGTAAACAACAGGTCCTCTCACTCTGATGTTCATTTCTCTTCAACCAAAAGCAAATTAGGAGCAAATGGTTTTGTTTCCTTTGTGGATGATTATACAAGATATTCTTGGATCTATATGTTGTCTTCTAAAGCCATGGTTTATGATGTTTTCCTTACTCTCAAATCTTATGTATAAAAGTAGTTTACATTCAAGTTGAAAGCTTTGAGAAGTGATAGTGGAGGTGAATACACCTCCAATAAGTTTAAAGATTTTTGTGAGAAAGAGGGAATACAAAGAGAATTTTCTTGTTCTTATACTCCTCAGCAAAATGGAGTTGCTGAGAGAAAAATTAGAACTTTGTGTGAATGCACAAAAGCCATTAGGCTAGAAGCATCTCTGCCTAAAGAATTTTGGGGAGAAGCAGTTGCATGTGCAAATTATCTTTGTAATAGGCTTCCTAATCTTGCAATAGAAGGAAGAACACCATTTGAGATGTTGTATAAGAAAAAGCCTAAGGTATATCATCTTATGATCTTTGGTTGTGTATGCTTTTTGCATGTACCTTTAGAGGCTAGGAAAAGAGATGATCCTAGTGCTATTAAAGGAATTTTTGTAGGATATGCGTCTACTAAAAAAACATATAATGTATATCTCCCCTTTACTAACAAGAATGTTGTAAGTAGAAATGTGATCTTTCATGAAGATCCGAAGTTTAACTTAGATGAAGCACAGATCAAGGATTCTCATGCAAGATCTAAAATCATCAATCTTGATGCTTCTCAAGAAGTGGTGAGGCCAAGGCTTGAGGAGGAGCAACTTCAAGCACCTACACCAAGAAGATCTACAAGAGAAAGATCTGAGCCAAGAAGGCTCACATATGATGAGGAAGGAAGGCAAGTGGAAGGTGAAACTTCATATCATGCTTTCTTCATATCAGATGAAGAGCCTAAATATGTCCAAGAAGCACTTCAATCCAAGAAGTGGGTTGAAGCAATGACCCAAGAGTTTGAAGCCTTGATGTCAAACAACACATGGGAGCTTGTGGAGCCACCAAACAACATGCATGTCATTGGATGTAAGTGGCTTTTCAGGATCAAATATAATAATGATGGATCCATCAACAAATATAAAACAAGACTTTGTGCTAAAGGTCTTGACTATGGAGACACCTTTCCACCAGTTGCAAAAATGGTAACAATTAGAATACAATAGATTGCTCACCCAAGCCATTGGAGGAATCACACCACATGAAGCTCTATTTGGAGAGAAGCCCAATCTCAAGGATCTCATTTTTTTTGGATCCACTTGCTATGTACACCAATCCTTGGATACAAGGAAGAAGGATGATGCAACCTCTATCAAAGGCATCTTTGTGGGATATGGTGAGAATAGCAAAGGTTATAGAGTCTTCAATCCCATCACTAAGAAAGTAATAGTGAGTAGAGTTGTTATTTTTTATGAAGGACATGCTTGTGAAATGAATGACAACTACTAATCATCTTGATGCCAAAGACCATGCTAGGATGAAGGAGGAGCTTCAAAGTGATGAAGAACTTGAGGATCCACCTCAAGATGGTAAGTAGGTGGATCTGACTCAGATACAAGCACATACCAGCCTGCGAAGATTAGTTCCCATAAAATCACAAAATTTGGCCAAAAAAATTCCACAAAATGCACTTTTTTCAAGACTTTTTGAGTTTCCCTGGGAAGTAACTCTAGCAGCATGGTGTGCAGGTGAATCTAGCTCAGATACAAGTTCATACCAGTCTGAAAGGGTTTGTTCCTAGAAAATCTTAAAATTTTGCAAGAAAACCCCAAAAAAATGTATTTTTTTCAAGATTTTTTTAGATTATGTGAGAAATAACTCTTGTAGCTTGGTGAGTAGGTGAATATGACTTAGATACAAGTGCATACTAGTTTGCGAGGATTTGTTACCAGCAAATCTTAAAAGTTTGCAAAAAAAATTCCAAAAACATGCACTTTTTTCAAGATTTTTTGAGTTTACTTTAGAAGTAACTCTTTCACCTTAGTGATTAGGTGAATCTGACTTAGATACAAGTGCATACCAGTCTGAGAGGGTTTTCTCTCGTAAAATCTTAAAAGTTTGCAAAAAAACCCAAACAAAATGCACTTTTTTCAAGATTCTTTGAGTTTCATTGGAAATTAACTCTCGTAGCTTTGTGAGAAGGTAAATCTGACTTAGAAACAAGTGTATGCTAGTCTGAGAGAGTTTGTTCCTAGAAAATCTTAAAATTTTGCCAAAATACTCCAAAAAAATGCACTTTTTCCATCATTTTTTAAGATATGCTAGGAAGTAGCCTTTGCAAAGAGTTTAATAGATATATCTAACCAAGATTTGGCTACTGTAAAATTTTTATGAAGATCCAATGGTTATATTTAGAAATATCTAAGAAAAAGTGCCAAAAAGTGCCTGAAAACTGAGTTTTTTAAAGATCCTGACAAATTTGTCCATCAAGAACTCTCGCAGAACTCACATTGTCTAGAAATGGTCCAGATACAACTTTTGTAGGGAGGTTGAAGGTTAGATTCACTTAGATCTAAAGAAATCTCAACAAAAAAAAAAAAACCCACAAAAAACCAAGAAAAGAGCTAAAATCAAACTATTAGCTAACTGAAATTGATCAGATCTTGTCAAATCTAGGTTGCAGTCACATTATCCATCAAGATCCAACATCCCTGGACTGAATCAAGTGAATGAACCTTAGATCAAGCTGATTTGTTCCTTCCACATCCAAGCCCAATTAGGCCTCCAATCCAGCAAGCACCAGCGCGTACAACGACAACACCTTGTCCTCAATTTGTAAGATTGACTATGGAGGAAAGTTGTCAGGTTCAAGCATACCAATACCTGGATCGACAAAGTAGTCAAACAAGCACGTCGTATCCACATTACAAATTGGGAGAGCCTATGACGTTGGGACCAGTTGCGCCAATCTATGAGGATCCAGTTTTATCTTGGGATACTCTGATGAAATGTCTCAACTACCCAATTGTTGATGAACAAGGTTATCCGGAATGGTCACCAAACCCTTATGGGTATTATTGAAGATCTGGCCAGTCTCGGTTCTTGCTGATCATCCACTAATAAAGCCTCAGGTTTTACGTAAACGAATTCTATCCATGTTTTTCCTTAAGCACCCATGTCCCAACAATAAAAGAACTGACAACAGCGCCTCTTCATGACAGTTGCAGCCTAGTGCCGAGAGACTGGCACTACTTTGGGTCGTGGACCCTGTTGTGGGTATTTCCTGCACAATAATAAACAAGTGGGTCCCACCACTTAAAATACTGTTGGTCAAGCCTTACCTAGTGGGCCCTGCCACAGTACATTGTAAGTAGGGTAATAAGTGTGAGGGCACTGGCATCCTGCACGTATAAGCCCAACCCAATGAGCACAAGTAGCAAGTTGTAATTCCTAGGACTAAGAGACTAGGGGCTTAAAACTCTAAAATGACATTAGAGGCCCTAAGTCAAGTTGCAAATAAAAAAACTAAAAGGGCCCAACTTAAAACTCACATAAATCATGTGAGTGCCCTTGTGCTTTCTTAGCATCAATAGATTTAAGTTGTGTTTATTTTAAAGACTTGGATTAGAATTCTTGCCCCAATGAAGTGGCCAATGAGAGTGAAGGAGGCTCACCTCTAAAATTTATAAGAGGGATTCATTTCCTTTGTATTGTATCATCTTCCATTCTCTTCTTAATAAAACTCTCTTGGTTTCTCCATCTCCATCTCCATCTCTCTCTCTCCTCTCTCTCTCTCTTCTCCCTCTCTCCCTACGTTAGGATAGAATAGTTTTGGGTAGGCGCTCGAGCCCCAAAAGCCTTTCTCAACCTAGGCATTATCTCTCTCCCTCTCTCCACTTTCTTTCTTCTCTCTCTTCTCTCCCTCTCTCTTCTTGCTATGCACGTGAAGGCAGTTAAATTCACACATGTGGGATGCTCTACACATGTACTTTTGACCTCCTAAGCCCAATAATACCATAAAAATCAAACTAGCATTGATTGACAATAGGAAAGTTGATCATACAAGCAATATTATTGTGTTACAAGCAAGATCTATTCACAAAATGCTCTCACACGTGTAAGATGCATTTAAAACATATAACTAAGTACAATAAATGCCTCAACTCAGCTAGAGAGAGAAAGTGAATGTACAAACTTGACTAGAGAGAGATGGCACAAAGAGCTTAGTCTCCAAATTTGCATTACACACAAAAATCACCATCTTCTCAATGAGAGTACATCACACATATATATAGATCCATGGACTCTCCTCCTACTTTGAGTTGAATTGGAGTTATGAATCCACCTCTCAAGCTATCTAGACTTATTCAAGCCACCTCAATATGTCTAATTGTGCCACCTAGTATTTTCATGCATTAAATGTGGCATGCAAAGTACAAATGGCAATTCCTATGGTAGCTCGAGTTTCTACTTCTACCTACCTTGAATATTTTATTCTAAGATGAGTCTTTACTAAGCCAAAAGAGCTCAATTCATCTTTGGCATTTTTAGGACCCCTACTTACAGCATTAGATAGATTTTTCCAATATTTCAACAAAGGCGACGTTGTCGCTCTCAGCAATGGACCCCCGGTATGCTACATCAACGACACAACATACATCCAAATGCTTTAAAATCTTTTACATTGGGCTTATTGCCAAACAAAGCTTGAAATGGTGAGATCCCACCAATAGCACTACTAGGAAGCATATTACATAAGTAATTAGCACAAGTTATGGTCTCCTCCCAAAAAGAGATGGGTAGAGATGCATCAAGTCTTAATAAAGACTTTTCACATTCACAAAGGCTTCTATTTTTCCTCTCGGCCACCCCTACATTTTGTTGGGGGGTGTAGGAGCAAGTAAGATCTCTCTTAATGCCATTGATCTCACAAAAGTCTCTCATCTTGTTGGAGATATACTCTCCTCCATTATCACATCTTAGAACATTAATACAAGAACTAAGTTGCTTTTCTACTAGAGACTTAAACTTTACAAAAGCTTCATATACAAGGCTTTTCTTAGGCAATAATTCAATCCAAGTGTATCTAGTATAAACATCTATGAAAGTCACATACATTAAAGCACCTCCATTACTTTCATGATGAAAAGCATGTACATCAGAATGAATAAGATCTAAAGGTGAGGTAGATCTTGTCAAAGATCTCTTGTAGGAAGTCTTGTGTGACTTTGCAAGGCCACATGCCTCACACACTTTGCCACACTTCCTGAAAGATTTTGGTAGGCCGAGAGCTAGATCCTTTGATGCCATGGATTCCATTGATTGAAGATTAGGATGGCCTAATCTTTTGTGCCAAAGCTCCACTTGAGTCAACTCCTCCCTAACCATATTCACACTTTCAATAGCCACATTAGCATCCAACTAAAAGAGCCTTCCTTGCTTAATGCCACTAGCTATGCACTTCTCACTTTTCAAGATGGAACACACTCCATTCTTGAAATGTACATCTAGTCCATTGTCCATTAATTGACAACACTAAGCAAGTTTTTTGTAATGGATGGAACATACAAAACATTATCAAGATCTATCCTCTTAGATGGTCCTAAGCATAATGGAATAGATCCTATGACATCTATCTTACATTCTTGATCACTAGCAGTGTAGATTGACTTCTTAGAATCATTACAAGAAAGTAGAGTAGAAAAATAATGCTTGTTGAATGACATGTGGGAACTAGCCCCACTATCAATCCACCATGTCTCTTGGCTTGATCTTGGTGTAGATGCTACCATCAAGGATGTGTTGAAACCATCCTTTTCCTCCTCCCCTTGTGCAAGGTTGCCTTGATCTTCACTCCCTTGTGCATTCTTCTTCTTATAACATTCGAAAGCAAAGTGTCCTTTCTTCTCACAAAAGAAACACTTAAGCTTGGCTTTGTTCTTTTGCTTCCCCTTGGAGGTAGATCCTCCACCCTTTGCCTCGGCCTCCTTGACTTGGAACTTCTTGAAAGGATGAGTTTTCTTTTTGCCTTTTGATGTGAAGTTTGCTTTCTCATCACCATTATGTAGTGACAAGGATCCCATTCTTGTTTTGAGGTGTAGAAGCCTACTCTCCTCGGCCACAAGAACATTATGCAATTTATCAGTTGATGGAAGTTGGTCTTGAATAGCAAAAGATTGAACTAGATTAGAGAACTCATCTCCTAATTCATTCAAAATTACTTGTACTAGTTCATTGTCTTGGATCTTCTCTCCTATAGATCCCAATTCTTTGTACAAAGATTTTATCCTTAGGACATATTCTTGTCCATTTTTTCCACTTTCTCTCATGCTTTGCAAGATCAAGTTTCTTAGCATAAGCACTCTTGAAGTGTTATTGTATTCATAAATGTTCTTTAGTGAATCCCAAGCCTCTTTTGATGAGGCACAAGAAGCCACCTCCTTCAAGAGGTCATTGCTTACATTCAACTTCAAGCAATGTAAGGCTAATCTTGTTGAAATATTGGAAAAATCTATCTAATGTTGTAAGTAGGGGTCCTAAAAATGCCAAACATGAATTGAGCTCTTTTGGCTTAGTAAAGGCTCATCTTAGAATAAAATATTCAAGGTAGGTAGAAGTAGAAACTCGAGCTACCATAGGAATTACCATTTATACTCTGCATGCCACATTTAATGCATGAAAATACTAGGTGGCACAATTAGACATATTGAGGTGGCTTGAATAAGTCTAGATAGCTTGAGAGGTGGATTCATAACTCCAATTCAACTCAAAGTAGGAGGAGAGTCCATGGATCTATATATATGTGATGTACTTTCATTGAGAAGATGGTGATTTTTGTGTGTAATGCAAATTTGGAGACTAAGCTCTTTGTGCCATCTCTCTCTAGTCAAGTTTGTACATTCACTTTCTCTCTCTAGCCGAGTGGCATTTATTGTACTTAGTTTCATGTTTTGTTGACAGATCTTGCTTGTAACACAATAATATTTCTTGTATGATCAGCTTTCATATTGTCAATCAATGCTAGTCTGATCTTTATGGTATTATTGGGCTTAGGAGATCAAAAGTACATGTGTAGGGCGTCCCACACGTGTGAATTCAACATGGTATCAGAGCCTACCTAAGAATTACAAGCAAATCTAATCAAAAAGTTTGCAAATTTGATTAGATTTCAAACTAGAAATTGTCTAGATTCTACTTTCTAGCTAGTTTGTAGTTTTCTGGTGATTTAGAGTTTCAAACCACTTTGAATGGTCTAGATTAGGTATTGTACGGAATTTCAGGTGTAGGCACATGTGAAATCCACCCATTTTCAGTTTGGTGGTTCTCTCTCACCTCAGATCCAAATTTCATGCAATTTGGCCCACTAGAAAGCTAGAAGTGTTTAGAATTTGATGCACAGCAAATGATCATGAGTGTGCTATTGAAGGCATAGGGACCATTCTCTTAAAGCTTTCATCATCAAAAGTTCTTTCTCTGTCTAAAGTACTTTTTGTTCCTAAGTTAACAAAATGTATTATTAGTGTTGGGCAATTGCTTGATAGTGGACTAGATGTGAATTTCTCTGTTGATACATGTACAATCAAGAAGCATGATGAGATCCTTGCATTTGGGTCTAGATATGGTGGAATCTACAAGCTTGATCCCAAAGCGTATGCTAACTCTTGTGATGGTGCTTTTGCTTCTCATATTTCTTTGGAGGAACTATGGCATAGAAGGTTGGGACATCCTAATTATAGTTCTATGGTGTCCATGGTCAAGAAAGCCAAAGCTATTGGCTTGCCTAATCTTATCTCCAAGAATTTCAAGCCATGTGAGGCTTGTGCCATATCTAAGTCTCATAAAAAGCCTTTTTCAAAGTCATCTATTAAGACTACACATCCATTGGAGCTCATACACTCGGATGTGCACTTCTCATCTTCCAAAATCAAGAGTAGTGTTACTTGCTTTGTAGCTTTCATTGATAATTTCACAAGATTTACTTGGTTATATCTTCTAGCTTTAAAGTCTATGGTGTTTGACTATTTCCTAAAGTTCAAAGCTTTAGTTGAAAAGCAATTATCATACAAAATCAAGATTTTGATGGAGGTGGTGAGTACACTTCCAATAAATTTCATGATTATTGTGAACTTGAAGGCATTAAAAGAGAGTTTTCTTGTGCATATACACCATCTCAAAATGGGATGGCTGAAAGAAAGAATAGAACCTTGTGTAGATGTGCCAAAACCATTAGAATTGAGGCATCCTTGCCAAAAGACTTTTGGGGTGAGGCCATCAATTGTTCAAACTATCTTTGCAATCGACTCCCTCATGTTGCACTTGGAGGAAAGTCACCATATGAAGCACTTTATTTGAAGAAACCTGAGGTTGATCACCTTAGAGTATTTGGATGCATATGCTTTGTCCATATTCTCTTGGAAACGAGAAAGAAGGATGATCCTTGTGCAAGCAAAGGAGTAATGGTTGGATATTCATCCAACAAGAAAGCCTATCGAATCTACATGCTCTCTACTTCTAAAGTAATTGAAAGTAGAGATGTAGTTTTTCATGAAGAAGAAAAGTACAATCTTAGAGGGGCCGAGATCAAGCAACCTCAAAATCTATCACCTTTTGTTATTGAAGACAATCAACATATGGAGGAGTCGAGATTCGAAGATGAAAGTCCTCGGATTTTTCTAGAAGATCCATGAGGGAGAGATCCTAGCCTAAGAGGCTCACTTATGATGACAAAGGAAAACAAGTGGATCTTGATTCCACTTATGCTTATTTTGTTTCTCATGAGGAGCCCAAAGATGTCCAAGAAGCCCTCAATACCAAGGAGTGGTATGAGACCATGAACATTGAATATGATGCCTTGATCACCAACCACACATGGGAGCTAGTGGATCCACCACCTAACATGCACATCATTGGATGCAAGTGGGTGTTCAAGATCAAGTACAATCATGATGGCTCCATCAACAAGTACAAGGCAAGATTATGTGCTAAAAGCTTTGCACAAATATATGGCCTTGACTATGAAGAAACCTTTGCTCCTGTAGCAAAGATGGTGACAATAAGAATCATAATCTCCCTTGCCTTATTTTTTAAGTGGAAATTGTATCAACTTGATGTCTCCAACACTTTTTTGAATGGCTATCTTGAGGAGGAGATATACATGGAACAACCTCAAGGATTCATCAAGGATGAATCTAAGGTGTGTTTGCTATTTAGAAGTCTTTATGGCTTGAAGCAAGCACCTAGATCATGGTATTCAAGACTCAACAACTTTGTACTTTTATTAGGATTTGTGCTTAGTGACTATGATCCTTCTATGTACTTAAAGTTTGATGGTAGTAATATTGTCATTCTTCTAATCTATGTAGATGACATTATTCTTAATGGAAGTTGTTTGATTCTAGTTCAAGAAACTAAGGATGCATTAGGAGGAGAATTTAAATTTGTATGGTTTCACATGTGTGCACAGTACATCAGCAGCCCACAAATCGTTCTTGACCAAAAATATTAATGGTACCTCTCTCCTTTAACTCGCCCTCTCAAGTAGAGCTAAAAAACAACACCTTGTCAATGATATCATTAGATCACTCTTAGACTTGGCTCTGATCCATGTCAATTTTTAGACAAAAAAGACAATTATGATTGTACTAATCAATCATGAAGAGTTATTGATTGCCTAATCCAATGATCTATCAAGTTCTAGGTGTTAGATCTTGATCTAGATGCAATACAATATGATTTAAGCAAGAGCAATGATTAAAATCTTAGAGGAGCAGCCTCACACGTGTGGAGGATAGTACTTGTACGGCCTGTAAACAGAGAGTTAAGTACTCATTATGATTCAAATGATTAAAATCTTAGAGGATCAGCCTCACACGTGTGGAGGATAGTACTTGTACGGCCTGTAAACAGAGAGTTAAGTACTCATTATCTAAAGATCTACAAAGTACATCAAGTTGGAAGTGATATTTTTAACAAGTAAAATATTTGAATGCACAATTTCAAGTACCTTAGTATCTTTATAAACATCCTTACTGAAAGGTGTTCTCGTCATCTTTCCTTTAAGACAGGATTCGCAGGTAGTTCGAATATCTCTTCTTTTGATTTCAACTCCTTGAATTCTTTGACTTTTGTTGGCTTGGTACAAGGCTTCCATATTCATGTGACATAGCCTCTTGTGCCACAACATATCTGTTTGATTGACTTGTTCGATCCTGGTTCGAATGTTCAGGTGATATAGATTTCCTTCTCTGTTGTCTTTAGCAACCATGTTATCAAAATCTTCCTCGAACAATTTACAAGAGTCCTTTGTGAAGTTTATTGACATGCTTGTATCGACTATCTTAGCTACAGATATAAGATCTTTGTCAAGAGTAGGGACATAGAGAACTTCCTCCAGTTTCTTGTCTCCTTGATTCATGTCTAGCCATAGTACAATAGTTCCATCAACCATGTGCTTAGAACCGTCTCCAAGTATAATGAATCTTGAATAGTTCGTCTTCTTGTACTCAGACAAAATTTGTTTCGAGGAAACAAAATGTGAGGTGGCTCCCGAATCAAGTACTACTTCTCGATTTAAATTAGATGGACAACATAGATCAGTACTAACATAAGCTGCTGAATTCTTTGTTGCCTTGTCTTCTGCTGCTCTGGAGCATTCTACTTTGCCTTCGACAAAGTTTGAATTTGAAGGTTCGCTTCGATTCTGCTCCTTTTTGTTTCTGAAATTCTGATAACAGTCTACTGCTGCATGACCCCATTTATGACAATGAATGCATTCAATCTTTGGATTTAACCAATACTTTTCTTCTATGTGAACTGACCTTCTGCATCTGTTGCAGATATTCTTATCACAAGAATTTTTCTGTTGTTTTCCAAATTGTTGTTCATTTGTCTTAGACTCATTTCTTTTAGATGACTCCCTCTTAAACTTAGACTTCTTAGAAGATTTATTCTTCTGAGTAAATAGAGCATTTTTGGAATCACCATTATCGTAATAGCGTTCACGAGCTTCTATTTCCTCTTGTGTTATTCGAAGGAAGTTAGATTTCATATCGAATCTTACAGTGACGCAAGCTGGGCATCCATGAAGGATGATAACAAAAGTATTTTAGGAGGTTGTACTCTAACATCTAGCATAGCCATACTCTGGATAAGCAAGAAGCAAACAACAGTAGCTCAATCTTCCTATGAAGTGAAATATGTTATAGCAGCCAAGATGGCAAACGAACTGATCTGGATCAAACAGATGTTAGAAGGATTTGATGAATCTATTTCTGAACCTTATGTCTTGTTAATGGATAACACTTCAGCAATCTATCTCACGAAAGATCTTGTATTTCACTCAAAAACGAAGCACATAGCTATCAAGTATCATGTTATTCGGGACTTAGTCAAGAAGAAGATAATGAAGACAATCTTCATACCCACAGAGGAAATGACAGTTGATATTTGGCCTTTTATTTATAGGTCTTTTGGCCTTTCAATTCTATAACAATAGATCTAACCGTTTACGATGGTTGACATTCAAATAGATACTCTGTTTCTAGGGTCGAATGATTTTTGTTTGCAAATATTTTGCGACAGTCTGTCTCTTCGTTACAGCTTCATGTTTCGCGAATTATTCGCGACGATTGTCTTTTCATGACATTTTTGTGTTTCGTGAATTGTTCGCGATAGATGACAGTGAGCTTGAAGTAGAATCCAGAACATTTCGTGAATTGTTTGCGACAATCTAGGGTTTGAACAGAAAACAAGATATTTTGTGACAAGAATATTTCGAAAATCTTTCACGAATTCTTTGAGTTCATTTCAAGATAGACAAGACAGATTTCGTGAACCTTTCAAGATGGTCACGAATAGAAATGTTTCGAGTTCGCGTTTGTTTCTTTCTCATCCTTTGTCAAGTAAACTACAAAATTTTGCTAGTAGAATCAAGATCTGTCTAATCATTTGTTCTACAGCTCCCTCTCAAAGTGGGCAGTTGGATTAACCCCAATCTTCTTCGTTGCTTCTCAAACAAAGCTTTACTTACCTGTCTTGTAGCAATATAAATACATGTGCCCTACTCGTTGTAACTAACTCATTCAATTAGAGACACAACAAGGAGATAAGACAGCAAGAGATGTATATTGATACAGATTCAAAATTATAAATTCGTTTTTTGATCAATAGATTCTAATTGTCTTAAGTTGTCTCTTATTCCACATATTATTTTTGCACGCATATTCAATCAAAGTAAATATTGTTCTATTAGTACAAAGATCAGATACAGACCCGATTGAAGACATTGATATTATTTTTTATTTATTCAAACTTTTATCGTTTTCTTTGTGGAAGAATAATTACTATTTTTCCTATAGGAGATATTGAGGAAGAGGAGATGGGGACAGAGGCAGAGGGGGATCACCTAGCTGACCTGTTGGTGGACCTTGATGCAGAGACAGAGGAGGAGCCAACCATTCCTGCACGTAGGGCTTTACGGCCACGTAGAGGTTCAGGGAGGGTGGAGGGGGTTGGGTTCAACTTTTGCAGATAGGAGTGGAGCATCAGAGGCAGCCATCGGCTAGGCATCATCACAATGGGTAGGGCCATCCCAGCATGTAGGATCACAGCCACCTAACAACAAACATGCGGGCATAGACAAGAGGAGAGCCATAGGAGGAGAGAGAGGCAGAGGTAGGGGCAGGGGAGAATGAGCATGGGCAGTAGAGCTAGAACATGCAGCAGCAAAGCCAGGGTCTCACCACAGCGTATGGTTCTCTATGATTCATCTCCAGACCCCTGGGATCAGCAGACAGGCACAGACTCGGATGATTTTGATTACCATGACTCCGATGAGTCTTAGTGGTATAGTTTTTATTATATTCATCGAATATCATTGTACTCCATTTTGGATCTATGTGGCCCGATATTATGTCTTATGACTATCTTTTTCACAATATTGCCATGATTCAGTGTGGTTCCTTATGGTTTCAGTTCGTTTTATGGTCTGTGGTTGGAGAGAGAGAGAGAGAGAGAGAGAGAGAGAGAGAGAGAGAGAGAGAGAGAGAGAGAGAGAGAGAGAGAGAGAGAGAGAGAGAGAATGTGTCTTTTCTCTTCATCATAGTTTCGGCCATGAATTGGTCAGCACGGTTCAATATGGTCAGTATGATTTTGCAACGTGTCAGTATGGTTTCTTATGATTTCATTTTGTTTGGTTATGATCTCAGATATATATATATATATATATATATATATATATATATATGGAGAGAGAGAGAGAGAGAGAGAGAGAGAGAGAGAGAGAACGTGAGTCTTTTCTCTTTAATATGTTTGAAAAATTATTCAATACGATCCAGTAATATGGTTCAGTAGGGTTATCTATGGTTTGAGTTCGGTTTGTTGCAATCTGAGAGAGAGAGAGAGAGAGAGAGAGAGAGAGAGAGAGAGAGAGAGAGAGAGAGAGAGAGAAGAGAGAGGATCTTGTTGTGAACACGACAAGCCATTCTAATTTTTTATATTAAAACCGTAAATCTAGGAGTTAATGCACCTGAACTGGACCATCATGTACCCGAAACAATCAGCAACCCACACGAATGCATTGCCCTTAATTAGAGCTTTAAGCTGATATCCATATTGCCCACAAAAACTCAACACAAAAAAAAAAAAAAAAAAAAAAACGTTTATGAGAAACATTGGTAAAATCTAGAAACGTGTTTCTGAACGCATTTCTAGAAACACAATGCTATATATATGTCTACATTAAAAGCATAAGAAAGAAAACAAAAATAACATTTTATCCATAAAACTGAAAAAATGATTATTTTTTAACTAAATCTATATATTTTCATATTCTGTATTTCCCTTTATAATTTGCAATTTTCATGGCCGGGTTTGCCATTCTAGTTTTTTTGTACGTTTTGTTTGAAGCCATTTGTAATGTGATATGAAGTAAACATGTTTGAAATCTCAAGATTAAGAGATCGGAGTAAATGATTTCTAGAAAAGAACACTCTGTGATCAAATAGGCATACATGCTCAACCTACTTTATCTAGAAATCTAGAAACATAAATGTTGACAAGGTCTTTATTCTTTCAAAAGTAACAATGATGGTGAGAACATTATTAGGCGTTTGTGAATGCCATCTCACAAATGTTTTAGCTGTCAATGATTGCCATGAGGACTATGATAATCTTAGAAAATGTTATAATGTAACTGACAGTGAATATATTTGAGATTAAACTATACTTGAGCTGAATAGAAACAGTCATACAAAATATACAGTTTCGGATATAGTGGAAGAAATCGATGAAAGACGAAAATTGGTGCAAATTCATAAAGGAAATAGAGTAAAATGTATATACATTTGTGATCACGAAGTTAAAGGAATCAACGATCTACATATTGTTTTTACATTAGAAACATCAACCTGCAGTTACACTAAACGTTGTTCATGTTCTATGCATCTGCACAAAGTTGTGCTCGTTATTTATAGTACAACGTTGGTCAAAATTTATGACTACAATATCTATTTTAAGATGCTTAAACTTGCAATCAAGCTGTACAATAATCTGATACAATTACTGTAATTACATATCATAACTTGTGAAATTGTCACTAAACTCTTATTGCCACTTTTCTCGCTTGGAACTATAAGAGCACTTCATATTTGATTTCAGCATTGGAACGTAAGAGGAGGCCAATCATCATTGTATACATAGGGCAAACAAGGTGGCTTTGTAATGCTTGCAAAAGCAAAGCCTGACGCCACGAACTCTTTTGCAATTTGTCAGCTTTATGGATGCGATCACGAGTTTTCTGAAACTTGCTCCATTACACGTAGGATAACATTTTTTAAGCAAAGCATTAAGGAAATATTTTGACTGCATATCAATTTTATAGGATTTATGAAGGAGTTGGACACATCAGGAACGCGAGCTATACGTAGCATTTCGAGCTCGCACCAACAAGCAAGCTCTATTAAGAGTTAGTGCATTGTTATCTGCCTTCCGCCAATGGACCGACAATGCCGAGCGTCGATGTGGTTGCAGGCTTACCAGAAGAGCTTTGAGGACCAGAATAATATGTTTTATATTTTAATTCGTCAAAAACTCGCCAGGAATTTGTATCAGAAACGGTTCTTGGGCTTTTGTTATTTTCAAAAGCTATAGCTTCTTTTAGGGCCATCACAATATCGCTCATGCTTGGACGATCTATCCCTGGCAGCTCTACACATGATATTGCTATTTCTGCGACCTTCCACATGGCTTCTATGCTGTAAGCCGTTAAGCGGGGATCTGCAATCTCGTCAATTCTACCTTCATTAAAGAGGTGATAGGCCTGGCAAAACAAAATCGCCAAGGAATTAAGAGCTTGCAAACATGCGATCTTAGACGAAGTTAAGACATTATCCGTGCTTGATGATCTTAACTAGAAGCTAAAGGTCAAGATAAACGGCCAGTCTTTCACACATAATTGTAACTTATGCTGTGCAGCACCAAAACCAACTCGCTTGGTCAGACATTTTGAAGGACTCCACAAAGGGAAAGAGCAGACAAGATACACGCGCTCACTGCATTGTTTGTAGAAAAAAGATAATACAAAAATGCTTCATACCCATTCGCGAATGTTTATCTGATGTGGAGGAAGCCTAGCATCTATTGGTGGGCGCCCCGATATGATTTCCAAAAGCAAAACCCCAAAACTATAGACATCACTCTTTTCTGTTAGCCGATGCGAGTTAAAATACCTGTTGTGATCAATATCATTTGTAGGCAATTAGCAGCTGTATATGAATCTAGAAATTGATTGCTGTTATAACACGAGACCTAGCATTAGATTGATGTCAGACCTTTTATCGAAAATTTTGCATCAAACGCAAAAGTAAAGAGGTTACTCTGGATCAAGGTATCCAAATGTGCCCTTAACGGACATGGAGGCGGTCATGGTTCCTTCAGGTGAGAGTTTTGAAATTCCAAAATCAGCAACTTTCGCAACGTATGACTGGTTTAAAAGAATGTTACTGCTTTTCACATCGCGATGGATAATCGGTGGCTGACAAGCTTTATGCAAGTACTCCAGCCCTGACGAAGTTGTATGCAACTATTATGTTGACTTAGACAATCTTTTTCTCCTCTCTCGTAAGTAACAATTTCCGTTTCACTTTACAAAATATATATTTCCTTATTTTGTTCTGGGAGGAAATAAGTCGTTAATACACGAAGGAAATCTCTACCTTGTGCGGCATTGAGAGCGATATTGAGCCGCGTGTTCCAGTCCAAAGCTTCACTTGACTTCTCTCCTGAACAAAATTTTATTGTTTATGTTAATTCATTTCAAACGATATCAAGCCTCCCCTTGGAAACCAAGCAGCATTTCAAACGATCAACGACCCCTGGAAAACGTCTAGCAATCTCGTCAGGGCTTGAGCGGAGTGACGAGACTATTTTTCCATTTATAAAGACCTAGAAAGTATCTTCAGTTTTAACTGTGTGAAAAGCACATGTGAGTTCCACAGCCAAACTGAAAAGAAAGGCTTGCAAGCTTAATATCAAGTTCAATTGCACGTAGAGAAAGCAACGATTTTGTATTACAGAAATGCCTGTGTACCATAAAGATTCTCGCCCAAGTCGCCTTTAGACATGTAATCAGTCAACAAGATGCAATCTCCTGACTCTTCACAGAAGCCAACGAAGGATACCAGGTGCTTATGATATATTTTTGAAAGCAGTGCAACCTGGACACAATCTCCAAAATACCTGTATGACTGCACAATAGTTTCTAACAAATCTAACTTTATTGAACACTGGTATTATGCGTCAATCTGGGACTAGACCTGATTTTGCAATGATGCTTTTGACCTTTTTATGTTCTTACGATTTCTTGGTTTTTACATACGTGAGATGGTGTCGAGTAAATTGTTTGAGTATAGCAAACATTTAATTGCACAAACCTCATTATGAAACTCTTCACTTCCCTGGTGGGAAAGCTTTGAGAGTCTCTTAATTGCTACCTCCTGGCCAGTTGCTGGAAATTTTCCATAATAAACCAATCCAAACCCACCCTTTCCAATCGATCTATGAAAATTCTTATGGATGTACAACTACTAGTTCGTCATCCAAGAAAGACCACATTAGTTGGTTTTGCACATTAGTTCATTCTAAGCATAGGTGTGTTATCAAAAGTTAAATTAAAATGGGCCCTTTGAGGGCATTTTGGCCATGAAGGTACTTGGGGCATTAAGCTTTCAAGACACAAGTTTTGCTATTAGCATTGTTGCACCAAATCTATACAACTTTCTTGTCACTTCATGATGAATCACACTAGTGTAAGAGAAGCTTTAAAACTTAGCCTTGGGATCAAATTGTGAATCATTGTTTATGCAAATGTTGCATACATGATATAAGCTAGTGTTCTTGTGGTCCACTTTGATGCGAGGGAATAAGAAAAAAACATTGTTAAAAAAGACATCTCATTTGCACCCTAGAGGCCAATCTAGATTCAATTTATGTGCTAAACACAAAGCTTAACAAGATCATTCACACTTGAGGATCATTTCTCACACGTGTGAGCTTGCTGGAATTTTATCATGGTATTAGAGCCAAATTAAGCTTTGCATGCTATTATCACTGTTTGTGCAAGAATTTGTGAGCCCAAATCAAGAAAAAAAAATTGTTTATCAGTTTTCTTTACCTTTTCTTGAAAAGTGTTTGGATCAAAGAGGATAGAATCAAGATTTTCAGATCAAAATTGACATTGTACGGAATTCTGGAATTCCGGACGTGTGAAAATCAAAGTTTTTCAGACCTCTTTATTTCCTTCATCATTGGTCCAAAGATATTGATGTTATAGCTTGATGGAAAGCTTATAAGGAGTACTTTCCATTGCAATTGATCTCAAACCAATCTGATGTGTCTATCAAGAGTTATAAGCTCTTAAAGAGGGAGGGGTCCAAAATCCGAGTGACCACTTCTTTTTATTTGATTCACAATCCATTGTTTTGAGTAATCAACACAAGAAACTTGAGATCAAGACATAGTTTGGAGCTATTGAACACTTTGAGCCTTCTTTGAATCAATATTGTTTTCTTTTGAAGCATCTAACACGTGCCAAAAGTAGAACCAAAACTTGTCTATACTTCTCAATTCAGTTTTTTGAGAAATTGATCTTGTTTATCTTGTTTTGTGGAATATTCGAGACCTATCTCAAAATACAGTTGCAAGTTTTCACATAGAATTGGTAGCACACTCTTGAAAATTTTTATAGTGAAAGAGAGTAGCAACATTTAGTTTGTGTGGAATAAGCTCAAACATATAATTGTCCAATAACAAGAAGTCTTCACAATATGGCACCTGTAGGAGGATACCTCTTAGAACCAAGTGAAAGACTAAGTATCTCCAATTACTCAATATGGAAGGTTAGGATGGAATCTGTTCTTATATACTCCAGGATGTTATGGACATAGTACTTGGTATTGAGGAGTAGCCTCAAACACAACTTGAAATACCAAAGTATAGGAAGAGAGCTAGGATGGCTCTACACTTCTTTAAAATGAATGTCTCTAATGAGATTCTAAGAGAAACAGGATCTTGCACCACTTCTAAAGAAGCTTGGAATGCACTTAAGTCTATCTATGAAGCTAAGAACACTTCTAGAATACTCACTCTTAGAAATCAGATTTTTCAAAGTTTTCAAAGAAGTGAGGAGAGTGCATCAAATTATGTTCTAAGAGTAAAAGATCTTCATAGAGATCTTGTTTGTGTTGGTGTCACAATCAATCAAGATGAGCTAGTACAAGTCATTCTTAATGGCTTAAAAGAAGACTATGATAATCTTGTTTAATCTTTTGCCATAAAGGAGAAGTTGCCCAATTTGGAGACTCTTCAAGAAATTCTCATCTTTGAAGAAGCAAGGCAAAGTTACAAACTTTCAAGGATGAACAAACTCGAGCATATTGGAAGTGACAAAGTTCTCTTTGTCAAGGACAAGCATAAAGGAAGGAGCAAGAACCAGTTTTCTCAAGCTTTCAACAAAGACAAAGCCAAAGACAAAGACAAAGATGGAGAAGAGGATGACTCAACTCATCCTTCTACTTCCAAGACCAAGAAGAAAAAAGTCAAGTGTTTCTTTTGTGGCAAGAAGGGGCACTATGCCTCTAATTGCTTCAAAAAGAAAAATTAACACAAACAAGCAAATCTCTCTAATGAGAAAGAAGAAGACTTTATTGCAAGTGATGGAGCAGGATCCTTCATGGTGTCAAGCTTTTCTTCAACACCCTTCAAGAAGGATGGAGCATGGTACATTGATAGTGGTGCCTCATCACATATGTGTTGTTCAAAGGAGTCTTTTGACTCTATTGTACCTTATAAAGGACTTAAAGATTTATTTATATAGCAAATGACCATGAATGCTCTATTGAAGGAATTGGCAATATTCCATTAAAACTTGCTTCTTCTAAAGTTCTATCACTTTCCAATGTTCTTTTTGTTCCTAAGCTTACAAAAAACTTAATAAGCGTTGGAGAGTGGTTTGATTGTAGTTGTGATGTGAAATTCAATGCCAGTTCTTGCTTTATTAAGAAAGGTGATGAGATCCTAGCTAATGGATCTAGATATGGTGGCATCTTCAAGTTAAATTCTTATGAGAATGCAAACTTTTATGAAATTGCCTTTATATCTAAGGTAAGATCACTTTCCAAAGATATCAAGCCATGTGAGGCTTGTGAGATTGCAAAATCACATAGAAAGCCATATCAAAAGTCTTCTGTTAAGACTTCTCATCCTTTGCAATTAATTCACTCAGATGTTCATTTTTCTTCCTCAAAAAGTATTGGTGGTGCAACTTGTTTTATTACCTTCATTGATGATTTCACAAGATATACTTGGTTGTACCTTCTTTCTTCAAAATCTATGGTGTTTGAACACTTCCTAGTTTTCAAAGCTTATGTTGAGAAACAGTTTTCTTTCAAAGTTAAAGCTTTGAGATGTGATGGAGGAGGTGAATACATCTCCATCAAGTTCTATGATTATTGTGAGGTTGAAGAGATTAAAGAGAGTTTTCTTTTGCTTATTCCTCATCTCAAATTGGGGTTGCTGAAAGAAAAAATTGATTTCTATGTGAATGTGCTAAAGCAATCCGAGTTGAAGCTTCTTTGCCTATTGAATATTGGGGAGAAGCAATTAATTGTGCAAATTATTTGTGCAATAGATTACCTCACAGTACACTTGCAGGAAGATCACCATATGAAGTCTTGTTTAAGAGGAGACCTAAGGTTGATTACCTTAGAGTTTTTGGATGTGCTTGCTTTGTTCATGTACCCTTGGAAACAAGAGATGATCCAAATTCAATCAAAGGGATCATGGTTGCATACTCATCCAACAAGAAGGCATACAGAATTACAATTGAGAGTAGAGATGTTATTTTTCATGAGAATAAAAAATACATGTTTGATGAGGCCGAGACCAAAGATTCTCAAAAGGATTCTCCTATCATCACCCTTGAAGATTATCATGGGGAGATGGGACCGAGAATTGAGGAGGAGTCACCTCAAGTTTTCTCACCAAGGAGATCACAAAGAGAAAGATCCGAGCCTAAGAGGCTCACATATGGAGATAAAGGCAAACAAGTGGAACTCAACTCCACTAATTATGCATATTTTGTTTCACATGAAGAGCCAAAGGATGTACATGAAGCAATCAACTCAAGAGAATGGTTTCTAGCCATGAAGGAGGAGTATGATGCATTAATTACCAACAAGACATGGGAGCTTGTGGATCTTTTATCCAACAAGCATATTATTGGTTGCAAATTGATTTTTCGAGTCAAATATAATCAAGATGGCACAATCAACAAGTACAAGGCAAGACTTTGTGCAAAGGGCTTTGCTCAAGTTTATGCACTTGATTATGAAGAGACTTTTGCTCTTGTTGCAAAGATGGTATCAATAAGAGTCATCATTTCTATTGCTTGTTTTTTCAAATGGCAAGTTTTTCAACTAGATGTCTCAAATGCTTTCTTAAATGGATATCTAGAAGAAGAGATTTATATGGAACAACCTCTTGGATTTATCCAAGATAGGACCAAAGTTTGCTTGCTCTTCAGAAGTCTCTATGGACTAAAGCAAGCACCAAGATCATAGTTTCTAAGATTGAATCCTAGTGAGATAAGGAAAGTGTTAAGTTGAGAATACCTTTGTGGGGTAAAGGACCTCTTTTTCAGGTTATTTTTGACGAAAAATCATCGTCACTCGCTACTATGCCAATGCGGAACCGCTTAAAACTGACGCATAAATGGCCCATTATGGCCGGTTGCACTTTTATTGAAACTCCGTCTATTTATTGATTTAAGCTGGACTTACATTTATTTAAGAGGCTTATACCCCTAGTTCCCGGGTTTGTCGGGACTAGGAGGTGCCAGTTCATCTTAAAAAACCAGTTAAATGACAACTTTATTCACCGTAGGCCACTTTGGTGATTTAAAACCAAATTTGGGGCTCAGCCCTTAAGTCTGGGCCCAACTGCTAAAAGCACCTATTGGTGCCCATTCATGAAGAAGTGCACCTCTTTGGGCCCCAGTCTTCCATAGCATTAGAGAGGGCCAGCCTCTATGTAACATTCATCCATTATTCATTGTTCACTTTGAGAGAGAGAAAAAAAAGCTTGTAGAGAAGCTTGTGTGCAGAGAGCTCTTGGAGAGAAGGTGAAGAGAGAAGGAAGGATAAGAAGCTGTTATGCTTGGTGCCTCCACTCTCAGTCTCTTCCACCTTGCTGTCTATTCCATTTCACTGCTATTGAGTCACTGATTTGATCATTAGCATTGTGTTTTCACCATTTCATTTTTGAAATCAGATTTGGTATTGTTTGCTTTTGCAGTCTTTCTAATCTTGTGATTGCAGACCCTGCTATTGTGGGACTTCATTTTGTATCTCTTTGTTGTCTCTGACATTTGTTTGTAGATTGTGGGGATTAGGATGTGAATATTTTATTATTTGTGATTATACAAGAAAGCAGTCTTTGTCTTGTTTATTGCTGATCACTAAGGCTTTCAAAGCTTTGTCATTAGGTTATTGGATCTAAATCCATTCCGTAGCCTGGTTAATCACTGGTCTGTGTTTCTTTAACCAACCAACTCTGTGAATCTATACATAGTGAGCCATAGGCCCTTTTAAATCTGCCTAAGGAATGCTTGAAAGTGTGAACCTTGAGCCTTCCATCTTTATGAGAGGAAATCTGATGTAAGTCGTTGAACTAAGAGACAGGAAAAACTTCTGCCCAGAAACCGGTCGCTTTACAAGTAATGAGCCCTGGGATCTAAACATTTAGATTACCTAGCTGTACATTGATTAGTATCTGTCATTATTGGCAATTTGAAAATGATTGTTCATGCAAAATATTGTCAAATCGATTTCATTGAAGAATTGTGTGAACAAGGTGTCATTATCTGAAGCAACATTACATTATTGAATCCATTGAAAGCTGCTGATTGGCGCTCCATCTCTGCCTGCGAGTTTCCATCTCTGGATTTACCTATTGTAGTCTGAGTGGCGGCCTTGGATCTCTGCCAGCGTCCTTGTAATCTGCCTGTTTGAGGCCTCTGCTACCCATCGTTGATTAGACAGCCAATTTGCACCCTGTTGATTGCTGAAGAGCGAAGCCTATTTTACTTTCAGAAGTCTATAGAGAATAGTGATTTGAGGAAGACCATCATTATCTGCTGAGAGGATAAAGAGTGCACTGTCAGGCCTCTGTGAGATCCATTTGCAATGTGGAGTCCCTGCTCTATGTTCAGGTTTTGGTATTAGATTGCTATCAAACAAAGAAGTTAACCATACTTTCTATCCAAAAAGGAGCGATGCAATCCGCCTAACCCTATGCATCGCAAGTCAAGAAACAGATCCGCCTAATCCACAGGTTGCCCTACAACTTGTTGAGGGCCGTGTAATCTGCCCACAATCCCTACCTATCTATGTTCAATCCCTATTCCCTGAGGTTTTCCTTACCTACCTATCCCTGCCTGCGACTTGTAGAGGGCCGTGCCCTCTACCAACGGCCCATCCCATCCTCTACTTGCCTGCGCCTATCTCACAGGCTATTCCAGCTACCTCACACTATGGTTTGAAACATTTCTTTGAATCCATATGTCTGTTTGGAATCTGCCTTGAAGAAATGTTGAAGTGAAACCGTTGCCCTACTGTTAGCCCGTTGGCCCTTGCCTGCAGCTCGTTGCTGCTCATCTGCTCATTTGCCTTGCATGCAATTTGCCTGTTTGTACATCTCGCATGTTCATACATTACCTTAACCTGTTTGGAAATTGGATTGATTCTTTGCTGCACTCATAAGAAGACTTCGGACTTATAATATCATTGTGCCAATAATAACATAACTATTTTTGCCCTAGCAGTTCATCGAATCCCATTGAAACCTGATGTAAAACCTGTCAGGGAATGACAAAGGAGGTTAGCTCAACATCTCATGGCACCTATAGCTAAGGAAATCCGAAAAATAAGGGATGCTGGCCTTATATTCTCTGTCACCAATGCTGAATGGTGCTCTACAATTGTACCCAAAGTTAAGAAGAATGGTTTGTGTGGACTTTAAACCCCTTAACAGGAGTACTATAAAGGACTACTACCCTTTACCCTTCATCAACCAAATGTTTGATCAATTAGATGGAAAGCAGATGTATATTTTTATGGACTGTTTCATAGGCTATAACCAAATAGACATAGCTCTTGAAGATAAGCTTAAGACGACTTTTACGACTCCATTTGTCACATATGCTTATCATGTCATGTCATTTGGACTTTGTAATGCCCCGGGCACGTACCAGATGTTTATGAATGAATCCTTTCGAAACTGGTGTCTGAGCACATTAAGGTGTTTATGGATGACATTTGTATAGCAACCAACAATATTGAAGATCACATCAAAGTACTCAAGGAATGTTTTGAAGTGTGCTACAAGAGTCTGTAGCACTAAATCCTAGGAAATGCCTTTTTGTAGTTCCATACGATATTCTCCTTGGACATGTTATAAGCAAGGACGACATAACTACTGTTCTAGCTAAAGTCCAGGGTGTTAGAGAGATGTTTGCCCCCATTAATGTAAAAGGTGTCAGATCCTTTTTAGGGAGTGTAGGATATTATAGGAGATTTTTAAAAGATTATAGCAAGATCACTTTGCCTTTAGTAGAGCTCCTTGCAAAAGATAAACACTTCTTGTGGACTGAGGAGTGTCAGTATGTGTTTGACCATCTGAAAGATGCCTTGACGAAAGCACCAATTCTCAGACTACCCAAATGGGACAAAGAATTCCATCTTATTGTTGCTGCTGGACCTTTGGCCCTAAATTGTCCCTTGTTCCAGATTGAGAAACCAAAAATGTTACACCCCATAGCCTTTGCTGGTGTCAAGTTGAAGAGTGCCGAACCTAGATACAGTTATGGGAAAAGAGTGTGCCTACTAGTACGTTTTGTTGTGTCTAAGTTCAGACACTATCTTATCCATCAGAAAGTAGTCATTTATGCTCCTACCACTTCTATTAAACTCATGTTGAACAAACTTCACCCGCCAAATAGACTTGTCAAGTGGCTTGTTGTTCTAGAAGAATTCGATTATGAGTTGAGAAACAAACCGCCCAAAGCCAAAAATTTGGTGGATTGTTTATGTGATTATAGCCTGGTAGAGGAAGATGACCTTGAGATAGAAAGTCAAGAGAAGAAAGTAGATGACTTGAGGAATTCCCAACCTCACATTGATGTATTTGTTGAAGAACAGGGGTCATTGCAAGAAGTACCATTTGACTCAATGGACGAAGGGAATCATGAAATGTTTAAATTGGATGTCGAGGCAGTACCACAATGGTATCAAGCGTTAGCCCATTACCTGAAAAACTTGAATCTTCAGATTTAGCATGTCGTTAAATCTGATGTGGTGATCCTTGGACAATGCCTTAGTGAAGTAATTTGTTGCCATTAACTCTGTCCTATAGCAAAACAATAACACTTCCTTGCTTTGTACTTTTTTCTCTATACTTGATTTCATTGTGTTTGCTTTGAGAGTGAAATCTCGAGAAAAAGAGTGCTATTGTGCTTTGATTATCACAATAAATTGTAGTTGGATGTTCTTGAGCAAGGTCAATATCTGCAAGTAGGTTCCTTAGCCAAATTGCCTCCTTGGTAGCATTCGTGACAGCTATGTATTTTGATTCAGTTGATGATAATGCTACAAAGATCTACTTTCGGTTGTTCCAAGAGATTGGGCCTTGATTGTATAAAAATACAAATCCAAAAGTCGATCTTCTGGTGTCGATATCTCCTGCCCACTCTGCATCTGTGTATCCTTCAATAATATTGGCAGATTGGTTGCCTCCATAACAAATGTTGAGATGTTTGGTTTCTTGGACATACTTTTCATGACCTTCATGAGAGCTTTCCAATGAGTTGGCCCTAGATTTGATAGGAATTGATTGAGAGATCTAATGGAGAATGCCAAGTCAGGTTGAGTGCAGAGCATAGCATACATGAGTGACCCGATGATGGAGTGAAATGGATAATGCTTTATTTTCTCCTTCTCTACCTCGGATTGTGGACATTACTCCTTTGATAGCTTCAGATCAAGGTCGAGTGGGAAGTAGTTCAATTTGCAATTGGTCATTCCGTATTTGTTTAGCATATTGACTGATAAAAATCTATCTATTGGGTCGATCTCGATAGATCTGGATTTCGAGACACTAATGACCCATATTCATCTTGTATTCATGTTCTAGCATGCATTTCGTATCCTTCAATAAATTCAAATTGTTACTAAATAATAATGTATCATTGACATAAAGAGTGATGATAATGAAAGAAATAGAAACAGACTTAAAGTAAACATTCGAGTCTACCGAGTTTGGAATTAAACCATTCTCGATTAGAAATGCATTGATATTCTGAAACCAAGCTCTTGGTGACTATTTTAAACCATAGAGAGTCTTGTGAATTTTGCACACTAGGTGCTTTTTACCATTCAGTTCGTATCCCGTTGGCTATGACATATAGATTTCCTCTTTGATGTCCCATTGAGAAAGGTAGTTTGTGATGGCTTCAATCATGTTCACACCTCATGAGGTGTTTTGCCATTCAGGGCCTTAGTGATGGATCCATTTTTTGGTAGGCAGCCATAGTAACAACTTCTGCCCAAAATTTCTTTGGAAGAGAGGCATGGGCCAGCATGCTCTTGGCACTTTTGATGAGTGTCTGATTCTTCCTCTCAGCTACACCATTGGACTGAGGCGAGACTTTGTTGTGTATTGTTGATGTATATCATTGGCCTTGCAGAAATCCTTGAATTCTGTGGAGATGAATTATGTGAAAGATTCAACTAGTTTCCTCACATTTTGCAATATTTCCATATTTGGCATATTGAGGCCAAAACTTGTTTTAGACTTAGAGGTTGACTTTTCAAAGTTCGTTAGTCTAAATTTCATTTGAATAAACATTTTCTGAAAGTGTGGGAAAGTTAGAATGCAAGTTTGAGTAGATTCAATTTAAATAGTTGGGTACATTAAATCTAGACCCAAAATTAGTAGGGTTAAGAGACAAACAAACTCAAAGCAAATAGGAGAACAATAATAGTTCATCCTATGTTGAGGAGCCAGAGAGCTCGAAGATGGGCGAAGAAAGATCGAATCACGAAAATTTGACCGCTTACATCTATGCAGACATGTGTGCAGTATCAACACCCGACACACAGGAGGTAATCCTTAATTTAGGAGCTATCTCACACTTCATTACATCATGATGGATCATGTCTGATTTACAAACTGTAGATCCATCAAGATTTATCATTGGAGATGGATCAAAGCATCAAGTGAATGGTATTGGTTCACTATGGCTCAACACAAATGGTAGAGACAAACGACTCAAAGATATTCTATTCGTGCCTACATTGCAGCAGGACTTGCTATCAGTGGCATAAATAGATAGTGCAGAGATGCATGTAAATAGATAGACGAAAAATATAGAATACATGTCCACCTGTGTGCGAGACAATTTTGCAGGAGGATCAACAGATCCAAGAAGTTTGCTAGTAAGCGAGACACTATTCGTGAGAGAACATTATTTTTCTCACGCCAATGCACTGTGTGAATCTGTCACACAGTGCAAAAATCAAGAGGATCAATAGATGATATTGTAGCTATTATGCACATATTATTCTGAATTTTGTCTGATCTCAAATGAATTGTTGGCTGCTATTATTCGTGTATCTCATTTACTTGTTTAATCAATTCCGCACACTGGTTCAATCTTGTTGAATGTTGTATTAATCTATAATGATATAGTAGATGGTGACCAGCAATCATATCTGAACTTCATCTGAATTGATTTCATTCGCAATATTAATTTCAGAGCTCATTCAAGTTTCGCTTTGCTTTGTTTCGTTTTGTCTAGTTTCGTTTTGTTTCATTATAGAGCCTAATTGGCTTTGCACAATTATTTTTCAATTCAAATTTTTATTCTCATCATCCATGCCTCTTACCGAGTGCAAGGATCTTATTACTCCTATCAATAATCTTGCATTGATCAGATTCAAATTCTACCTTATGACCTAAATCTGTAATTCTACTTACTGATAACAGATTTGTAAAATGTTTAGGAACATACAAAACTTTTGATAGTAGTTTGAACTGATCATGTTGAAATCGCAATCTTACAATACTTTTACCTTTAATAGTGTGAGTACTATTGTCACTAAGATGAATAAATTTCTTCGTGTTATAAGGTGTGTAGGAGTTGAAAATCTCACATCGATTGGTCATATATTGAGTTGCTCTAGAATCCAGAAACCATAAATCATCCAAAATTGCATTTTGGTCTTTGACCATAAATGCGCCTTCATCCACTTTGACCTAGAGAGATGATGAAACTGTGTTTGCTTGTTGATCAGGTTGCTTGGCTGCATTCTTTGCTTGGAGAATTCAACAATCCTTAATCTCATGGTTATTGCGCTTGAAATACCTCCAAAACATCTTCTTCATCGACTGTGGATTTGATGATTGTCCTTGATTTTGAGTCTGCTTCTGATTTGTTGCAGCCTTCTTGGAGCTTTTCTGTTTCTGTCTCTTAGAGCCTTTGTTGACATATAGCAAGAGAGTTCAAGCTTGAAAGCTTGATAGAGAGCTAACTACAATACTTTCTGATTGTGAATGATCTGCTTGATGAGAGCACAAGAAGCATCGTGTAATAACACTCAACTCCTTCACAATTCACAATAACATTTCAGACGATAAAAAAGATGTATGAACAGCAGATTTACACTAAGTAATTAGGTCTTCAAATGCGATTGCCAGTTGGCCACAGTCTGCTGGCATTCATTCAGTTCTTCTCATGGTGAAAATTAGTCGTAAACAGTCTGTCTGCATAAATGAACTAAAATTGTCACTCTGCATAAATGAACTAAAATTGACACTCTACAGAAATGAACTAAAATTGTCACAGATGACAGTGTCGCAAAAGGCAACAATGTTGACTTTTGCAAAAAATGTGACAGTCCTAAAATCTCATTTTTTTTATTTTTTGAGGTAGCCCCACACTTTGCCAGAGTCATTTCCTTAACATTTGAGACACTTTGAAAAATGCGAAAAATGCGACTTTGCATATTTACTCGTAATTCTTGACAGGTGAAAAATGCAAAAAAGACGACACTACATTTTTACATGGGATTTCTGACAAGCGACAGTGTCGCAAGAATGCAAAAAATGCGACACTATAATTTTAATCATAATTTCTGACATGCGACACTGTCAGGGTTGTAGAGAGAGAAAATGTGACACTGTTGTCAAACTCCGTGTATTTCTGTAGATTATATAAAACACGAAAAAATTTGCAAAACTGGATAAACAATGGATGAGGATTAAAACTAATTAGTCAATTAGTAAGAAGGAGAATAATCCAACACCTTTAGATTCACGCAGATCCACATTTTGCCATTCTTCTTAGGTACTATCACTATAGGTGACACCAATTTTGTATGCTCAATTTCATAAATGAAATCGGTGTCAAGCAGTTTCTACAACTCTTATTTGATCAACTTTGTGTAGTTCAAGTTGCAACAATTATATATGTTGACCTTGGGGACTGCTCCGTCCACTTAGGGTATGGTGTGTTGGATCTACGGTTGGTAATAACCCTTCAGATCTTTGTACGTCCATGCGAAGCAATCCTTATATTCCACCAAGAGTGTTCGTAACCTTGTGCATTCAGTGGGTGTCAATTGTTTTTCTTCTTCATCTGGATCAGCTAAGTTCATGGATTTTGTTCGCATAGGTCCTTTGAAGACTTGTTCTGTTGGTTCCTGATTTTGATCAGGTTCCCTCTGTGCTTGTGGCATCATGATTACTACATCATCTAAGGTATAATTCTTGAAGGTCTCTGGCATTTCGTAAACTAGTGTTCACCGGGATTCCTCCTTCAGCATGTTGATCTTAGTGTGACTGGTAATCTTCGAGTTTTCAGTCATCTATGAGGATGATGATGTTGCATCTCGTTCCATTCGGATTGACTTCAAGGAGGTCATAACTTTTTTTTTTTTATCAACATAGTTGTATTCCTCCTTGTTATCTTTCCTTGGAATTGGCCTAATATTCGCCTCATGATTACGGATATCGATATCCACCGTAGCTATTGCTTCTTCGGGTAGATCACTCCATTGGATCACCTAGCTGTAGCATTGCTTCAGCTGATGCTTCTTGTTAACATGTGGCTTTTACACAGAATTGATCTGCTAGCTTGATGGTGAATCTTGCTGGCTTCAACCCTTGCAAACCCCATTTTTTATACAAAATAGTGGAAACCAAGTTGATGTCTGATCCTCCATCTACCACCGCAAGTTCGTCCTTGTATCTTTTGTGTTTGATTGGCAATGTGATGTTATGTTAATTACTTTCCCATGCTGCTCCTACTTGGAGGACATTTTTGGCTCCTTCATAGCCCGTGCAATATAAGGGCTCTTCTGTTGCTGATTCTGGTTCCATTTTGTCCCATTCAGCTAGGATGCTCTTGGCTTGAGGTGCAATAACTCCCCGAGGGATAAGTTCACACGGCTAGATAGCAAACTTGTGACACTCCTCTATGTGGAACCTTGGGCTCTCCCATGTGGAAAGGTGGTTATGATGGGCAAGATTAGAGCTTGCCAAGATTTTAGGAAACTAAATGCTGCTACAACAAAGGATTATCATCCTCTACCTTATACAGATACTATTCTTGACCAGGTAGCTGGTCATGAGTGTTATAGATTTTTAGACGGATTCTCAGGTTATAATCAAGTTTTTATTAAAGAGGAAGATAGATCCAAGACCACTTTTACCACTGATTGGGGGACGTACGCATATACGCGAATTCCCTTTGGTCTTTGTAATGCACCTGCCACATTCCAATGTATGATGACGAACATTTTTGAAAGTTTTTAGAAATTTTCATGGATGACTTATGTGTCTATTCATCAACTAAAGACCACTTAGACACATTAGAGAAGACATTGAGAAGATGTCAAGAGACATCTCTTAAATTGCATTTGGCCAAGTGTTACTTCGGGATGAGAGAAGGCATCCTATTAGGACATAGAATTTTGAAGGACGATATTCAAGCCGACATCAAAAAAGTAAAAAAGATTTTAGAGTTGTTAGAACCAACCAATCTACAAGAGCTTAGAGGATTTCTAGGACATGTAGGATATTATCGTAGGATAATTAAGGATTATGCCATAGTAGTAACTCCTTCAACAAGTTTATTAAAAAATTTTGTTGAGTATCATTGGTGACAAGACCATCAAGAAGCTTTTGATAATTTAAAATAGTCATTAGCAGAAACAACTAGAGTTAGACCTCCAGATTGGGCTAAAAAGTTTCATGTATATGTAGACACATCATCATTTTGAATAGGTGTAGTGCTTAGTCAGAGAGATGACCAAAATATAGATTACCCAATTTATTATGTGGGTAGACAACTTGCAGCATCAAAAAAGAACTATTCTGCTACAGAGCGTGAAGCACTAGGAATGATTTATTCAATAAAGAAATTTAGACATTATCTTTTAGGATACCCTTTTGTTTTTCATGTTGATCACTATGCATTGAAACATTTAGTGAATAAACCTGATCTGTTGGGTAGGGTAGCTAGATGGGTATTGTTATTAGATGAGTTTAATTATGAAGTAGAATCAAGAAGAGACAAGGATCATCAAAATACTGAATATATATCCCGCCTCCAACAAAAAAATCAGTTTGATCCCATTTCTGATGAATTTTTGGATGAACATATAATGCGTATTCAATTGGAAACATCAATTTATATGGACAATATTAACTTTTTACAGGACCAGATTTATCCTGATTATTTTAATAAACAGCAAAAAACTATTTTCCTTTCAAAAGTAGGACCATATACGATTATAAATAACATATTGTATAAATTAGGAGCCGATGATAGCCTTCGCCGATGTTTAGTTTTGTACCTTCAAAAGGAAGGACACGCTTTCATTAAATATTTGTCTAATCTGCCGATATATCATCAATATACCAAAAATCTCAAACACTTATATTTTTTTTTGCCACCTCTTTTCCATCACTCTTGCTTTCTGATTTTGTGAATTTTTATGATCAAGCTCTCTATCGTCACTAGTTTACCATTACTATTGTCATGGCGATTGTGTCCAAAACACACCCAAAACTAGTTTTATCGGTTTTACAACCATTAGCCATACGAGCACGGATTGAAGGACTCCTTCAATTCGATCCATCAGTAATTTTTACAGACGTATGCCATGAGCTAATCCAAAATCTGAACAAGACAGAGGAGGGACATATTTCCACCATTGTCCGAAATCAAGAGATCATTATTACAAAAGGATTTTATTGTCGTGCCTTAGGTTTGCCTATGGATGGTAGTATGTCTGTCACTAAGCCCAACTTCATCACTGAGAGCGAAACTTTTCAGGAGGAAGTTTATGTAGAGAAAAGGGGATGTAAGCTTTTTTATAAAAGAGATCCCAATCTCAAGAGCTTTGTGCGGTTCGCTCTTGCTTCTATATTCTTACTGGAGCAAGAGTACACCATTTCTAATACGAATATGGGATACCTGTTGAAAGCCTTGAATGGAGAACTCATTGCCTTCGGACAGATTGCTTTTAAGCAATTTTGTAAATTAGTAAAGAGTAATCAGTTTTCCAGGCTTGAATTGCAGTTTGGTACTCTATATATGCATGCCGGTGTTTTCTCTGTGCAGGAAGATATCCGAATTGCACCGGTGCTACCAGAATTAGCCCCTTCAATTGAGGATGATTCACAAATGAGAGCATCAAAGGCAACCACCACAGAGATTGCATCAACATCAAGCCAATAGGTGAGGATGTCTTCTCCATCATCACAATATAAGCCGCTTTCCAGTGCAGAAAGGAGTTGAGAAACTGAAGAAGAAGAAGAAACAGAAATTGTTGCTGAGCAAGGGCAGATTCAAGAAGATATCCAGCAAGAGCTAGCAAAAGAAGATGAACAAATTTTTGATATTCAGCAGGAAAGTGAAAGTGATGCCAAGGCACCAATATTTGATGAAGAATTGTATTTGAAGACCTTTGGTACGTTGATGTCAGACACACAAGCAACCATTCAACATTTTGTCAGCCTAAAGAAAGTATCGAGGAAGTTCACATCAAAATATGATTCCATTCGAACAGACCTAATCCAGAAGAATGAAGAGCTAGAAGAGATCAAGACTGAGCTGACACACAAAAATGAAAAACTTGAAGCAGCTCAAGTGGAGCTGTCAGAGAAGAATACAGCCCTAGAAGAAGCCCAAGGCAGGTTCGATGCTATCCTGGAAGCACTTGAAGTAATGCAGGAGCAATCCAACAATTTTGAAAATGAAATGCATTACTCAGACAGCAAATCTAGACCCTGCAAGCTTCCCTACCTGAAGAAAGACATGCTCGGAATACTCTGAAAAGTGCAAACAAGGAGCTGAGGGACAAACTCATTGATGCAATTGCTGAGAAAGAGAGTGTCGAAGCAAGCCAAAAACAGTTGCAGGACTCTATTTCTCAATTGTAGAGTTCTGAAGACATGTTAAGTCAAGGCAATAAAATTTATAAGAGACAGGCTGAGGAGGCAGTTTTATGGCAAATAAGTAACACTCGGAGCCTGCGTATCTCATGGCAGATACAAGATTGATCCCGTAGCTTGGAAAGGTATTCAAGAGAGAATTATTCAGACCTTCCAGCTAAAGTACCTTCAACCACAAATGGCTGCTTACAAAAAACTAAAGAAAGAACTGGAAGAGGTAAAATTCAATTCAAGCCAAATCCAGGTTTCTGACAAAGACTCGGTTCAACAACAAGATCAAGCAATTCAGACTAATGTGCCAGTTGCATCTACAGCAGAAAAAGTCATCCAAACAGATCAAGTCTTCAGGCAGCTGCTGAGAGATCAATTCGTTTTGACTGAAGCTGAGGAGACAAAGCTAGCAGTTGCCAAAGCTGTACTGGTTGTGCCACAAGCTTCAGCAGTCAAGCCACCACAAAGCAATATTACACCTGAGGGGACTGAGAAGCGAAAGAACAAGATAGTGTATTCACTACTAAGGATAGAATTTCAGACATTCCAATAGGAACTAACTTCTTTTCTTTCACCTTTCTATAGTCCAGAACTTTAGTGGAGAATTGATTACCTTCTTTTACCAAAACTTTTTGGTTATACTAAAGAACAATGGGAAAGCCCTTGAACTTTCTCTAATCTAAACACTTTTTGGGCCAAGCTCACTATGCACCAAAAAGGTATCCTTGCTCTTGCCATTGTTCAGAATAAGTTCAATCTGCAAACTAACTATATTCATGTTGTTACAAGATCTTTGTATATATATATCCTAGAGTATCTAAAAACATTTTAAAACGATATTTTTTTTGCTCTGGATGAGTAATAAAATAAGCTAGACTCAATTAACATTTTTGATGTTAAAGAGCTTGTTCCTAGTCCTAATCCAATTCCTCCCAGATTTTCCAATCGAATATCATTTCCTGATCTATGGATAATCTACACGGATTGGGAAGCTAATTTTTCTTGTTATTTGGAGGAAGTTAAAACAAATAATATAATTCGCTCTACTAATCCAATATCCAGACCATACCATACTTACAATTATGTAAATATCGGTTTTCTCATTTCTTATGCACTTCTATCCATTCAACAACCGTACATTAAAGAGAAATTTTAAGAGTATACATATACAGCTCTCTCACGAACTGTCCCTTCTGCTGAGATGTCTGAAATCTTGTAGTCGCGGAAGGGAGGTTATCCAAATTTATCTTTTCAGGAAGATTACAACCAGAAGAACAACTACTTCCTTGCTACAAAAGGGATGACCCTAAAACAAGTTAATGAAGAAAATGAAGCCCGAGCAAAAGCCATTTTTCATAGAAAGCCAGCCAGCAGGAAGCAACAAAGGAAAATGTAAGAATTTGTTTGCGAGCCGTTGCACAGCTCAGAAAGGGGATATGTGGAGCCTCATGATCCCACATTATCCAAAGTTACTGTTTTATATTGCAAAAAATTTCAATTTTTATACACGTGAATGTGCTATAGTGCCTAAATTCATGTAAAGGCCTATTTGCACTTTGTAAATTCACATTTAGGTTAGAAATCGAGACGTTTTGTGTGACGTTCTATAGAGACGCATTAGCAGATCTCAACCGACATCTTAATGGTTGGTAAACGACATTGAGGCCGGTGATCGTTCCTATAAGGCTGACACTTCGTGCCATTGTACACATGCACAAATTTGAGTATCAATAGAGAAAGAAGAGAGCCGGTTTCTATAACCTTGAGCATTCTTTCCCTCTGCCATCTCTTACAGAGCATTAGCTTAACAATCCTTAGAACCATATGGCAGAGCTGCTAGAGCAAATTTTTTTTGCCTGGCAGCATTACTCGTCGACGAGCAATGCTAGCAGGCAAAAAACTTTGCCTGACAATCCTCCATGGTGATGAGTGAGGCATCATTGCCAGGCAAAAAATTTCTACCTGGCAGCATTGCTCGCCGGTAAGCAATCCATGCAAAAAAAATTTGGTTTGGCAGATCAGCCTCATCGTCATGGAGAGTTGCCAATCCTATCTTCTACCCTGCTTCACCAATCCTTCTAGCACACGGCTCATGATTTATCAAGGATGGGGTTAATGCATGATTATGGACAGTAGTAGCTCTTATATATAATCCTTCACAGTTTTTACTCATTTCCATAATCAAGCTTCATGTAACTGATTGTCAACTACTCTTAACCTACAGGGCATCCTGTACTAAGCTGAGTACAGAACAAGAAAATGTACATCAACGCATCGGTACAAATCTCCTATACATTCAATAGAAAAGTTAAAATTTGATCAAATTTCTATGACTGCACAAGAGTTGATTTAAAACCACAAAGCCTTGATGTGGTCAAGCTCTCAATTACGAAGTTCCATATGTTAAAGAACTGATTAACAATGTTCAGTTAAATCTCATATCTACCCTCTATGTGAGATGCTTGCTCGCTAATTGAAGTGAGGTTTCTTTCGTTGTCAGGCACAAAATTTTTGCCTAGCAAGCAATGCTGTCAGGCAAAAAAAATTTCCCTGGCAGTTCTCCATGGCCATGAGGCAGAGCACATCAATAGGTATGAGGCTTCTACCGCAACATGGAAACTTGGACTCTTGAAATGCATGACCAACTAGAGTGAATCAGTCGCCCACTTGCAGTTTGGAGGGGTGTTTAGTTAAGCATTCATTAATTGTATGTTGTTGGGTTAGTGGCGGACTATTTAACATTTTGTTGTAGGCATTACTGTGAAGATTATTAAAATATTATCTTCCTATCTCGAGTTTGGGTTCATGTCCATGATAATTTCTACTAGATTTCATGTTGTACATATAAGGAGTGTGAATTGAGCACATATCCTTCAGTGTAGCTCGGATTTGAGTTATATAGGTTCAATTGTAATGACATGAAGATGTTTTGATAGCATGCAAAGTCTTACTGTATGCATGCAAGCCACATGCAATCAGTGCATGCAACATGCAAAGTAGTTTTTGTGATCTACACATGTCTAGGCAAGTTTATGACTTGACATGCAGTACATGCACCATACATGCATGCAATTACACATGTGGATATCTGGTACGTGAATTAGTTTAGTTAAGTGGACTTTCCATGCAACTCCACTGTAGGAATTCGAGTCTCTCTCATATAGGGAAAGCTGGGCATGTTTTGCCATATTGTGAATATTGAGATTTTGGTGTTTTGGACTCATTCTCTCTCTACCCAAGTTTTCTATGTATGATTTTCTCTCTCTACCCGAGAGAAGCCTTTTTTTCCCATACTGAACACTTAGAATTATTTCTAACATTCTTTTCTCATAGTGAAGAGTTAGAGTTTTTCATCAGATGTATGCCATTGTGCTCTTGCCTTAGATTTTTCAAGCATACTGTTCTTTATCAATCTTGTGCAATGAAAACACCTCAGTAAGATCCTGTAGGGTGTGTGGTGAAGTTCACACGTGCTAAAAACTTCACATGGTATCAGAGCTTCATGCTTTGAAGAGGTGAGGTGTATACATCAGATCATCAGTGTTTTTGCTTGCAGGAACTCGAATTTTGGAGAAGTATTCAAACTCGCTGAGAAACAATCAATCTGTGAATCATAAGTGGATCAAATCAAGGCTAATCTGATCCAGCGGAGCTCTGTACGGACAGAGAGCTCATAGGTGTGAAATCAACCCTCATTAATGAGTGCTACTTCTCAAGAAATGATCCAAATTTGATGCTCTATAGCTTGTTGGATAGGTATTGGAGAGTAGAATGTGTTGCTCTTGTTTCTAAATCAATTTGATTTGTTTTTAGAAGAGTTTTAGGCAATCAGAGTTTGAGAGGGTACTCAACTCGTGGGATATGCCAAAGTGAGCACACATCTGTCTTTTTCACCAATTTCATCAATTTTCATTGTAGGATTGGATAGAAATGAGTGTTCTGAGGTCTTAGACTTTTCATTTCACACATATTACTATGTTTGAGTTGAAAGTAAGTTCCTAGAGATTTTTTTAGTACATTGAAGCTCATGGGAGAGATAGACTTCTTGCTTGCATGTGCTTCTTCTTTTGTGACTAAAGCAAAATCCAAATTCAAGATAGATTGATTTTCTGTATTGAGAGTTTGTTCTCACATTTGTTGCTAGATTTCATAGGGTAGATCAACATCTGTGTTAGATCCTAGATTGAGATAGCAAGCAACATCCTTTCAACTCCATTTTTTTTATCATTACTAGAATTTCTCACCAAGAAGATGTCTTCATCTGGTTCACATTTCTTAGAGCACAGTGAGAGATTAACATCTTCCAATTATGCAATGTGGAAGATCAGAATGGAATCATTGTTAATTCTACAGGATGTAATGGATATTGTGAGTGGAGCGGAAGAAGAACCTGCTGCACCTAATGAAGGTGCAGTATTCCACAAAAGAACCAGAATTGTCCTTCATTTTATAAAAATGAATGTTACCAATGAAGTGTTAAGAGAGGTCAGTACATGCACCACTGCCAAGGAAGCTTGGATACTCTAAAAACAATCTATGAAATCAAAAATACTTCGACTACTTACACTTAGAAACCAAATATTTCTAAGTTATCAGAGAGTAGATGAGAGTGCTTCATCATATGTCATGAGAGTTAAGGATCTTCATCAAGAGTTAGCTGGTATTAGTGATGCTCTTAAGAACACTGAACTTGTTCAAGTAGTCCTAAATGGACTTAGAGATGAGTATGACAATATTGTGCAGACTTATGCTATCAGAGAGGATCTTCCATTCTTGGAGACACTGCAAGGTGTTCTCATTGCTGAAGGAAGCAGGCAAGAGAACAAGATGCTGAGGATCAACAAAATTTCATTGAAAGATGGTGGAGATGACAAAGCACTCTTCATCAGACACAAGTCAAGAGGCAAGGGCAAAGGACAACAACACTTCAAGAAGGACAAAGCCAAAGAAGGTGGTGAGGATCAGTCCTCACAAGGTGCAACATCCAGTGGCAAGAAGAAGTTGTCAAAGATCAAGTGTTTTTTCTGTGGAAAGAACGGACATTATGCATCCAATTGTTTCAAGAAGAAGAACCAATCTAAGCAAGCTAACCTTACTAATGAGGATGAGTGTGAGGGTGTAGAGAGTGAAAGAGAGGATTCAATAATGATGTCTACTTTTTCATCTTTTCCTTTTAAGAATGAAGAAGTCTGGTAAATAGATAGTGGGGCTAGTTCCCACATGTCTAGTTCAAGGAACTCTTTCACTAATCTCATGTCATATTTAGGTGCAAAAAGGTCAATCTATACTGCTAATGATGTAGAGTGTAGAATTGAAGGAATAGGTAGTATTCCATTACATGCATGACCATCAAAAAAAATTTGCTTACATGATATACTGTATGTACCTAAATTGACTAAGAATCTCATTAGTGTAGGACAGTTGTTTGATAGTGGATTGGATGTCAAGTTTCAAGTTGACAAGTGTATAATCTCAAGAGAAAATGAAGTTATTGCTAGAGGATCTAGAACTGGTAAGTTGTACAAACTAGATTCTAGGGAGAGTGCTAACATTTTAGATATTGCTTATGAGACCAAGGTTCTACAGGAGGATCTGTGGCATAAAAGATTGGGTCATCCCAATCAAAAGTTTGTCTTTTGTTCAGAAGTCTGTATGGAGTGAAACAGGCACCAAGGTCTTGGTATGCAAGGCTCAATTGTTATCTCATATCACTCAGATTCAGTCGAAGTGAATATGACCCTTCTCTGTATTATAAGTTTGTAGATAACTTTGTAATTATTCTTCTCATCTATGTAGATCTTTAGAAATCCCATTTGGAGTTGCTTGATAAGCAACATCAACTACAGATGGAGAAACTCACCAATGAGTTTCAAACTTCCCTACAATCTATCCAAAGTAGTATGCCTGGTCAACCCATCCCTACACAGGTACCTTATAAATGAAAACCAATATGGTGCCCACACTATCAAGCTACACATCCTACTGATGCTTATTGTTCATATCAGCATATCCAAGCACATGCCATCCAACGATATCAAGAACAAGCATCACAATCTGGACATTCCTCGCATTATCATGAATACCCACTAGAAAGTCCAGAACCACTAGCCATACAAAATGGCTATGTCATTACGCAAGGGCCATTAAACAACAAATGTTTCATCTATGGTAAAACTGGCCACTTCATATGTGATTGTCCAGTCAAGACCAAGTACCATGCCGAGTGTCCCAACTGTGTCAGAAAACACAGATTCAAAGACTGTCCGAAACAACCAAGTAAGATCCTACCTGCCCGCCACGTTAGTTATGAATCACAATAGGATCCTTACAACAACACCACACGAGCACCATACCACAACCAACAATTAAACCTGCTGCTCAATCGAGAAGTTTCTTGCAAACTTCTACATTACCATGCAATCCACCAGTTCCATAATGCAAAAAGACATCAATCTGAATTGAGTCCTTGTAGGAAGAAAGTGAAACTGATATTCTGTCATCTGCTACAATGTCCAACCAAGAGCAACCTCCACAAGGAATTGACAGTTATTCTCCCCTTCTGCAACCTCGAATCTATTTGTCTTTCCACATGTTGATAAGATTTTCAATGTGCCAATACACAATAAATCTAGGAATCAAAAATCCAGTTAGAAATTTGGTTCAAAATCTCTTACTCAGAGAGGTACTCAGGACATAGTACCTCCACCATACTTGCATCTCAAGCTATATCTTACAACATCTGCTATCAACGATGGTAGATTTAGTGTCACCATTCCTGCCTTGTTTTTGACAAAGGCTTATCCGAGTTCTTTCATTACTCTAAAAAGATCAATAGAAAAATGAAACTGACAACGTAGCTTATCAATGTTGATGAATAAAAGTTTTGTTCGTTGACACATGCCATACAGTTATCAACTCTCTGTACCGTTATTATCTTTATATGTTCCTCTTTATAATTTCTTGTGAAATTGATTTTTTCATGAGAAGTAGCTATTGTACAAGAGTCATCATTGAAGAGTATCCTCAGAACGAAAAAAATTTCATCTATTCATATTTACATCACCTTGTCAAGAGTTTAGGATTTTTGAGCATATTTTAAATTTGCAAAATTCATGTCAAGTCAGAGTTGATTCCTACATCTCATTGCCATATTAATTTTCTAGTCAACTATAGCAAGATCGAAACAAATTTAGATAAAATTTGTTCAATCTTTAGTCCAGTCGCATGTTCAGCATGTTTCAACTGCGTGTACAATCATCTATAAAAGTTACATACATCAAGGCACCTCCATTACTTGCATGTGAAAAACTATGTACATCAGAATGTATGAGATCCAAGGGAGAGAGAGATCTTGATGAAGATTTCTTGTAAGAAGATTTGTGTGACTTTGCAAGGCCACATGCCTCACACATTTTTCCACACTTCTTGAAAGTTCTTGGTAGGCCGAGAGCTAGTTCCTTGCTTGCCATTGACTCCATAGATTGAAGATTAGGATGGCCTAATCTCTTATGCCAAAGCTCCACTTGAGTTAGCTCCTCCCTAGCCAAGTTCACACTTTCACTTGCAACATTAGCATCCAACTTGAAAAGTCTACCTTGCTTAATGCCACTAGCTATGCACTTATCATTTTTCAAGATGGAACAAACTCCATTCTTGAAATGTACATCTAGTCCATTGTCCATTAATTGTCCTACACTAAGCAAGTTTCTTGAAATGGTAGGAACATACAAAACATTATCTAGATCTATCCTTTTAGATGTGCCTAAACAAAGAGGTATAGATCCTATGTCATCTATCTTGCATGCTTGATCACTAGCAGTGTATATTGACTTCTTAGAGTCATTACAAGATAGAAGAGTAGAAAAATAATGCTTGTTAAAGGACATGTGGGAACTAGCCCCACTATCTATCCACCATGTGTCTTGACTTGAAGTTGGTGTAGATGCAACCATTAAGGATGTGTTGAATCCATCCTCATATTCTTCCTCTTGAGCAATGTTCCCTTGATCTCCTTTGGCTTGTTGATTCTTCTTCAAGTAGCATTCTGAGGCAAAGTGTCCTTTCTTTCCACAAAAGAAACATTTTAGTTTTGCCTTGTTCTTCACTTTGCCTTTGGAGGTAGATCCTCCATTCTTCATCTCAGCCTCCTTTCCTTGATTTTTCTTGAATGGATTTTGCTTTTTCTTGCCTTTAGATGTAAAGTTAGCTTTCTCCTCTCCTCCATTAAGTGACATGCTATCCATTCTTGTCTTGAGGTGTAGAAGCCTACTCTCCTCGGCCACAAGAACATTGTGCAACTTCTCAATGGATGGAAGAGAGTCTTGAATGGCAAATGATTGGACTAAGTTGGTAAACTCATCACTTAGACCATTCAAAATGATTTGTACTAGTTCTTGATCTTGGATCTTCTCTCCTATTGCACTTAACTCCTTGTTAAGAGATTTGATCCTAAGAACATACTCTTGTCCACTCTCTCCACTTCCTTTCATGCTTTGGAAAACTTGATTTCTTAGCATGAGGATTCTTGAAGTATTGTTGGATTCATAAATGCTCTTTAATGAATCCCAAGCCTCTTTGGATGAGGTACAAGAAGACACCTCTTTCAAGAGGTCATTGCATACATTTAACTTTATGCAATGTAGAGCTAATCTTGCTCTCTTCTTGTATTTGGCTTGTTCTTGGGGAGTTTGAGGCTCTTCCTCTACTCCTTGAACTATGTCATATAGATCATGGATCACTAGGAGTGATTCCATTCTCACTTTCCAAATGGAATAATTTGTGGAAGTGAGTCTCTCACTTGATTCCATCAAATATCCACCCATGGATGACATTTTAGAATGAATGCTCTTTTAAAAATCACAAAGATTTTTGAATTTTAAAAGATCTATGAAAAGGCCTAAAACTTACTAGAATGCCTATAGGCTTGTCTCTATCAAACTAGCACACAAGCTTGAATGATACTCAAAGATCTTACCAAAAATTTCTAGCTTTCACTCTCACAAAAAAATTGCTTTACACTTTTCTTGGAGATTTCACTTCAACTAAGGATCTCAACAAATCAGCCTCTTAAGATCTGATCTTAGACTCTAAAAAGAAATGCTTCAATGATCCAAAACACTATTTGGTCATAGGCATTAGTTAGAATGAATCTAGATCAATACTATGCTTCAAAAAGCACAAAAAATGAACTAGTATTGTGATTTTGGGACCAACAAACACAAATTAACTTGATTTGAAAGTTGTTGTATGGTTTCACACGTGTGAAAAGTACATACACATCCTCCAAGTCGTTTTTATCCAAATGATTACAAGCTATCACTCTAGAAGAACTCGCCCTCACTAGTATTGGCCAAAAAACAAATTTTGCCAATGATCTTTACAAGATTTATGATTAAATGATCACTCTCTTACTTAGCTCTGATACCATGATAAATTTTACAGTTTTTAGGACAATAATGATTGTACTTTACAATCATAGAGAGTTATTGGTTGCCTAATCAATGAATCTATCAAGTTCTACACATTAGATCTTGATCTAGATTCACTACACTTGGATTTAAGCAAGAGCAATGGATCAACACATCATTTTTTAGTGAGAGCGGCTTCACACGTGTGGAATATTGTCCACTATACGGCCTGCACTTGAAACAACAAGTACAATGATACTAGATAGCAATCATGCATAAAAATCACAAGACAAATGACTAGAAATCTCACAAAAGTGTAGAGTGCAAAAGTCTCATCAATTTTCTTAGCAAAATGATGATCCTTTTATGGATCAAGTCCATCCATGAGTCTGTTTTAGTCTAGCAGGTCTTCACACGTGTGAAGAGTGCCACATCACTCAGATCTATCCATTTTATCCATCCTTGATCCTTATCCAATAGTTGACCTTCTAGAATATGACTAAAATCCAAAAAGCTAGTCTCCTAGAATATAGGAATATTCTCTACAAAATAGGATCTAAGAAAAA
Organism: Diphasiastrum complanatum; assembly: GCA_029204225.1. Lineage (NCBI taxonomy): Eukaryota > Viridiplantae > Streptophyta > Lycopodiopsida > Lycopodiales > Lycopodiaceae > Diphasiastrum > Diphasiastrum complanatum. The sequence continues at coordinate 25,771,545 of CM055111.1, forward strand.
TGGTCAACTCTTATCTTCTAGTACTCTATACACATGTGTGAACATCCACTTGCCATGTGGGAGCATTTACTCATGCACATGCAAGGAAAAGCTAATTTGTAGGTGACTAGTCAACTTGACTAAAAACTAGCCATTTCATGTTCACACTAACTAGAATGATACAAAATCAATTTGGATATATACAAACATGAAAAGTACATCCTTTCACACATGGGAACAGGCTCCACACGTGTGAAATCATATCATCAACATATTCTAATGTTTGATCAATATTTACATGAACCAATGTCAAGTGAGAAGTGACAATTTTCAACAAGATACATCAGCGCACCTATCAGCTTCCTATAAGGTGTGAGCTGCATTTGTTCTTGACAAAATTTCCAGAATTCACACGTGTGGGGAATGTCCACAAGTATGATTGATCTTGATTAAGCTTTGTGATTAGCACAGTAACCTGATTCTAGATTGTTTAGCAAGATCTAGTTCAGAAGAAATGGCTTAAACACAATCTAGCATGCTAAGCATCAGATTATGATAGCAACGAATCAAAGAATGAGCAAAAGTACAAGATTTCAGTGTATTATCATTAGCTTCAACACGAGTTAGAGAGAGAAAGCTAGAGAGATAACAAGCAAAATAGTTTAGATCCAAAATGACATGAGGTAGCTACAAAACTTTGGTGATTGAGAGCAGAGCTACACATATTTATGGAGTTTGAGGTTTCTCGAGGTAGAACCACATCTATCCATTCCAAAATGACAACTAAAGTGACATCTAGAGTCTATATGACATTTGTCACTTGCCATGCATGAAATTCTACCAACTTTTTACAAGTGTACTAGTTCTAACTAACAAAGTACACATCATCATGCATATGTCCATTATACTTTGTGCATGCCTTGCATGTCACTATGGATCACTTACAGTTAATGCATGTGAATTGCCACGAGTTTCTACAAGCATGAATTTGCCAATTCTATGTCTACAAACTATATGCAAGTTGTATTCTTCAAACTAGACATTACATAACCATCTAGCTCAAGTTCTATGTAGGCCAGACTTGGCATTTTGCATTTATGAGCCACATACTTGCATGGTACAACATTTTTAGCAAGCCAAGAAATCAATATGATTTGTTTTTCCAATTTTAACACTCCTCTTAAATATAATCTATATTGATTTGAACATGGATCTTGGTATAACTCCAAGATTAGCTCTATGCTTAATGAAGGAACTTTTGCTCAAAGGTTTGGTGAGCATATCAGCAATGCAAGATGATGTGTCAATGTGCTCCAAATTGATTTCCCCTCCAATGAGCTTCTCTCTCACGAAGTGATGTGCAACTTCGATATGCTTGCTCCTTGCATGGAATATCGGGTTGTTGGCAAGGGCTTGGGCTGAAATGTTGTCACACATGATCATAGGTAGATCCTCTTCCAAGATTATCTTTAGCTCCACTAGTAACCTCTTGATCCAAAGCACTTCCTTTGTTGTTGTAGTGAGTGCCTTGTACTCAGCTTCACATGATGAGAGTGAGACAGTATCTTGCTTTTTGGAAAGCCAAGATATCAAGTTTCCTCCAAGATATATGACATAAGCACTTGTAGATTTTTGATCTGCTCTATCACTTGCAAAATCCGAGTCAGAATAACCAACAACAGAAAGATCTTCACTTAAACCAAAATCAAAAGTTGAAGATATATATCTAAGCACTCTCTTGGCCATTTTCCAATGATAGATAGTAGGATTTTGCATAGCCTGGCTCAACTTATGAACACTAAAGCTTATGTCAGGTCTAGTTATTGTGAGCAAAATTAAGGAGCCTATAAGACTTCTAAAAAGTGTGATGTCCACGAAGGATCTTTCATCACCTTTGTTAGAATACTTTACATTTTGCTCCATAGGTGTTTCTATACTCTTACAATTCAACATATTGAATTTCTTTAACATTGACAGAGCATACTTGAATTGACATACAAAAGCTTTATCTTTAAGAAAGTCAATCTCTAATCCTAGAATATAGTGAATTTTTTCAAGATCTTGCATCTTGAACTCTTTTCCAAGTGCAATCTTGCTTTCCTCAACTAACTTGATACTACCTCCTGTCAGAATTATATCATCAACATAAATAAGAAGAATGACAATATCTTTATCAAAAAACTTGATATATAAGGAAGGATCATAGTTACTAAGATTAAATCCTAGTGACTCAAGAAAGGTGTTAAGTCGAGAATACCATGACCTTGGAGCTTGCTTCAATCCATATAAACTTTTGAAGAGCAAGCAAACATTTTCTTTATCATGGATGAACCCAATAGGCTGATCCATATAAATCCCTTCTTCTAGATACTCCTTTAGAAATGCATTAGAGACATCTAGTTGAAGAACTTGCCAATTGAAAAAACAAGCAAGAGAAATTATGATTCTAATTGACACCATCTTTGCAACTGGGGCAAAGGTCTCCTCATAATCAAGTCCATAAACTTGAGCAAAACCTTTAGCACAAAGCCTAGTCTTGTACTTGTTGATTGTGCCATCTTGATTATACTTGACTCGAAAAACCCACTTGCAACCAATGATGTGCTTGTTGGATGGAAGATCCACAAGCTCCCATGTCTTATTGGCCATCAAAGATTCATATTCCTCCTTCATGGCAAGATATCATTCCTTCGAGTTGAGTGCATCATATACATCCTTCAAATCCTCATGAGAAATAAAATAGGCATAATTAGTGGAGTTGATTTCCACTTGCTTGCCTCTATCTTCATAGGTAAGCCTTCTTGGCTCGAATCTTTCTCTTTGAGATCTCCTTGGTGAAAAGATTCGAGGTGACTCCTCATCAATTCTCAGCCCCATCTCTCCATGATAATCTTCAAGGGTGATGATTGGAGTATCTTTGTGAGAATCTTTGAACTCGGCCTCCTCAAGAATGTATTTTTGATCTTCATGGAATATAACATCTCTACTCTCAATTGTAGTTGAGGTAGAGGGAACATATATTATGTAAGCTTTCTTGTTGGATGCATATCCAACCATGATCCCTTTAATAGAATTAGGATCATCTCTTTTCCTTGTTTCCAAGGGCACATTAACAAAGCAAGACAACCAAAAACTCTAAGGTGATCTACCTTAGGTTTCTTCTTAAACAAGACTTCAAAAGGTGATTTTCCAGCAAGTGCATTGTGAGGTAATCTATTGCACAAATAGTTTGCACAATTTATAGCTTTACCCCAATAATCAATAGGCAAAGAAGCTGCTACTCGAATTGCTTTAGCACATTACTCCATTTTGAGATGGAGAATAAGCACAAGAAAACTCTCTCTTTATTCCTTCACCTTCACAGTACTCATGAAACTTGTTGGAGATGTATTCACCTCCTCCATCACATCTTAAAGCTTTAACTATAAAAGAAAACTGTCAACATAAGCTTTGAAGATTAGGAAGTGATCAAAAACCATTGCCTTTGAAGAAAGTAGATGCAACCAAGTATATCTAGTAAAGTCATCAATAAAGGTGACAAAACATGTTGCACCACCAATACTTTTAGAAGAGGAAAAATGTACATCTGAGTGTATAAGATCCAAAGGATGAGTAGTCTTTATAAAAGACTTCTGATATGGCTTTATGTGTGACTTTGCAATGGCACAAGCCTCACAAGGCTTGAAATCTTTAGAAAGAGATTTTGGAAGACCAATAGCCTTCACCTTCTTAACCATAGAAGACATAGATTTAAAGTTAGGATGACCCAACCTTCTATGTCACAGCTCCTCGTTAGATAATAATTTGCATTCTCATAAGAATTCAACTTAAAAATTCCACCTCATCTAGTTCCATCAGCAAGGATCTCATCTTTTCTCTTGATAAAACAAGTTTTGGAGTTGAACAAACATCACAACCATTATCAAGCAACTTTCCTACACTAATTAAGTTCTTTGTGAGTTTTGGAATGAAATAACATTAGAAAGTGCAAAACTTTTGAAGAAGCAAGTTTCAATGGAATGTTGCCAATTCCTTCTATTGGGCACTCATGATCATTATTTGTGTAAATAGATCTTTTGAGTTCTTTGAAAGGTAAGATTGAGTCGAATGACTCCTTTGAACAGCACATATGTGAAGAGGCTCCATTGTCTATGTACCAAGCTCCATCTTTTTTGAAAGGTGATGAAGAAAAACTAGACACCATAAGTGATCCTTCTCCATCACTTGCAACAGAATCTTCTTCAATCTCTTTGGAGAGATTAGCTTGCTTGAGTTGGTTTTTCTTCTTGAAGCAATTAGAGGCATAGTGCCCCTTCTTGCCACAGAAGAAACACTTCACTTTCTTCTTCTTGGACTTTGAGTTAGAGGGATGAGATGTATCATCCTCTTCACCATCTTTGGCTTTGTCTTTGTTGGATGCTTGAGAGAACTGGTTCTTACTCCTTTCTTTCTGCTTGCCTTTGACAAAGAGGGCTTTGTCACTTCCACCATGCTCGAGTTTGTTCATCCTGGAGAGTTTATAGCTTTGTCTAGATTCTTCAGAAATAAGAATTCCTTGGAGAGTTTCTAGATTAGAAAACTTCTCTTTAATAGCAAAAGACTGAACAAGATTATCATAGTCATCTCTCAAGCCATTCGATATGACTTGAACTAGCTCATCTTGGTTAATAGTAACACCAACACAGGAAAGCTCTCTATGTAAATCTTTAACTCTTAGAACATAGTTAGATGCACTCTCTTCAGTTTTTTAGAAACTTTGGAAAATGTGATTCCTAAGAGTGAGTATTCTAGAAGTATTCTTTGCTTCATAGATGGTCTTTAGTGCATCCCAAGCTTCTTTGGCTATAGTGCAAGATCCTATCTCTCTCAAAATTTCACTAGATACATTCATCTTAATAAAATGTAGAGCCATTCTAACTCTTTTCTTGTACTTAAGAATTTCAGCCTGTGCTTGAGGCTCCTCCTCAACACCAAGCACAATATCCATAACATCCTAGAGTATCAAGATAGACTCCATTCTGAACTTCCAAACTGAGTAATTAGAAGTGTTTAATCTTTCACTGGCTTCTAGAAGATATCCTCCCTCAGATGCCATTTTAATGAAGACTTCTTAGTTATTGGACTGAGATATGTTTGAGCTTGTTCCAATTAGACTTAAAGTTGCTGCTCTCTTTCACTATAGGTATTTTCAAGGATGTACTACCTTCCTATGTGAAACACTTGCAATTGTATATGAGATAACTCTCAAATATTCCACAAAACAAGTTATCTAGATCAGACACACAAAGTGGATTGAGACACTTTGGCTAGTTTGAATCCTACTTTTGGCACGTGTGAAATGCTTCAAAAGAAAACCCAATTGACTCTCAGAAGGCACAAAAGGTGTTCATTATCTCAAACTCAGTCTTGATCTTCAGTTTCTTGTGTAGGATACTCAAAACAATGGATTCAGAACAAAGCAAGATTGAATCAAATCAAAATGCTGTCACTCGGACCTATCCCTATCCTCTTTAAGAGCTTATAAATCTTGCTAGACACATCAGATTGATTTGGTTTCAATTTCTATGGAAAGTACATATCATAAGCTTTTTATTAAGCTATAACAATGCTATATTTGGATCTATAAGCAAGGAGAACAAAGGGACTGAAAATATCTGATTTTCACAAGTGCGGAATTCCAGAATTCCATACTACCACTTTTCAGGTCTGAAAATTCAGTTCCAATCCAATTTGATCCAAATACACTTCAGAGAAAGGTGAGAAAAAAAAAATGCAAAACTACTTTTTTGCTTGATTTAGCTCTCAGTTTCTTGTACAATCATAGATGTTAGCATGCAAAGCTTAATTTGGCTCTGATACCATGACAAAATCTCCAAAATTCACAAGTGTGGGGAATGTCCACAAGTATGATTGATCTTGATTAAGCTTTGTGATTAGCATAGTAACCTGATTCTAGATTGTTTAGCAAGATCTAGTTCAGAAGAAATGTCTTAACCACAATCTAGCATGCTAAGCTTCAGATTATGATAGCAATGAATCAAAGAATGAACAAAAGTACAAGATTTCAGTGTATTAGCATTAGCTTCAACACGAGTTAGAGAGAGAAAGCTAGAGAGATAACAAGCAAAATAGCTTAGATCCAAAATGGCATGAGGTAGCTACAAAACTTTGGTTCTTCATCATTGATTGAGAGGAGAGCTACACATATTTATGGAGTTTGAGGTTGCTCAAGGTAGAACCACATCTATCCATTCCAAAATGACAAGTAAAGTGACATCTAGAGTCTATGTGACATTTGTCACTTGCCATGCATGAAATTTTACCAACTTTTTACAAGTGTACTAGTTCTAACTAACAAAGTACAAATCATCATGCATGTGTCCATTATACTTTGTGCATGCCTTGCATGTCACTATGGATCACTTACAATTAATGCATGTGAATTGCCATGAGTTTCTACAAGCATGAATTTGCCAATTCTATGTCTACAAACTATATGCAAGTTGTATTCTTCAAATTAGACATTACATAACCATGTAGCTCGAGTTCTATGTAGGCCAAACTTGGCATTTTGCATTTATGAGCTACATACTTGCATGGTACAACATTTGTAGCAAGCCAAGAAATCAATATGATTTGTTTTTCCAATTTTAACAGTTCTCTCTCTTCCTCAGTCCTCGGACAATCATCGTTTGTCAAAACCATTCCTGCGAGCATTGGAGTATTCGCTCCTTTGCAGTTTAGCATCCCAAAGTCCTCTAGGATTTTATGGGTGTATCTGGACTGGTGAAGGTATAGCTTACCTCCCTCATAGTCTCTTTCAATTTGCAAGCCAAGGTAGCACCTGGCTTCTCCCAGATTCACAATCTCAAAATGTTTGGAGATGTCTTCCTTTACTTTAGCAATCAGCTTCTCACTCTTGCAGAGTATCAGAGTGTCACCCACATACACAACCACAATAATGATATGCCCATCTGTAACTCTGACATACACATTGGAATCAGCCATTAGTGGCTTGAATCCTAATGATTTCAAGGCTTGATCCTTCTTTTTGTACCATTGTCGAGCTGATTGTTTCAGACCACAAATACTTCTATGCATTCTGCATGCATAATCAGGAAGTGAATTCAAGACATATCCTGGGGGTTGATCCATGTAGACCTCCTCTAATGACAAGGGGGAGCAAAGGGAAGATTCTCAACTACTCAACTCTTATACTTTCTTGACTACTATGCTTGAAGGACCAACTAGCTTTGAGGAAGCAAATAAGTCTCAAAATTGGAAATGCAAGTAGAGTTTGATGCCTTGTTAGAAAATCAACTTGGAAGCTTGGTGATCTACTTATGGAAAGAAGCCTCTTACTTGCAAATGGATATATAGATTGAAATATAATCAAGATGGTTCCATTCATAAGTATAAGGCTATACTTGTAGCAAAACATTTTTTGCAAGTCAAAGGCATAGATTATGACGAAACATTTGCACCTGTTGCAAAGCTTGTAACCATTAGATTAATCATGTGTCTTGCTACTTCTTTCAAATGGGAGCTCTTCCAACTTGATGTGACAAATGCTTTCTTGAATGGATTCTTGGAAGAGGAAATCTGCATGTGCCAACTCGAGGGCTTCATCAAAGATGGAGAAGAAGACAATGCGTGTTTCTTGAAGAAGAGTCTTTATGGACTCAAGCAAGCACCAAGAGCATGGTACTCTAGGTTGCATTCTTATCTTATTTCCATTGGATTTGTTGTAAGTTCTTATGAACCATCATTCTACTACAAATGTAATGATGGAAAGATCATTATCTTAGTTCTATATGTTGATGACATTATACTCACAGGAAACGATCTAGATGGCATCAAATATATAAAAATTTTCTTGTCTAGTGAGTTTAAAATGGTAGATCTAGGACTTCTAGAAATTGTACTTGAAATAGAAGTCACTAGAATTAATGATTTTACTTTCATCTATCAATCTAAGTATGCTAGATCAATATTAGCAAAGTTTGGCATGAATGATTGTAAAGGAGTTGAAACTCCCATGGAACTAAGTGTAAAAGTTTATAAGGAAATTGATGAAGCATCCTTTGAGAACATCACTACCTATAGAATGCTTATTGGTTCTTTGATATACTTAATCATCACTAGACCTGATCTTAGTTTTTGTGTTGGCAAATTGAGTCAATATATGCAAAGTCCACTAATATGTCATTGGAAAAGTGCAAAAAGGGTGTTAAGGTACATCTCAACTACAAAAGACTTTGGCATAGTTTATGAAAGGACTAACATATGTTTGAGAGCATACCCAGACTCAAGTTTTGCAGGTGACAAGATGGATAGAAGATCCATATGTGCATTTGCTACATTCTTATGTGGAGGGGCTATATCTTGGCTTTCCAAAAAGCAAGATACCATTTGTCTTTCATCAACAGAATCCGAGTATAAAGCTACGACAACAACAACAAAGGAAGTTCTTTGGCCTAAAAGGCTTTTGGAGGAGCTACAGGGTGATCAACAAAGAAGACATTCCATGCATATATTGTGGCAATCAGGCAACTCAACAACTTGCAAACAATCCAATCTTCCATGCTCGAACCAAGCACATTGAGATTTCACATCATTTCATGAGGAAAAAAGTGCAAGCAAAGGAGATCAAGCTTATTCATGTTTCATCATCAGATTGCATTGATGATATTCTCACCAAGGCATTTCTCAAATATCCATTTTTTTAAAATTAAGATTGGCTCTTGGAGTTGTAGATAGATGTATGCTAGATTTACCAAGCTAGATTTTTGAGGAGTGTGAAAATGTCAAAAATATGCTTGGTCAAGGCCAAATCTATGTATATAGAATGATTACAAATGTGTGGAGCATGTTCCCACGTGTGAAATATATGTACTTTTCATGTACCATAATCATATAGATTGTACATATGATTTAAATCAAGTTCTAGTGGCTAAAAAGGCCAAAATCTAGTTATAAAAATTTCCAAGTTAAGTAAATGTTATAAAGTTATACTTCCTCTCAACTGTATGAAATTTATATATGATGAATGCCTCTTGATTGTAATTGGAAATTGGCCAATGAAAGTTTTCCACTAAATCTATAATTATACTAGCGTTTTTCTTAAATAGCAATAATAATAAATATAGGAGTTTAAGGCACATGAATAGTTGTGGTACTTTTTATATTATACATGTTTTAAGCTTGACCCATTCAATCAAGCTTATGCTTAATATCTCACATATTTTATGACATATTTCCAAAATAGCTAGAATCATACTAATGTGTTGTTATGCCTTAAATGTGAAGATTAGTAAAATATTATCTTCCTATCTCGAGTTTGGGGTCATGTCCATGATAATTTCCACTAGATTTCATGTTGTACATATAAGGAGTGTGAATTGAGCACATATCCTTCTAGTGTAGCTCGGATTTGAGTTATATAGGTTCAATTGTAATGACATGCAGATGTTTTGATAGCATGCAAAGTCTTACTGTATGCATGCAAGCCACATGCAATCAGTGCATGCAACATGCAAAGTAGTTTCTGTGATCTACACATGTCTAGGCAATTTTTTGAGTTGACATGCAGTACATGCACCATACATGCATGCAGTTACACATGCGGATCTCTGGTAGGTGAATTAGTTCAGTTAAGTGGACTTTCCATGCAACTCCACTATAGGAATTCGAGTCTCTCTTATGTAGGGAAAGCTGGGCATGTTTTGCCATATTGTGAATATTGAGATTTTGGTGTTTTGGACTCATTCTGTATCTACCCGAGTTTTCTATGTATCATTTTCTCTCTCTACCCGAGAGCAGCCTTTTTTTCCCATACTGAACACTTAGAATTATTTCTAACATTCTTTTCTCATAGTGAAGAGTTAGATTTTTTCATCAGATGTATGCCATTGTGCTCTTGCCTTAGATTTTTCAAGCATACTATTCTTTGATCAATCTTGACAACACCTCAGTAAGATCCTATAAGGTGTGTGGTGAAGTTCACACGTGCTAAAAACTTCACATGGTATCAGAGCTTCATGCTTTGAAGAGGTGAGGGTGTATACATCAGATCATCGGTGTTTTATCTTGTAGGAACTCGGATTTGGAGAAGTATTCAAACTCGTTGAGAAACAGGCAATATGTGGATCATAAGTGGATCAAATCAAGGCTGATCTGATCCAACAGAGCTCCGTATGGATAGAGAGCTCACACACGTGAAATCAGCCCTCATTAATGAGTGCTACTTCTCAAGGAATGATCCAAATTTGATGTTCTATAGCTTGTTGGATAGGTATTGGAGAGTAGAATGTGTTGCTCTTGTTTCTATATCAATTTGATTTGTTTTTGGAAGATTTTTAGGCAATCAGAGAGATTGAGAGGGTACTCAACTCGTGGGATATGCCAAAGTGAGCACACATCTATCTTTTTCACCAATTTCATCAATTTTCATTGTCAATCAAGTAGGATTGCATAGAAGTGAGTGTTATGAGGTCTTAGACTTTCATTTCACACATATTACTGTGTTTGAGCTGAAAGTAAGTTCCTAGAGAGTTTTTCAGTACACTGAAACTCATGGGAGAGATAGACTTCTTGCTTGCATGTGCTTCTTCTTTTGTGACTGAAGCAAGATCCAAATTCAAGATAGATTGATTTTCTGTATTGAGAATTTGTTCTCACATCTGTTGCTAGATTTCATAGGGTGGATCAACATTTGTGTTAGACCTAGATTGAGATAGCAAGCAACATCCTTTCAACTCCATTTTTTTTTTATCATTACTAGAATGTCTCGCCAAGAAGATGTCTTCATCTGGTTCACATTTCTTAGAGCACAGTGAGAGATTAACATCTTCCAATTATGCAATGTGGAAGATCGGAATGGAATCATTGTTGATTCTACAAGATGTAATGGATATTGTGAGTAGAACTGAAGAAGGACCTGCTGCACCTAATGAAGCTGCAACATTCCACAAAAGAACCAGAATTGCCCTTCATTTTATAAAAATGAATGTTACCAATGAAGTGTTAAGAGAGATCAGTACATGCACCACTACCAAGGAAGCTTGGGATACTCTAAAAACAATCTATGAATCAAAAATACTTTTAGATTGCTTACACTTAGAAACCAAATATTTCTAAGTTATCAGAGAGTAGATGAGAGTGCTTCATCATATGTCATGAGAGTTAAGGATCTTCATCAAGAGTTAGCTGGTATTAGTGATGCTCTTAAGAACACTGAACTTATTTAAGTAGTCCTAAATGGACCTAGAGATGAGTATGACAATATTGTGCAAACTTATGCTGTCAGAGAGGATCTTCCATCCTTGGAGACACTGCAAGGTGTTTTCATTGTTGAAGAAAGCAGGCAAGAGGACAAGATGCTGAGGATCAACTGACTTTCATTGAAAGATGGTGGAGATGATAAAGCACTCTTCATCAGAGACAAGTCAAGAGGCAAGGGCAAAGTGTGAGAAATTGACAAAAATCTAGCTTGGTATTTTTTTATGATAGAAGTTTGTAAGTGAATCTCACATGTGTGGAGGATGTTCCCACGTGTGGAGAATTGTAAAGTAAATAAAAATGCTCAAACCCTAATAGAACTTGACAAAATCATATATTTTGGTACAATTATGGCAAGTGGTTTTGAGTGTTATTCTGGTTGTCGACAGACATTAAAAAGTAACCAATATTACTTATATTTGGGATGGGTAGTGTTAATAAATTTAGAACAACAATCTGGCCTCTATCGAATTGGATGAAGCGCGTTCTACAAATGAGATGTTATCAGAGTAGTACAGCGGTACTATACTCTGGCTGATTAAGGTGTCAACAGAGAATCGAAAATTGTTCGATGTATTCACGACTGTGCAGACAATTAATTAATCTCGTTCACGAACTATTTGTTTCTAGACAGAAGTCCTCAACAACTAAAGTCCAACTTAATGGTTAAAGAACACAAAGAGTTTTAGAATACGTTAGAAACTTATGTCAATGCCAATCAGGAAGACAGATCAGAGACTTAATTCTTCAGACAGGGACTATCATCTCATATGTATACATACAGCTTTATTCAATGATCGTGCTAGACTGTACCAAAGATAGTCGTTATTCAAGTGCCGCAAAGAAAGTATTTGCGACAGACGAATAAGATAGTTTAAAGACAGTATTTTAGGGCATGCTTTACGGAAACTCAGCAAACGACTGTAATGCACTAGAGCGTTTGTCTGATCAGAGAGAAATTCATGAAATGTGTTAGAGATTGTTAGTAGACTCCAAAGCACTCACACTTAGCAGTGCGGAGAACAGAGATAAGAGAGAATAACTCATAGAACTCTATTCACTTCTTCAATCTCTTACATAAGCATAAACTCTTCTCTCTCGATGATCGAGACTGAAGTGTGAGATCAATATATGTTCTACGGGGGGAACAAACACATCTCTTAAAACAATAGGTGCATCACTCCTGCGAAAGGATCTAGTTAACGATTAGACTGAAAATACGTTCACCTATACCATAGGAGGTATACTTAATTATGAGTTAAAGTTACTCTAGTTTATCATGTCTTTTCCTATCTAGTCGTTTCGTATGGACAACCTAGTAAAGGTTGCCCAAGACAATGTCTTTTCCTTTAAAAGGTCTTGCCCTTAATTACAAGGCAAGTGCTTAGGAGATATATTCCCAAAAAATGACTTAGGCCTCTTCATGATTTATACTTATCCAGCTCATATCTTCATTTTCGAGTATATCATGCCATATTTATGTTGATATTTAATATTTAACATTTTCATGGCATCACATATCCCCTTCCTCAAATGTGAAACGTCCTCATGAACATATCATCTTTATTTCGAGGAGTATTCGAGAAACATTCTTGTTCGTCAGATTTTTGTTGAGGCGAAAAGATATTTCTTCGTGTTTTTTGTCCTTTAGATATTTCTTCGTGTATTTTGTCTTTTAGATATTTCTTCGTCTTAGAGAATATATGTCTTGTTGTTTCTTTTAATTGAATGGATTGTTTTGAGTTGATCTTTGAATTGTTGATGAAAATTGGAATCACACTTCAAAATATCTTTAAACTTCAAATAGTCAGCATCCCATAGAAACATCACCACGACAAAGACACGAATGAATTTTCATGAATGATTCAGTTCTTCATATAACTTCTGAACAAGCTCCAAGTTCTGTTGAGCTTCGATCAAGAGCAAGTCTTCTTTCGATTTGGTATAACGACCAACTAGTAAGTTGCCGAATTCTTCTAGCTTAACCAGGAGTAATGTTCCATCAAACAGCTCCTGGATTAACTTGGTATCTTCATCTGAATCACTTCGTAGAGTAATTTCTTTACAGGAACGAGCTGAAAATTGCTTTTAACATAAAGGTTCTGAACAAAAAATAATGTCTTCGCCGCAAAGGTACCAAACTACCAAAATGTATATGTACAAAATTGCTTATAACGAAATGACTTCCTTATATCTTGCAAATTATGACAAATCTCCGCAAAATATTCTGCAAGATTTCGCTCCCAATCCACATATAGACTGAATAATTTCGGATAAGCCATATTGATATTTATTAACAGACCTGCATCGTCGAATACAACTAAATCTGTAACTGCTTGTGGTTTGTACAGTTGAAACTGTGACTTTTGCTTCCAAAAATGTCGTTTATTATCTTCGTTTCGCAAAAATTGAAGTTTTTTTATACGAATATATTCGAGAGCATACATAGCCGAAGAGACTATGTATAACTTTGCCGATACGAAAGGTACGACTTGGAATTTACCCTGGATTATGCCCCAGCAGAGACATCATTTTTGCTCGATAGTGAGTTGGGCCCATAACCAGAGAAAGTCGTCCTTCTCCCACGGTCGCTTCCAGTCGTCGAAGGCGATGCCTACTGCGCTTGGTAGCATCATGTAATCCAAACGCCATTGCAACTCAATATTAAAAGCATGTGGACACCATTTCCAGAAGCGATCAGCAAATGCATGAAATCTGTCAACACATACCTTCGACTGATTTCGACGTATTCGCTTTGGCTAAGTAGATGTAGTTGCAAAATCCTGAGTTTGCAACTCAACAACCAGCTTCTGATCTTCCATTTGTTGCTTTTGGGTTGACAGCTCTGGTCAATCTTCACGACAGCCTCTAGGAATTTTGGATGGTCTGAGGCTCCAGTGTAGGCAGGCACAGTTTGGAGTTGTTGTGTAAGTTCATCAATTCACAGCAGAGCCTGCAGATAATCATCGTGCGCATCGGGCCCACTGCAAGATGGGGTGGCATCACAGGAGAGATCCTTCAGCTCCGCCAACTCTTCCTCCACGAGAGCCTCGCATCCTCGAACGGTTGTAAGAACTCGACTTGAAAATTGTCGAGCATCTGGCCTTGGAGCTGGTTCAGCTTCGTGAGATTGACAGTGATTAACCCTGCGGTGGTGCTCAGGGACAAAGCAGCTTTTGCCTTTAATCTTGTCATTCGCTCCTCCTGTAGATATTTTTGGAGTTCGACATTATGTTGATTTGCAGCCAAAAGTTGCTGCTTCAAAGAATCGTTTTGAGTCTGAAAATTGTCACACTTGGCCTGAATCACCTTATTGGTCTGCTTCAAAGAATCAGCTTCCTTTATTAACGTCTGAAGCTGTGTTTTGAGGGAACGATGTTGTTCGATCAGCTTCGTGTTGTCTGGTTCGAGCGAATCAATCTTCTCGAAGGACTCCTTCAAAGAGTCGAGTGATTTCCATTAGAGGAGTTCTAAATCCAAAAAATACCCTTTGTAAAGATTCTTTTTATATTTTTTCTTACACATGGACCAATCAAAACACTCAAATTTGAAATCTACATAACGTAACTTTTTGAGTTTACATTTTGATTCCACACTAAAAATGGCATAACTTTTTAGTGGTAAGTCCGAATTTAGCGAAGTTTGGTGCATTGGAAAGCGCTCAACAAGCGCTTTCAATGATATGTTACATGACATGTGCAAAAAGTACAAAAAGGATCAAGAGTGGATCCTAATCTGATCCTCAAGAGGGATTGATTGTCAGATTACTTGATCGATCAATCTACTTCAGATTAAGATCAATCTAGATCAATTCTAGACACAAAATCCTAACAAGAACAATCATTAATTGAAGGTAAGTGTACTTTATGGTTTCACATGTGTGAAACACTGTCTGAGTACGGACTCCAACCTGAAAATCAAGTACACATTGATAGAACCTCAAAACAATCAAAACAAATGTAGACAAATGGAGAGAATCACTCAAAATTGCTTCGAAAACCAAGATTGGTGTCTCACAATAATTATGGCCAAATGTGGCTCTATATATACAATAAGTGGGAGCTCGTGGTACTGATCATCCCTCTGATCCCACATGTGTGAAGGTGCTTTGTCATATGATGATTCATCATGCAAAACTGACACGTGGACAAAACCTTCTATTTTGAGCACTTTTGGTCCATTTTCCTTCTATATGGAGATCTACTTGGAAATCTTCTAGAATTCAAAATTCGCCTACTTTAGCTTATTCCACACGTGTGAGCTGTCCTCTACACATGGGATATGACACCTAACCAAAATATTTGGCTCATGCAATCAATAGATTGATGCCATGTGTCATATATCTAGAAAACTAGTTTTTGGCCTTTTTAGCCACTAGAACTTGAATTAAATCATATGTACAACCTATATGATTATGGTACATGACAAATACACTATTTTCACATGTGGAAACAGGCTCCACACATGTGTGTTTATCTATATACAAGATTTTTGGCCTCTACCAAGCTTATTTTTGCATTTTTCACATGACATACTTCTGATCTACGATTAAAAAGTTATGGCAAGTCAGAAGTATTAGTCTTATAATATTTCAATAATATAAACTATATCTTGCACGAATTCTTAAAGGGTCTTTTTGGAGCTCAAATATCCCCTAATGCTCTCTGAGGTGATAAGCTGCATTGTGAGTTGACGATGGTACTTGTCGAACTCATATACTTCAGCCACAAGGTTCTTGGCTTTCTCAGTCATGGAGCAAAACCACTGGGGCTGGTCGTCTGGTTCTTCGTCATCTGCCACATGTGCCCCAGTGTCGCCTTCAGCAGCTATGCATCCCTTGTCTGATGTATCGGACTGGGTTGCGTCATCCTCGAAGGTGGATGGGCTCGGCTGCTTCTGAGATGTGGAAGCAAATGTTGGCTTTGAAGAATCCACAGTAGCAGCAGTTCCATCGGTGTCCATTGCCGCAGCTTCACTCTTCATAGCAGTGGTTGGTGCATATGGAGTTTTCTAGGGAACTTTTGATGGTGACTGTCATATATCAGCGCATAATCATCAGCTTTAAGATCACAATTTTTTATATGATTGTCATATTTCTTCTTTCTTTGTTTCTGGATTTCCTCCATTAGTTTTTGTGAAGTCTCTCGAGCTTCAGCTAGTTCTTCAATATTAGTCAACCTTTCATTTATTAATCCTGCATCTGTTCGTTGAGCTTGAATACAAAAGGTTTCCACCTCAAATTCAATTGGCAAGATAGGATGCATACCATATGTAAGAAAATATGGTGTCTGTTTTGTCATGATTTTCTCTATATTGCGATAAACCCAGAGAACTGATGGTAGTTTCTAATCCCAATCCGTTGCATGTGCAATAGTAATTTTAGTCAGATCTTACATAAGATTCCATTAGCTCTTTCTGTCAACCCATTTGCTTTTGGATTATATGGTGTAGTTTTTCTGTGTTTGATAAGAAAATAGGTTGTCAACAACCGTATTGTATCATTTAGAAAATGTGTTCCTCGGTCACTTACTAGTTCGAGTGGACAACCATATCTTGTGATTATACTTTTGAATAAGAACGTCGCGACAGTTTTCGCATCGTTTCGTTTTGTCGCCTCTGCTTCAACGTTCTTGGTAGCATAATCCATGGCAACTAGAATATAATGACATTTTGTATGTTAGGTAACAGGTTTGATTGGACCGACAAAGTCAATCCCCCACTTCTCGAATGGTGCAAGAGGCAAGATTGGTGTCAATAGCCAATTCATTGCTTTTGTAGGCTTACCAGATCTCTGGCATGGATCACGTGAGCGAATAAAATTTGATACATCCTTGAACATTGTTGGCCACCAATCTTATTAACTATATTCTTCAAAGCAAAATGTCCACCAGCATCTTCTGAGTGTAAGGCTTTAACAACCTTTTTAATGTCTTCAGTTTCGAGACATCTTTGTAGTTGATGGTCAGCACCAAGCTTGTACAAAACACTGTTAATAATTGTATAGGGTGCTACCTTATATTGAAAAACTGTCTTTTGCTCCAAATTGTAACCATTTGGATATATCTGATTCTTAAGATAAATAATAATATCAGAATATAACGAATTTGTAGATGAAATCTCGAATAAATGTTCATTTGGAAAATCATCATTGATAGGGTCTTCAATTTTTTCGGTGCTGAGTCGAGATAGATAATCAGCATTTGTATGATATTTTCCTTGATGAAGCTCTACTTGATAAATAAATTCTTGCAAAAGTAGAACTCATCGAACAATTCGTCCTAATAGATCTGGTTTATTTACAAGATACTTAAGAGCATAATGATCCACATGAAAAATAAATGCATATCCCAGCAAGTAATGCCGAAATTTTTTAACAGTGAAAATCATGCCAAGTGCTTCCCTTTCTGTAGCCAAATAATTCTTCTCTGATGCACTGAGCTGTCGACTCGCATAGTAGACGTGATGATCCTTCCTCTGGTCATCCTTCTGGCTTAGACAGATGCCAATAACAAATGCCAAAACATCCACATAACTGTGAAATAAAATAGCCTAGTTGGGTGGTCTTAGAATAGGAGCATTAATCAGCCTTTGCTTAAGATCTTCGAATGCTTTCTACTGTTCATTCATCCACAAGTATTCTACTTGTTTCTTCAGTAGATGTGTAAGAGAGGCAGCAATAGAAGCATGATTTTGAATAAATCTTCTATAATAGACAACATGTCCTAAGAAAGTTCTTAGTTCACATAAATTGGTTGGTATTTGGAGATTCTTTATAAGCTCGACTTTATCTTTGTCGACTTCTATTCATCTGTTAGATATTCTGTGTCCGAGCAATATTCCTTCTTTCATACCAAAAAAACATTTCTCTAGATGAAGAGATAAACAAGTATCTCGACACCGTTGCAATGTTAATTTCAGCTTCTGCAGGTGTGTCTTTATATCACTATATACATAGAAATCATCAATAAATATTTGGAGAAAAGTTCTCAGGAAGTCAACAAAGATTAACATCATAATTTGCTAAAAAGTCGCTGGAGCGTTACAAAGACCAAAGGGCATTTTGTTGTAGGCATAAGTGCCCCGATCCGTAGTGAATGTGGTCTTTGAACGATCCTCCTTTTGCACTTATATCCAGAAAATCCATCACAGAAACTGTACCGCCCTTGACCAACAACCTGGTCTAGAATGGAATCAGTGAAAGGAAGATGATGATGGTCCTTCCTTGTGGCAGCATTGGTTTGCAGAAATCCTGGCATATTCATATTTTGCCAGCCTTCTTCTTTGGAACAACAACAATGGGTGAAACTCATTCACTACTTAAGATGGGATAGATTATACATGTCTTAAGGTGCTTGTTAAGTTCATCCTTAACCATGAGAGAGTACTTAGGATTGAGACAATACTGTCTTTGTTGAATAGGTATAGCATCTTTCTTAAAATCAATTCGGTGCTCTCCGAATTCTACAGGTATACCCTTCAAATCGTTGAGCGACCAGAAAAAAACGTCTTCATACTCCTTCAATAGTTCAGTGAATTCCACTAACTCTGATTCTCCAAGTGACTCCGAAACATGCACAAATCTGCCAGGTGCAAGTTCAATCAGTTCAGTAGAATCTGGTAAAATAATACCTTCTGTCGAGGGTTCAAAGTCAATTTTTGTGCTTGATCTTCACCAGATCTTCATACTAACTCTCGCAGGCTTCATCACTAATGTAATTTGACATTCTAAATCGATTGAGAGGGCTTGCGAGAATTCTTACTGGAAGGATTTGCTGGATCTTCACTTTTTAGTGATTTTTTAACACTTAAATCCAATTTTTTGCTCACTGGAATCAAACTAACTCTCGCAAGCTCTTCAGTATCCTGGTCTCACTGAGATGGAACTTCAAAATCCTCTGCGATAGTTCTTGACCACTGGAACTGAAAATTTCACTATCTGAGAGGGTTCACCGGTACTTTCCCGTCTTTTTTTCACTGAGAACTCTCGCACAGTCACTTAGACATCAGAACAACTCTTGCAAGCCTCTATGTGTCTTGGTCTCACTGAGATGGAACTTCAGAGGGCTCTGCGAGAGTTCTTATGAAGATTTGAATTTTTTTGGATTTTTTCAAGGGTTTTTTGAATTTTTTATGATTTTTTTCTGATTTTTACAATCTGCTTGGAACTAACTCTCGCAAGCTTCTATGCAGGTCTGAAACAATACCCTGAAGCAGCTTCCAGTCATGCAAGAGTTAATTCACACTGGTTCTGGAGATATAGAAATCTGATGAGATTTTAGACTCTCTTTTTCTCCAAAATTGCATATTGGTGTGTTTTTTGGGTTTTTTGGCTGATTGGTTTGGGTTTCAGGCCCTTAGAGGCTGTTCAGGGCCTCCTCTACCCTCTCACACTCTTCCGCTAGCTGTGGACGGTCCAAACACAAAAAAATACAAAAAACTAAGTCTAAACACCCAAAAATCTACCTAAAACTACTCTAAAAAACAAGAAAATAACTAAAATGCAGCTAAAAATCTATCCCTGGCAACGGTGCCACTGTAGGGTCGAAGATCTTGCGTAGTATAGCCCTCCCGCCTATCAACAAGGGTTAGATCACTGGATAGGTACCTAACTATGCATAGATCCTAATTTTAGTTAGTTTCCTACTTCCTCCCTAACTCTATTCACCACTAACACTACTCTCCTTAACATTCATCATGATTTGGGTGAAGAAAAGGGATAGAAAAGGAGAGGAAGAGAGAAGAGAAGAGAGAAAGAGAGAGCGATGAGATGGAGATTAGCTCAAATGCTCAATGTCATTGCTTATGGAAAAAGCTTAACTAGTATAACCAAAAAGCATGGGAAATGAAAATAACAAGCAATCGCAACAATAGCATAAGCAAGATTAATTAGCAAATGAGAATGCTTGAGCTCTCAAAATGGTAGAGTCTCCTCCTCTCTATTAAGCATGAAAATAGTGTACAAATGGTGCCTTTTTATAAAATGGGAAAGGCCCTTGCCCCTCAATCCTATTGGCTAATATTCACATTGATCCTATCCATTCATCTTGGACCCAACTTGATCCAAGGGTTGTGATGCCATGGAAATGTTAAATATTAAATATCAACATAAATATGGCATGATATACTCAAAAATAAAGATATGAGCTGGATAAGTATAAATCATGAAGAGGCCTAAGTCATTTTTCGGGAATATATCTCCTAAGTACTTGCCTTGTAATTAAGGACAAGACCTTTTAAAGAAAAAGACATTGTCTTGGACAACCTTTACTAGGTTGTCCATACGAAACAACTAGATAGGAAAAGACATGATAAACTAAAGTAACTTTAACTCATAGTTAAGTATACCTCCTATGGTATAGGTGAACGTATTTTCAGTCTAATCGTTAACTAGACCCTTTCGCGGGAGCGACGCACCTGTTGTTTTAAGAGGTGTATTTGTTCCCCTCGTAGAACATATATTGATCTCACACATCAGTCTCGATCATTGAGAGAGAAGATTTTATGCTTATGTAAGAGATTGAAGAAGTGAATGAGTTCTATGAGTTATTCTCTCTTATCTCTGTTCTCCGCACTGTTGAGTGTGAGTGATCTGGAGTCTGCTAACAATCTCTAATGCATTACATGAATTTCTCTCTGATCAGACAGACGCTCTAGTGCATTACAGTCGTTTGTTGAGTTTCCGTAAAGCATGCTCTAAAGAACTGTCTTTAAACTATCTTATTCGTCTGTCGCGAATACTTTCTTTTCGGCACTCGAATAACAACTATCTTTGGTACAGTCTAGCACGATCATTGAATAAAGCTATATGTATACATACGAGATGATAGTCCCTGTATGAAGAATTAAGTCTCTGATCTGTCTTCCTGATTGGAATTGACATAAGTTTCTAACGTATTCTAAAACTCTTCGTGTTCTTTAACCATTAAATTGGACTTTAGTTGTTGAGGACTTCTGTCTAGAAACAAATAGTTCGCGAATGCGAATAATTAATTGTCTGCACAATCATGAATACATCGAACAATTCTCGATTCTCTGTTAACATCTTAATCAGCCAGAGTGTAGTATGTGAAAAATACAGATCCTAAGTGGATCTAAACTCCAAGATCATTGGCTTGAATGCTTGCACTCCAAACTACATAAGCTAGGAATTGGCAACACATTCTATGCTACCTAGAATGCAAAGAACTTGATCAAAAAGCATTTATCACAAATGGAAACTTCCATAAACATCAAGTGCGGCCCAAAATAGCATTATACAGTCCATAATACATCAGCCTACCACTTTTGGAAAGCACCTAAGATCATACACACAAAGCTTGAACTCAGTCACTACACAATGCCAACAATGGAAGGAGAACCCAATAGAAAAATCTCTCATTAAGCAAATGAATACAATGGATCTGCTCCAACCTGTTTCTCCACGGCCTACCTGCTATATATAGCTGAGAGAGATGACTCTCTCTCCTCTCTCTAGACCCTCCTTACCTAAAATATGCCCTATATAGGTAAAATTGGCATATATGTCCAAAATACATGAAAATGGACTCATTTCGAAGGTCTTGAAGTTTGACACTTCTTCATACTGAAAAAATACACTTACTAAAAATATCTAGACCTGTTTCACACGTGTGAAAAGTCAGATCCTAAACTATGTGCCATTTTTAGCAATTTTGGCCTAAAACTAGACAAGGAAATGTTGACAATTTTCACACTCCCTCTTCAACTTAACTTGCTAGTTTTACAACACTACTTTGTTCCAACTTAAGAATGATCTCCATCATCAGAATAGATCTCTTCTCAAGGATCCTAATATGTACAAAATAGGACACAACATAATTGATATAGATAATAGTGTCCATATAGGATGCTTCACTATTTCTTACATCAATTTTACATAGAATCATAAAAATGGTACATGTAAAAGAACATAGAATCTCAATTAATGAATTCCTCCATGTATCCATCTCTGGTTTCTCTGTAAAATAGCAGCAAACAAGTTGTAAATGAAAGTGATCAACAAGTGTTTGCATGCCTCCTCCACATTTCACTATACATATAGTGAATGCAACATGTATCTCCATGAATGAACTTCCATCACCACCTTGCCTTTGTAGATCTTCAATCCATGAAAGCCTTTGAGTGAATGAATGCCAAAAAGATGTGTTCCCTACTCCATTTGAATGACCAAAACCTGAACTTGAAATACTTGAAGTACCTCCACAAGATTTGCACACAACGCTTGATCCTACAATGTCAACAAGTTGTCAATTTGCCAACACTAGAATACTAGATCTTGAACTTTGTTCAAAAGAAAACATATTGACCACTTCAATACCTTTCAAGATCTGAATGAATTCATGTACTTGATCATACAAACCAGCAATGATAACTATTCCATCTCCAAGATCCAAAGGATGCAAAACTATGGAACTAGTTTTATTGAAATTTGACAATTTCAACACATTGACATAACAATGTTCATACATGAGATTAGGCAAGTGAGGTAGAGTAAGAAGACACTTCCTTGCAGCTCCAAAGACCTTACTTGAACCTTCAAGAACCTGTAAAAACAGATCCAAAATGCCTTGACCATTTGTCTCTTCTTTGATGCTTGTCACTAGCTTCGAATTGCCACTTGTCTCTTGGTGTTGATGAAGCAATCCAAGATCAACCTCTTGATCTTCCAATAAGACATCAAAGATCTTGCATATGTGAACATCTTCAGATCTGAAACTCTGAAGATACTCCCTCTCAAACACATGATTAAGATCCCACAAGATCTCATCAATGCTCAAATTTGACCCTTCACTATAGTTAGTGAAAACAATGCCACCATCATAAACCAAAAGATAGATTCCAACATTTCCATTTAACATGAAGTAGAGTAGGTGAAGATGAGTATCAAACCTAATCAAAACAGCCCTCTTGAGTTCATAACAAACCTCAATAAGCTCACCAATGATATCTCCCTTGCCTTGAAGAAGTTGCCACTTGAGTTGCTCCATGTAGTCTTCTTCAACCAACCTTTTGCCATCTTGACCATGAATGAACAATCCACCACAATCATAGAATGCTTTGAGTTGATGAAGAGATGTTAGATCCATGCTTTGGATCTTCCCAAGAACCACTCTTCCATTGCCCTTTCCTTCACAAGACTCCCTCTTAATGCTAGCACCACAAAAGTTAGAAACCTCCCTCTTGATAGTTGCACCATAAGAAGTAGAAGACTCTTGAATATTAGAAGCCAAGAAAAGAATCCTTAGTACCTTCAACATAAGAGTGATTGAAGTACTCTCTCTTTTCAAACATGAACTTCTACTCAATGATTTAGGTAATGAGTCATATGATAATGATTCTTCCTCACTATCGTTCATAAAAACATCATTCAAAGTACATCCTACTTTGAACACTTCACATACTTCTCTTCCTTTTGACTTGTGATCTCCCTCACCAAGTCTCATGATAGAAACCTTTGATCTACTCTTTTTATGAAGAAATGTGACACCACTTGTTGCACAAATGATTTTATCACAAAAAGATGTAAAAGAACCATTTCCTTCAAGCATGCTCAAAGCACCATCATCTTTTCCCACATGATTACATACATCAATATGAAAAGAATTAGAAGAACAACCATCTTCTTGCAAAGAATGACACTTAGCATCTCCATCTTTTTCCATATGAACAAACAAGTCATTAGCAACAATCACTTCCAAAGAAGAATCTTCATCAACTCCATTGATGAAGTTAGCTCCTTCCTTACCTTTTCCATTTTTGCACTTGCCATCTAGCACCATTGAAGAACCACCAAGCCTTGGAAGTCCATGAGTAGAAGAGTACAAACATGATGCTAATTTAGCTCCACATGACTCCATATGACTAGTAGGTAACACTAGTGCATCTTCAAGATCCAATGGATCCAAAAAATTGACCATAGATTCACCAAAGCTTGCCAAGTTAGCACAACAATTATCATCTCCAAGAAGTACATTAGATCTCAACCTAGATCTAGCATTTTGTTTCTTATGGCATTCATTTGCAAAATGTCCTTTTATCCCACAATAAAAGCACTTGAACTTTGACTTATTGTTCTTAGTAGAAGAGGAAGAGGAAGAGTGATCATCATGATCAAAGTTACCACCTTTGGACCATTTCCCTTTGCCTTTACCTTTGCCCTTGAATTTGCCTTTTGTGAAGAAAGCCTCTTCACCTCCACCTTGCAAGGATGCACCATCAAGCTTTGATTGCAACCTATGTTCTTCAGCCAATAAGATTTCTTGCAAGTCAACCACACTTGGCAAGACTCTTTGAATGGCAAAACTTTGCACAAGGTTAGCATGTTCATTTAGCAAACCATTCAACATAACTTGGACTATTTCACCATCTTTTATGTTCTCATCAATGCATGCTAAATCATCACTTAGGGACTTAACTCTCAAGATAAATGCATGAGCACTTTCACCCTCTCTTTGCCTACTAGAAAATATTTGTCTCCTTAGGGTCAATACCCTAGATGTGGACTTTGATTCAAAGAGCTTCTTTAAGGCATTCCATGCCTCACTTGCACTTTGACACTTTCCAACTTCCTTGAGAAGTTCATTTGTAACATTCATTTTAATGATATGAAGAGCCCTTTTGGCCTTCTTATCAAACCTTTGTTGCTCTTGAAGTGTGAGAGGTCTCTCTTCAATTTCTGCAACTATGTCCATGAGTTCATTCAACTCAAGTAAGGACTCCATCCTCACTTTCCAAGTAGAGTAGTTTGATGAACTCAACCTTTCACTAGACTCTAGCATGATCCCACCATTGGAAGCCATGATTCTAATGTTTCTTCAACTTTTAGGTTCTGTCCTAAAGCACTTAGCACTCACTTTTCTCTCAACAAATGATAGATAAAGATATCTATGAAGATTTAGGACCCTAAAACACTTCTATCTTGAACCTAGATGGTTTCCAAGCATAGAAAGGAAGATTGAAACACATGCAACACTTTGCACACACTAAGAATGGATTACAAAATCAAACCAACCTGAACACACTCTTTCTTAAGCTCTCAAACTTTCCAGCAAGTGACCAAATCAAGTTATGGTGTGAAGAGTTACTTGCATTCTTAGAAAATACCCAAAACTAGGATGCCAAGATTACCTAGTAATGAACAAACTTGATCAACATATGATCAACACACTAAGATATTGATTCAACCTGTAAAACCACATGTAAACCACACTTCTAAAAGTTTATAAACTCCAGCAAGTGATAAATACAAGATTTAGAGGTGAATGAATGAGCACACTTAGTGAATCACAAGACTAGCTTCACTATCTTGTCAAATCTTGGTGTTTAGATGTAGATCTAAGATCACTTCACATGAGAATGTTCCTCAACCTGTTAAGAACCTGAAAACACACTTGCATAATGGTTAACACCTTCCAGCAAATGCTCCAATCAAATTACATAAGGAGAATTACTTACATGCTCAACAAAGTACACCAAAATTTATGCCAAAATTGATGACAATCTTTACAATATGCTCTTCACAATGGAGCTTACAATATGTTCACCCAAAAAAAGGGGATCTTTCATCCAAATGGGAGCTTTGCTCAGCCTTTAGGAGAATTACAACTCACTCAAAAGAGCATTTGTCATCCACTTAAGGAGAAGTTTCATCCACTTAAGGAGAGTGTTCATCCAAGAATGGAGATTGTCAACAATAGGATTGAAAAGAACATTGTTAGTATTGAATATGCACAAGCCTCACAATCACAAATGATTAGGTGTTATGATCTAATCCAAAATAGTTTCTTTTCAGCCTCTGATCTTCAATAGACCTGAAATATGCTTTTGATCCACAAGTTCAACTCACAAAACAAAGGTTAGTAAGATTTGATCAACAAAGCAATGCAAAATCATGCTAGAACTTGATCAAACATCCAAATATCACCAAAAATGGAATACTTACTGTAAATAGAAGCCAACCAGCTCTGATACCATGTGAAAAATATAGATCCTAAGTGGATCTAAACTCCAAGATCATTGGCTTGAATGCTTGCACTCC
The DNA here is from genome assembly GCA_029204225.1 of Diphasiastrum complanatum. Classification (NCBI taxonomy): domain Eukaryota; kingdom Viridiplantae; phylum Streptophyta; class Lycopodiopsida; order Lycopodiales; family Lycopodiaceae; genus Diphasiastrum; species Diphasiastrum complanatum. Next base: position 25,797,859 of record CM055111.1, read on the forward strand.
AAACTACATAAGCTAGGAATTGGCAACACATTCTATGCTACCTAGAATGCAAAGAACTTGATCAAAAAGCATTTATCACAAATGGAAACTTCCATAAACATCAAGTGCGGCCCAAAATAGCATTATACAGTCCATAATACATCAGCCTACCACTTTTGGAAAGCACCTAAGATCATACACACAAAGCTTGAACTCAATCACTACACAATGCCAACAATGGAAGGAGAACCCAATAGAAAAATCTCTCATTAAGCAAATGAATACAATGGATCTGCTCCAACCTGTTTCTCCACGGCCTACCTGCTATATATAGCTGAGAGAGATGACTCTCTCTCCTCTCTCTAGACCCTCCTTACCTAAAATATGCCCTATATAGGTAAAATTGGCATATATGTCCAAAATACATGAAAATGGACTCATTTCGAAGGTCTTGAAGTTTGACACTTCTTCATACTGAAAAAATACACTTACTAAAAATATCTAGACCTGTTTCACACGTGTGAAAAGTCAGATCCTAAACTATGTGCCATTTTTAGCAATTTTGGCCTAAAACTAGACAAGGAAATGTTGACAATTTTCACATAGTACCGCTGTACTACTCTGATAACATCTCATCTGTAGAATGCGCTTCATCCAATTCGATAGAGGCCAGATTGTTGTTTTGAATTTATTAACACTACTCATCCCAAATATGAATAATACTGGTTACTTTTTAATGTCTGTCAACGACCAGAATAACACTCAAAACCACTTGCCATAATTGTACCAAAAACATAACTTTCTAAAGTTGTCCTCTGCGGGAACGACATTATTTACTATGAAATCTATATTAACCCTATTGGTATAGTATAACATATACCAATTTTTGGCGCTGTTGCCGGGGATAGTTTAGGAAAGTTATAAGGAATTTGACAAATCTGTTTCCATCTCTAGTGTATGTCAGATAGAGAATCCAGATTAGAATGACACCGTAAGCTTAGAGAGGAATTTTTACGAAAACAAAGTGAGAATACTAGTCAAAGAAATCTAATTATTTTAAAGGGACTTTTTCCGATGATGCAGATAGCTATGTCTCACAATTTGAGTCAACCGCTAATGCGTATAACGAGGGAACTAACGTAGACAAACTACGAATTTTCCCTGTTCTGCTAAGAAAGCAGGTGCGCATATGGAATAGTCAAGTTGAACCAGACCGTGTAGGAACCTAGTACTTGCTGAAAGATGTGTTTCTGAACCAGTTTAAAGAGATCGGTTACAAATCTAGAATTCTTGGACATCTGAACAATGTTAAGAAGAAGAGTAAAGACTCCCTTCACAAATATACACGTAAGGTTAAAAATCTCATAGGAAAACTAACTGGTGTATATCCCGTAGATATGTAGATTGAATGGTTTTTGGTTGGTTTACCACCAAAGATTGATCGATATTGCAGACAAGGGGACATGACCTCCTTAGCAGCAGTAATAGCTAGTGCCAAAAATTTTGAGACCTCGAAACTAGCACGAAAGCGATGATCGACGAAGAAATCTCGAAAGTCAAAGACTGATTCTAGTGACAACGATGAAGGTTCAGTTTCAGATTCAAGTACCAGTTTTTCAAGCTTGGAATCTGAAAACAGCGATTCATCAGAATCAAAAGCTGACAAAGGATAAAGAAAGAATAAACGACAAATTAACGATCAAGCCACCGTAGCACTAGACACCATCAGGGTCGCCCATGTTGTTCCATCTCCAAAGCAGTTCAACAACGACACAGTGTTAGAAGGCTTTGAAGAAGAAGATGTTTTTGAAGAAGAAGAACTGGCCAGACACCAGAGCCAAACCAGCACAATCCCTACAAGTGCTGCTCCTGCTGCTCTTGTTGTGGCTGCTACAACCCAAGTGGATTTTGGTGACGCACTAGGGTTAGTTCCAGACCTTGCGCGGGTGATCCAGACCATGATTGATGAAAAAATAGACATGAATAAGTGCATATCCGAGATGGGTACTGAAAACACACTGATAAGCCAAAAGGTTATTCAGTTGAATCACGAGCTCAAGATTGCCAAGCAACCTGAGGCAAATTTTGTAGCTAAACTGAAGAAGGCCACCCAATCTGTTGAGCGCCTCAAAGAATATGTGACAAGCCTTCAGAATTCATTGACGACAGTGCAAGACCAAGTGGACAAAGCTGTACAAGATTCAAAACAACAAGTGTTGATGCTGGCAAGTCAATTAGATTTGATCGAGCTTGAATGCGAACGTCTTCAAGGTGAATTGGATGCAACCACTCTTGAACACAATTCCTATCTGTAGACCCAAGTGCCTGATTGTCCAGTCACACCGGACAAAATCCAGTACTTGTTCAAAAAAGTTGAAACCTACCGCACTTCATTGGCAGAGGTTCAAAAAAACTTTTACAAACTCAAACGAATGACAATCACGGGCAAGGCAAAATCAATCATCAAAGATGACGAAAAGGCAGGTCGGGCCTCAGATTCTAGTTCCTGTGATGTCGCAATTCTCGCCTCAGCACCAAGATCAGGAGGCATGGATACAGAATTGGAGGGGCCATAAATCGAAGATATACTGAATGGCCAGGCCACATAAGAAGCTCCATCCACATCAACAACCAGGCCTTTGTTTCAAAAACCGATCACCATCGAGAACCAGATCCGAAGCTTTCTACAACAACATCCTCATATGTCCTCAAGGGGTGGATGGGTGATAAAGTTCAAGACCTCTAAGATAGAGGCAGATAAAGAGTTGGATAAGCTACCAACATTGGTAGAGCAGCCGGCATGGAGAACAACGATATTTGAAAAGACTCTGGATTCTATCAGAAGTTACGTTGCCAACTCTCGCCAATTGCGGGTAGATCCTTATTATTTACCAATGCCAAGACTCAATAAGTGGAAAGATTTGGAGATTCCTTTAGATCAAATCAATATCCATATCCCAAATTGGCCCATAATTCACCAGATTTACAATTGGTAGATATCGCTTGACTTCAACAAGGACTTACAATTTTATGCGACCGAGTATCGACATTCGCCAGATCCGACCGTTAGGCAATCCGCGCATTTTGCAAATGATTTGACAATATTGGCGTCTGTAGCAACAGGGTGGGATGATTTTCTACCTCAATTGGCTATTGATCCAAATAAACTAATGACATCCAACAGTGTTCAAGACCAATTGCCACTTTCCAGATTGTACTATCGTGTTGTGATGTTGGGAGGACAATGGGAATCAAGATTTATAGCATGGACCACGTCGAAATGGATTGTCAAGGTGAATAAGTGCTTTTTACCGCACAAGAAAGACTTCAACATGGCACGCCTGGAATTCATGGAGAAGGTGAAGTAGCCCCAAATGAATAATTCTCGCAAGGTGTTATGGGACCGCCACCAATTTTGGTGGAGGATACTGTTGGAGAGTTTGCGGATCTCAAAGCAACTCTAACCCTAGTTAATAAGTGAGAGGGATTTGGCACCCTGTGTGTATAAGTCCAACCCGATGATCACATAGTTATTTGATGACTAGAAAGTCAACTAACCCTGATGTAACACATTGGAAGGCTCTTATCAGAGTTATGAGATATCTTTGAGGTACTATGGACTGTTGCACTTGTTATGGAGCAGTCGGGAATGACAAACTCAATTTACTCAGTGGTTATACATATGCAAGTTGGGCAGGAGATGTAGACACCCGTAAATCCACCTCTAGATTTACATTCTTCCTCAACAATGGTCCAATTTCCTGGAACAGTTGCAAACAATCTTCGATAGCTCTATCTTCTACTGAATCAGAGTATATTGTAGCCTCTCAAGCTACAAAAGAAGCAATTTAGTTAAGGAACTTATTTTCAGATATTGGTCTGAATCAATATGCCCCGAGACATTATTTTTTTATAATCAAAATGCCATTGCCTTATCAGCCAACCCTAGATTTCAATCTAGGAGTAAGCAAATTGAATTGAAGTATCATTTTGTCAAAAACAAAGTTCTCAATGAGGAGGTCAGATTGTAGTACTGTAGAACGCAAGATATGACAGCAGATATTTTTACCAAAGCATTAAGCTTGGAAGCACACAAAAAAAAATTGTTGAACTAAGTTTGAAGGATCGTTGGGCACTGCCAGCTGAATCACTCCTACAGTCCTCCATAGTGTAGTTCGATATTACTGATCTTCGTTCATACAATTCCTCTGTGTTAGGAAGGACTTCTATTCCTTTTTGATCATGTATAATAAGATCTGCATCTTGAGCAATTTAAAAGGTTGTTAAGGCAAAAGCAGCTTGTTTTTGAGGGCCCTTGATCTCTGGTGCAACGCTTACACCGTTCTGTGCATAGGTGTTGATCACCCCTTGCCGAAATCTATATACATTGTTAGGAGTATATGGCTTAAGAGTGAACTGTCATCACAAAACACGAGAATCAGCAAATTACAAACAATGATAGTAAAGAGATATGAATCAGAATGAAAATAACTAAAAATGAACAGAATATTACCTTTTCAATATCTACATCCACTTGTAGATTATACCACTCAAAAAATAACTTTGTATTGTACAGGACGAACCATGCACAACTAAAAGCGTCCTTTTGTTGTACACACTACATATATTGAACGAAAATTAGTAATATTATGATAGAAAATTTATTTATGCTATGATGATAGAATTTAACTTAAAAGAAAAATACAGATAAATTGAATATACCTTGAGAGATCTAATGGTTGTCTCTCCAATTGAGGTTGTCGTTGTCGGTATTTCCCAATGATATCATGAAGTAGAGAATCAAATTCTCTATGTGTATTTGCAGCTGTGTTTAATTTTACACATAGAAAATTTGATACTCCCTCCTTATTTATCTTTATAGAAATAATGTTCAGGCTCCAATGTCAACTGCAACAACCAAAATACAAATATCGATAAATCCGTACTTATTAAAGCAATCCTTACTTATTAAAGCAATGTCGCATGCAACAATCCAGATTAAAGCAACAAAAACAAAAGAGCAATTCTTATTTTCATATGGAATCAAATAAAATTCCGCCACTGAACTGCATTCAATAAAATATATAGCCTTCTTAAATTAGGCTTCTTTTGCCTTTATTGCTTCCATGAAAAATGGAATAACAACAAAAACTATACCATGGGAATCGGAACTAATACTATGCTACAAAAAGGAGCCTCCGGCTTCTACAATTACATCTGAAATTTTTGATGTTTTATCTTTTAGCTCGGCACAAAATTTGGAACCTAATCTAAAGCTTTTACGCGAATCTAGAAGAAAAAAATCAAAATAATTGCGGAGAAGATCAATTTTATTAGCCAGGTAGGCCTCGAATTGGTTATAATGGTCAGAATCAAAATAAACTTGGGCAGGATCGTATGGAATTTTGACAAATAGTTAATTTTTTTTTTAAATACAGGAGCAGAAAGAGAAGTAGATACAATATTTACAGATTTCTCTGTTATTTTGTCAAGCTCCTCTTGGGTAATCAACACTTTTGGTAAAGAAACCTGCTGAGGAGCTGGACGAATAATAGGAGGAGAAAGGGGTGATGACTCTCGATTTGAATCAGATTCTCCAGCATCTGACTCAGAGCTCAGGACAATCTGGGGTCTCTTGGCAGAGATAACTCTAGGAGGAAGGGAAGCAGTTGGCCTTCGAGATCTAGTTTTCTTGGGGACAAGTTGCTTTCTTTTCCTCCTAGAGGTAGTCGGCAAGTTGGTTCTATCTAGAGGCAGGTCTCTGGAGGTGCTGGCATTATCAACATGCAGACTAGAAAAATGGTCCAGAAGTCTTCTGATAATGACGAAATCTTTTGGCATGATGGTGACACACTTACCATGCACTGCCAAAAGACAGACATTCTCAAAAAATTGGGACATAAAATCCTCTGCAGCACCTTGTAAGGCCTGCATGGTTGTCATGGCAAAACGAACATTTAGCCCAAGTGACAGAGTGACATTCCTGATAGATCGGCTGAAAGGAGCTCTAGGGATCAACAATTCAGTTGATCTCTCGAGTTTTCTAATCTCCATTAGCCAGACTTGCTTCCTGCCACGTCTACGGCCAATACCAGGAGAAATGTTGACAGATTCTTTGCTTGGGAGGATCTGCTAGATAATTGGTTTCTTTCTCATTTTGGTTCTTTTTCGTGTTCAAAACAGTTTCTGGGTTGGTTCAGGTTTGTTGGGCATTTTCTAGATGTTTTCTTGTTATTGCAATACCCAGAATCAGGCAGAAGGGACTGATTAACATCGTAGTATTGTGTCATGTCTGTCAGAGGACACTTAGGTTTGTCACTCTTGCATTGAAGCACATGCATAAACGACCACAATCAGTCAATCATACATGCCAAAAGGTTCAACCATTAGATCAACATGCAAAACTGTTGAACAATGACCGAAATCCTACTTTAATGTTGCAAAAATGAGTTTGAAATCAGGTCCTCAACATACTAAAACTAAGCTACACCTGCATTAATCCACAGAACTTAAACAAGAAACTAATCTACAACATTTTAGAAGTCCAAGAATCAAGAAACCAACTAGTCTTTTGATTTTTGTACATCCCAAGAACATCAAGAACAAAGTTGTAAGAGAATATGCAAGAACTACACCACAACCCTAGTCTATTTAGTTTACCTGAATGCTGATTCCTACATTAATCCACAAACAAGAAATGAAAACTAATCCACTCTAGAAAAGCAGAAAATCTAATCCACACTACGATCCACAATCACACACAAGGGAGGGAAGGGCAAGATCATGAATACATTCACTCAAGAAACAAGCATGATCAAGGAGCTCAATGGATGTACCAAAACTCATGGAGGCTCTTCTCATTTCAGCATGGAGTTGGTACATTTCACAAAAAGCTCCTCTTCTCAAAGAGGGAGTGTCTTAAATAAAAAAGAGAGCTCCTTAAGTGGCATCCTAGTGGCATTTCCACATTTTACAAATTACAAGTTGAATTAGGCTCTCCACTAGAGGTCACCATCAAAAGGTGTCTCACTCTACTTTCTTTAAGAGGGATCTACTTACATTTATTACTTTGTCTAGAAATACTAGTTCCTACATGGTCATTCCATCTTTCAAGATTCACCATGAGGCTTACACAGTATTCCTCGGCTCTCATACTCGGCTCTCAGTCTTCGTTCTTCTCATTTTTTTAGAGACCTCCTCGGTCTAAGGTGAGAGGTGCTCTTGAGTTGCTTTGGTCAAGTATCTTGGGGATTCGTTAGAATCAGCCAACATCATCCCACCCCTAATGTGTTGCAGAACCCACTGCAACTCATATTGGACGATGTCGTTTCGCTTCCGCATTGGCATCTTCGATCGACACTTGGAAAAGCATAGATCCTTGTTCACTTGCATAAAACCAAGTGCTTATTATTGCCAGTCTTTATCAAAATCTGCTCTCGCAATTTGTCGTAATTTAACCAGAATGTCTTATTGCTGCAAGTAGTTGATATTCTCAAAATTGGAGAGCTCCCAACAACTTGACAATCTTGCATGCTTGAGTGATTCGCACATGTCTTTTCTCTTATCACTTGTATCTGCCATTGACGGTTTCATCTCTGGTTTCTTGGCAGGTACTAACTTCTGGGAGGTCTGTATCCTCTGCAGTTCTTCGTTCAGTTGAAGTCCCAATCTTAAGAAAAACTTTTGATCTTTAGGTTGCACAAACTTCGATTCTCAGTCTCAAGCAGATGGACTCATCATCAAAAAATTGGTGGTAGGAACAAATTTGGATGGACGGTTTGGTAACGTTAAAGAAACACGATGAAGACTTGGTGGTAGGGTGAAAGAACTGATAGTTCTACAATTGCAACCTTGGACCCTTACAATGTCAAGCTTCGATCACCACTTGTTGGGTGAGGAACTCATTTTATTTTGCAGGTTGACGGTTGTCTTCATCTTTTCTTTTTCTGCAGCTCTTTCTTCCTTTGATCCATTACTTTTGGATCTCTTTGGGCTTCAGAGAAGGGGATTCAACTATAATTGCTCCAGAGAGTTTCCTTTGATCAAGATAGATCTGACTTAACTGTTACTTAAGTTTTGTCCTTTCCTCCTCAGCTTCTTTGCTTTATTTCTTTATTTCTTCTAGCTGCTTCGCTTGCTTCTTAGATCTTTTCTGGCTGATCAACCATTGTAGGTGGTAGTTGGTCTCCGCAATACACTTGCAATGATTTTTTAGCCACTTCAGCAAAACTATCAGGCTCTGAAAAACTGGGAATTCCTCAGATGAATAGTGATATAATGGCAAACAGATACATGGAAGGTAGGGTGGAGGTGGTGACATCAGTAGATGGTGTGACAATAGGCATGAGAATGGGTGTAGAAGTATGGCAAGAGGCTGGTTGAAGAAGGAGGCTGACTTTCCAATGCTTGTGCTTTTCTTTTCTGAAGGATCTTTGCCGTGACTGGGGTACTTCTAATTGAGTTGCTTTGGATTGCCCATCTGTCTTCTTAGCCTTGTCTTTATCGCCTGTGATTTGTGACCTTGGCTGTCGATTTTACTGATGTTGTTGCTGGCAGTGTAGCTGCTCCTAGTGGATCCAAGCATATCCACTCTCCCCCCTCTCCAAAGTTTGTTGATGGAGATGTTGTTATCTGTAGCTTGCATGCTCTACATTTTAGTACTTCTATCAAAGCACTAAGATGTGATAATGGAGGAGAGTACACCTCCAATAAAATGAAAGACTTTTGTGAGATCAATGGTATTAAGTTACAATACACTTGTTCCTACACCCCTCAACAAAATGGGGTGGCCGAGAGGAAAAATAGGAGTCTATGTGAGTGTGCAAAGTCCTTGAGGCTTGATCCATCACTTCCCATCTCATTTTGGGGAGAAGCCATAACATGTGCTAATTATTTGTGTAATAGACTTCCTAGTAGTGCTATAGATGGGATCTCACCTTATCAAGCCTTGTTTGATAAGAAATCCAATGTAAAAGATTTTAAGATCTTTGGATGTACTTGTTATGTACACATTCCTTTGGAGACTAGAAGGAAAGAAGATGCTACCTCCTTCAAAGGAATCTTTGTTGGCTATGGAGAAAATAGCTAGGGATATAGGATATATGATCCTACATCCAAGAAAGTAAAGGTAAGCAAGGATGTACTTTTTGATGAGTCACAATTTGCTTAGAGCTTGTCAAATGGATCTAACCCATTGTGCATTGAAGATCTTGACAAATCCGAGGAGGATCTTGACAAACCCGAGGAGGATCATGACAAACCCGAGGATGGAGATTTGGATCCAAGTCAAAAGGGGCCAAGAAAATCATCAAGGAGCAAGGCCGAGCCCTCAAGGCTTACCTATGTAGACAAGGGAAAGCAAAAGGAAGGCTCTACATCTTCTACCTCTTACTCTTTTTTAGCTACATTGATTGAAGAACCATCATCTTTTGAAGAAGCATGTAAATCTAAAGTTTGGAGAGATGCAATGCAAGTAGAGTATGATGCATTAGAAGAGAATCATACTTGGAATCTTGTAAATCTTTCAAGAGGAAAGAAACCACTTGCAAGTAAGTGGATTTATAGAATTAAGTACAATCAAGATGGATCTATTAGTAAATACAAAGCTAGGCTTGTTGCTAAGGGATTTCTTCAAATAAAAGGATTGGATTATGAAGAAACATTTGCACCTGTAGCTAAGCTTGTAACTATTAGATTAATCATTTGCATTGCTACTTTGTTCAAATGGGATTTCTACCAAATGGATGTAACAAATGCCTTCTTAAATGGCTTCTTAGAAGAGGAAATCTACATGATGCAACCCGAGGGCTTCATCAAGGTTGGTGAGGAGCAAAAGGTGTGCTACTTAAGGAAGAGCCTATATGGCTTGAAGCAAGCACCTAGAGCTTGGTACTCTAGGTTGCATGATTTTCTCTATTCCCTTGGCTTTGTACTAAGTGCTTATGAACCTTCTTTATATTTCAAATGTAATGAAGGAAAGATCATCATTTTGGTTCTTTATGTTGATGACATCATTATGACAGGAAATGATGATGATGGCATAGGCAAAGTAAAAGTTGACTTATCTAGTGAGTTCAAGATGGTAGATCTAGGCTTCCTAAAGTTTATACTTGGGATAGAAGTGTCTAGAAGTAGCAATTGTACTTTCATAAGTCAATCTAAGTATGCTACTTCCATTCTTGAAAGATTTGGTATGAAAGATTGTAAGGGGATTGACACCCCTATGGAGCATGTTGTGAAAGCAACTAATGAAGGTGATGAAGCATCCTTTGAGGACATCACTCTCTTTAGGAAGCTTATAGGCTCTCTAATCTATTTAACTATCACTAGACCTGACTTAAGTTTTTGTGTAAGCAAGTTGAGTCAAAGTATGCAAGCTCCTTTAGTTCATCATTGGAAAAGTGCCAAGAGAGTACTTAGATATGTTTCTAGTACTAGATTTTTTGGCATACTTTATGAAAGATCTAACTTGCACTTGAGAGCCTACTCGGATTCAGATTTTGCAGGTGACAAGATGGATAGGAAGTCCATTAGTGCATTTGCAACATTTCTTTGTGGAGGAGTGATATCTTGGCTTTCCAAAAAGCAAGATACAATCTCACTATCTTCTTGTGAAGTCGAGTACAAGGCATTGACTTCAACAACCAAAGAGCTCCTATGGCTAAGAAGACTCTTGATGGAACTACATGTGCTAGAGGCCGAGGAGATCCCTTACATATTTTGTAACAATCAAGCTTCTCAACAAATTGCTTCAAATTCTATCTTCCATGCTAGAACAAAGCATATTGAGATAGCTCACCACTTTGTGAGGGAGAAGGTACAATCCAAGGAAGTGCAACTACATCATGTACCATCATCCGAATGCATAGCTGATATCTTAACCAAACCATTGTCCAAAGATTCATTTTTTAAGTTAAGATATGCTCTTAAAATTGTAGATAGATGTACAATAGATTTGCCAAGTTAGAAGTGAGGAGGAGTGTTGAAAATTGTCACTTCTCACTTGACATTGGTTCATGTAAATATTGATCAAACATTAGAATATGTTGATGATATGATTTCACACGTGTGGAGCCTGTTCCCACGTGTGAAAGGATGTACTTTTCATGTTTGTATATATCCAAATTGATTTTGTATCATTCTAGTTAGTGTGAACATGAAATGACTAGTTTTTAGTCAAGTTGACTAGTCACCTACAAATTAGTTTTTCCTTGCATGTGCATGAGTAAATGCTCCCACATGGCAAGTGGATGTTCACACGTGTGTATAGAGTACTAGAAGATAAGAGTTAACCATTTTCCTTAGATCCTATTTTGTAGGGAATATTCCTATATTCTAGGAGACTAGCTTTTTGGATTTTAGTCATATTCTAGAAGGTCAACTATTGGATAAAGATCAAGGATGGATAAAATGGATAGATCTGAGTGATGTGGCACTCTTCACATGTGTGAAGGCCTGCTAGACTGTACCAGACTCATGGATGTACTTCATCCATAAAAGGATCATCATTTTGCTAAGAAAATTGATGAGACTTTTGCACTCTACACTTTTGTGAGATTTCTAGTCATTTGTCTTGTGATTTTTATGCATGATTGCTATCTAGTATCATTGTACTTGTTGTTTCAGGTGCAGGCCGTACAGTGGACAGTACTCCACACGTGTGAAGCCGCTCTCACTAAAAAATGATGTGTTGATCCATTGCTCTTGCTTAAATCCAAGTGTAGTGAATCTAGATCAAAATCTAATGTGTAGAACTTGATAGATTCATTTATTAAGCAACCAATAACTCTCTATGATTGTAAAGTACAATCATTATTGTCCTAAAAACTGTAAAATTTATCATATCTTGCAGACAACACACGCCCTGACATTGAGTCTTGAGGTATATATCTTCTACCTTGGATTATGGACTATACTCTGAAGGAGAAGGTTTGACTTTGATTGCTTTTTCAGATTCAGATTTTGTAGGAGACAGGTTGGATAGGAAATCCACAAGTGCTTACACTATATTTCTTGGAGGAAATCTGGTTTCTTGGCTGTCAAAGAAGCACGCAACTATTTTCTTATCATCTTGTGAAGTTGAGTACAAATCTCTTACAACCACAACAAATGAGGTTTTATGGATCAAAAGGCTACTTTTGGAGCTTAAGTGTTATGTAGATGAAGACTTACCAATTATCAAGAATGATAACTTTTCTGCTCAGGCTCTTGCAAATAATTCAGTCTTTCATACAAGGACCAAGCATATTGAACTGGCTCATCATTTTGTAAGAGAAAAAGTCATTGGAAGAGAGATCTCATTGGAGCATGTTTCATCTTCAGATTGTGTTGCAGATCTTCTCACCAAGCCTCTACTCAAGAATGTCTTTATAAAGATGAGGTCTAACCTTGGCCTAATTTTGAAATCTATGTTGATAGAAACATAAATTTTAAGGAGGAGTGTAAAGATTATTAAAGTATTATCTTCCTATCTCGAGTTTGGGGTCATGTCCATGATAATTTCCACTAGATTTCATGTTGTACATATAAGGAGTGTGAATTGAGCACATATCCTTCTAGTGTAGCTCGGATTTGAGTTAGATAGGTTCAATTATAATGACATGCAGATGTTTAGATAGCATGCAAAGTTTTACTGTATGCATGCAAGCCACATACAATCAGTGCATGCAACATGCAAAGTAGTTTCTGTGATCTACACATGTCTAGGCAATTTTATGAGTTGACATGAAGTACATGCACCATACATGCATGCAGTTACACATGTGGATCTCTGGTAGGTGAATATGTTCAGTTAAGTGGACTTTCCATGCAACTCCACTGTAGGAATTCAAGTCTCTCTCATGTAGGGAAAGCTGGGCATGTTTTGCCATATTATGAATATTGAGATTTTGGTGTTTTGAACTCATTTTCTCTCTACCCGAGTTTTCTATGTATGATTTTCTCTCTCTACCCGAGAGCAGCCTCTTTTTCCCATACTGAACACTTAGAATTTTTCTAACATTCATTTCTCATAGTGAAGAGTTAGATTTTTTCATCAGATGTATGCCATTGTGCTCTTGCCTTAGATTTTTCAAGCATACTGTTCTTTGATCAATCTTGTGCAATCACAACACCTCAGTAAGATCCTATAGGGTGTGTGGTGAAGTTCACACGTGCCAAAAACTTCACAAAATAATGACATGACAGATCGACGAGCACTCGTGACTTGGGGATTCTTGGCATACCAATTTTTCTCCTTTCACATAAGGTATATTTTGTGGTTTTTCTTTCTTCTTGAAGTATGGTTTGTTAATCCTTGAGCTCCACTATTGTGCATGTTTTGCTTGGAATATAGATTTTTGTTTAAAACTAATCGGTCCTTTCTTTAGCATTTGAGTACCGATGTGGTGAAAACTGACTAGGTCCTTGAACTACTTAGGTATTGACAAACTAGTATAATTTTTATCTATACTTGGGTATTGTGACTTACGATCCCAGATATTTCATGGGTATTGTCGAATAAGATTAAATTTGTCTAAATAACGAGTGAAATTAGGCAATATCTTAGATACCTATCGTCCTGACATCTATTGGATGGTATATTTGCTTTTCTACTATTCTTAGAAGTTGAAATCTTATGCATGGTATGCTCGAAGTTCAAAACAAGAAAAGAATGGTTGTTAGACATTTTATTTGGAGATGAAATGTTTTGTGCATAATTGCGTCAACCTCTACGAGACACCAAAGCGGGTCATCCACTATTTGTGGTTAAAAAACACCACTTTGGTTAAGTGTCACACTAGTCACACCCACCATTGGTATCGTCTAGTGAAATATCTAGACCCAATGGTCACCGAAAAAAACACCGCTTATCAAACAAGGTGACACGTATAACTAGCACCCTCCCGTGGCACGACAACTAACAAAGAGATGACATCCTATTTCTATTTTGTGTATGTGTGCTAGCTTCATCTTGTGTGCCTTAAAATTGTTGATTGAGTGCTCATGGGCATTACTTGAAAATTATCAATACCATCCTCTCTACCACGTGCAGACGTAGTGTAATGGGGATGTCCTTAATCACCCTCACCTAGAGTGATGTTAGACCTCCTTGCAGCCATGCCTCTGGGGGCATGAAAAACCCTCATCGGCTGGGGAGCACAGGGTGATTGAGACGGCCCTTGGGATTGGAAGCGGTATCCCTCAATCACTCACGTAAGGGCAGTGTGGCCCTTCCCCTGTAGGGCAACCTGGCGAGACCAATCCCCCGTCGAGAATTTCTCTTAACAACATCCCAAGAAAGGCCAAGATCCAAGAAGAGGATCTTCACATATCAAAACCCTAAAAAGATTCAAGGAGAGTGTCAAGCACTCTATTTTCAAACTGAGCCATTCCACCATCAGATCAGATGCCAAGATTGACACCCTTGGTAGGCTTAGTTCCCATTTAGATCTGTAGTTTAACCCGCTCCCCATTGGATCGAAGCCCATAATACTACACGACAACTCACCTGATTGGAGATCAAAACCCTAACCTTGCTCTCTTGATAGCTACAAAAAAGGAGGTATGGAAAGCGTCCAACACTGAGGCTTTATTCGATGATGAGGAGCCTATCCTGAACTCTTCAAGAAGTGTTTGGAAAGCCAGTGGAAACCAGTACTTGCGCAACTGACTACCATTGATGGGTGTAGCAAAGGTATCCCATCCATTGTTTCTGAAGTCACTGTCCCTAGCGATAGGATGTCGGTGATGCGATAAGGGCCTTCACCAGTGAGCTTCACCTTTTCTTTGATCGCCTCTGTCTTGTACATGAGGACCAAATCTCCTTTTTAAAGTTCTTTCTTGTAAAGACAATGATCATGCCAAGCCTTACGATGTGCTCTCTCTACGACAAGAGCATGGACCGCTAACAAGCATGTTTTGCACAACTTGTGTAGCGCTTCATGACGAAGGTGGAGCGATCTTGTATCATCCAATCATTGCACTGTGTCAATGCAAAGAGATGGAATCCGAAATTTCACTAGCATGATTGCATCTTGGCCATACACCAGTTGAATGACATTTGTTTGGTGTTGCCTTTGTATGTAGTTCTGAAAGCCCACAGAGCAGCGTGTAGTTTGTGCTCCCAATCTGATCTGTTTGCTTCCACTATCTTTGTCAAAATATCGCACAGAATCTTATTAGAAGATTCGGCTTGGCCATTGCCTCTTGGGCAGTAAGGCGTGCTGAAACGATGGATCACAAAGAACTCTTCTAATAAGACCTTGATGGTCTCGTTGAAAAATTGAGTTCCCCGATCGCTAACTATCTCCACGGGGCATCTGCAGCGCACAATGATATTTTTGTAAAGGAACTTCGCGGTGGACCTAGCATCTTCTACATGCACTACTTTGGCTTCAACCCACTTTGTGAGATAATTTGTAGCCACGATGATATATCGGGCTTGGGTACTGCAAGTCGCTGGGTGAATAGGGCCGATGTAATCAAGTCCCCACTTCTCAAATGGTGCTTGAGCCAATATATGATGTAACGACTCATAGTTCATATTTGTTGGTCTACGTGCCCTCAGACATACATCACAATGTTTGATATATGCCTTAGTATCCTTGTGCATTGTTGGCCACCAGCAGCCGGCAGATTGTAAGATCTTGTGTACTATAACATCCACTGCAAATTGTCCACCTCCCATTGCCTCATGTGAGAGGGCATTCAGTAGCAAATGCAGTCTTGTGTTGATCCTCCGGTGTCTTACACTTTTCTATGTCAAGCAATGTCAAGCATCTTGGTGTAGAACATTGATAAGATCAAAATTGGCATAGATGGCAAAATGGTCAAATCCACATGTAATGCCTCTATCAATGAGCCAAAGTAGTGTAAGAGGTGAAACTCGAGCTAAATAGATTTTTGACAAGTGTTTTGATTTAGTTTGATGTCTGACAAGTCAAAGTTCAAGAGGTCCAATAGAATTTAGAGGTGGAAGCATCAATGGTCCAATAGGATTTGAGTTATGCTTGATAATGATACAATAGAATCAAGAGGTGAATGCATCATTGGTCCAATAGAATTAAGAGGTTGTAAATATGAGGTCCAATCATGTTTGAGTTTGGATTAGCTCGTGGATCTACTAGTATCATTGTACTTCTCATTTGGTGCTAAGTAATTTGGAGATCAATCAAGTTTTTGAGTCTAAGTGTTTACTTGCTTTCTCTCTCTACCCAAGAGAGATTGATTGCATTATCTCTCTACCCAAGGGTAGGCCTTTTCCATACTTAGTTGTTTGAAAAGACAACTTCCCACATGTGTGTATGTACTTTGGTTTTGAGTAAATGCATGTAGTAGTGTGTTTTTGCCTTTGAGAGTGAGATAGATCTTGAATCTCAATCTAATCTTGATCATTGTGCATTCACACACCTTAGGATATCTAAATCACACTTAGTGGACACTCCACATGTGTGAAATTAGATATGCTCTTTCTATGTTGAAAAAATTCCATATGGGAAATTCTAAGAGCATAGATACTCCAATGGAGCAAATTGTGAAGTATCCTAATAAAGGTGATGAAAGATCCTTCAAGGACATCACACTTTTTAGGAGTCTTATAGGCTCCTTAATTTGGCTTACTATCACTAGGCCCGACTTGAGCTTTTGTGTGCCCAAGTTGAGCCAATTTATGCAAGATCCAAAGATCCATCATTGGAAGATGGCCAAGAGGATTCTAAGATATATATCTTCATCTTTTGACTATGGTCTACTCTACAAAAGTGAAGATCTATCCATTATTGGCTACTCGAATTTGGACTTTGCAAGCGATAAGATGGATCGAAAGTCTATAAGTGCATACACCATATTTCTTGGGGGCAATCTAATATCTTGGCTTTCCAAAAAACAAGATACTATATCTCTTTCTCCATGTGAGTCCGAGTACAAAGCACTCACCATGACTACCAAAGAGGTGCTTTGGATCAAGAGATTGTTATTGGAGCTAAAGTGCATCAAAGGAGGACGATCTACCAATGATCAAATGTGACAATATCTCAGCCCAAGATCTTGCCAATAATCCCATATTTCATGCAAGGAGCAAGCACATAGAAGTGGCACACCACTTTGTGGGAAAAGCTTATTGGAGGAGAAATCTATGTGGAGCATGTCAATACATCCTCTTGTATTGCCGATCTACTCACCAAGCCTTTGAGCAAAAGTGCCTTCACCAAGCATAGCATCTTCGAGTAATATCAAGATCAATGCTTAATCTTCAATAGATAACTTTTCATAAGGAGTGTGAAAAATGCAAAAAAAGATTATCTATGTTTGTTGTAGGGGTCTTACACTTTTCTATGTCAAGCATCTTAGTGTAGAACATGTAATGCCTCTATTGAGCCAAAGTAGTGTAAGAGATGAAAATCGAGCTAAATATATTGTTGACAAGTGTTTTGATTTAGTTTGATGTGTGACAAGTCAAAGTTCAAGTCCAATAGAATTTAGAGGTGGAAGCATCAATGGTCCAATATGATTTGAGTTATGCTTGAGAATGATCGAATAAAATCAAGAGGTGGATGCATCTTTGGTCCAATAGAATTAAGAGGTTGTAACTATGAGGTCCAATCATGTTTGAGTTTGGATTAGCTCGTGGATTTACTAGTATCATTGTACTTCTCATTTGGTGCTAAGTAACTTGGCGATCAATCAAGTTTTTGAGTCTAAGTGTTTACTTGCCTTCTCTCTCTACCAGAGAGCAGTTGATTGCATTATCTCTCTACCCAAGAGTAGGCCTTTTCCATTACTTAACTTTTTGAAAGGACAACTTCCCACACATGTGTATGTATTTTGGTTTTGAATAAATGCATGTAGTAGTGTGTTTTTGCCTTTGAGAGTGAGATAGATCTTGAATCTCAATCTAATCTTGATCATTGTGCATTCACACACCTTAGGAGATCTAAATCACACTTAGTGGACATCTCACATTTGTGAAATTCACACTTCCGCTCCAGCTACTTAATCTAACACGCTTTCTATGAACGGTAAGAGAAAGTGATCCTTCCATGTCACAACGTTAAGTGCCTTTAGATTGACACAAATCCGCATTTTGACATTCTTCTTGGGAACAATAACTATGGGTGACACCCATTCTGTGTGCTCTTGTGCTCCCACATGAACAATTTTGTCTTCTTTGTCTGGCTCTACTAGATTCATCGGTTGAGTGAGAGCTGGTCTCTCGTAGACTTGTTCTTCTTTTTTCTGATTTACATCAGGTTCCTGTTGCGCTTTTGGCATCATGATCACCACATCATCCAAGGTATAACTCTTGAAGTTTTCTGGCACATCATGGACTTGTGCCTTACTCTTTTTTTTCCTTCAAAAGGTTGATCTTAGTTCGATTCGTGAGTGATATCTTATGCATTGCTTCTGACATTCCTGAAGTTGATGTCGAAGCTTACATGCTTCACCGCCCATGTGGAGGGATCCACCTTTATCGCCCGCTCTCTATTCTCAAATGTGATTTTGACGGTCCCCCAATCATGAACTACTTGTGCAATTTGCAACCAAGGTCGTCCCAACAAAACTCAATAGGTAGTGGGTGTTTCAGGAATGTCCATCACCACAAATGTGATGACAAATTGTACCCCTACTATCTTGACTGGAATGACTTCTACAATCCCCTTCGGCCACACACATGATTGATTAGCTAATCTGATGGCAAACTTGGCAACTTTCAGGCCTTGTAGATTTCATTTCTCATACAAAGTAGTAGAGATAAGGTTGACACCCGATCCTCTATCTACAATAGCAGCTTCTTCTCCGAAGAGTTTGTGCTTGATAGGAAGAGTTATATTGTGCTACTCACTCTCGCAAGCTGCTCCAATGTTCAGAACATTGTCGGCTTCTTCAAATCTAGCGCAAAATAAGAGTTCTTTGGAAGGTATGTCCAGTTCTGTATTCAACCAATCTGACAAGACACCCTTTGCTTGAGGTGCAAGTCGAAGGAACTCTCTAGTAGAGATGTTCATTGTACTAGATAAGATGTTTGTCAGTAGTTCCATCCTTGGACGTAGTGGGTTTCTTTTCTAGCCTATCCTCAATCCAAGATCCAAGCAATCTGGCATCAAGGAGATGAAGTTAGTTGTCACGTGTAGGTTCGTTCTCATGAGAGCAATAACATATCCCAGAATTCAGCATGAATGGAAGATCCACATCTAACTCTAACATCCATTAACCCTAAGCATTAACACTACAAGCATTAATACTACGCATCCATTAACACTACGATCGACAATGAAGATACCTTACTCTTTCTCTCTCTCCCTTTCTCTCTCACAAAAAACATAAGAATATGCAATTCCAATAATAATCCCATCCAACAATTAACAACTGTGAAAAAAGTGGATCTTGAATGGATCCAAACTCCCAAAATACTTGGCTAAGATCTTTGCACAACAAGCTACAAAAGCTAGAAATGGCAAAGCATCCTAATGCTACCTTTGATACACATGAACTTGACAAAGCATTCAAGAGACAAAAGAAACTAATAAAAGGTACTGATGGCAGCCAAAAACAACAACATATCAGCCCTACAACAGCAGTCACCACTTTTGGAAACCTCTTAAGATAATACACAAAAGCTTGAAGACAATACACAAAGCAATGCTCTCAATGGAGGAAGAAACTGTGACAATGATCTATTGATCTCTCTCAACAATACAATAAGTTTCTCCAACCTGTTCTCCACGAATTTCAGCCTAATATAGGTGAGAGAGATGACTCTCTCTCCTCTCTCTAGAACTTAGGACCCAAATTTAGGACACCAGTAGCCTAAAATAGCTAATTTTAGCCTATATGTCCAAATAACATGATTTTGGGGTCATTTCGAAGGTCCTGAAGTTTGAGACTTCTTCAACATAAAATATATACTAAAATAAAAGTATCTAGGCCTCTTTCAGACTTGTGACATGTTAGATTCAAAACTATGTACAAAAATTGCCAATTTAGGCCTCAAACTAGCTAGGAAATGTTGACAATTTTCATACTCCCTCTTCAACTTAACTTGCTAGTTTTACAACACTACTTTGCTCCAACCTAAGAATGATCTCCATCATGATAATAGATCTCTTCTCAAGTGTTCTAATATGTACAATATGAAGTACAATATAATTGATATAGATAATAGTGTCCATATAGGATGCTTCACTATTTCTTACATCAATTTTACATAGAATGGTGAACAAAATACATGTAAAAGAACATAGAATCATAATGAAAGGATTCCTCCATGTATCCGCCTTTGAATTCTCTGTGAAACAGTAGCAAACAAGTTGTAAGTGAAAGTAACCAACAAGTGTTTGAATGTCTCCTCCACATTCCATTATGCCCATAGTGAATGCACCATGTATCTCCATGAATGAACCTCCATCACCACCTTGCCTTTGTAGATCTCCAATCCATGAAAGCCCTTGAGTGAATGAATGTCAAAATGATGTGTTCTCTGCTCCATTTGAATGAGCAAAACCTGAACTTGAAATACTTGAAGTATCTCCACAAGATTTGCATACAACCCTTGATCCTACATTGTCAACAATTTGCCAATTTGCCGACACTAGGATGCTGGATTTTGAACTTTGTTCAAAAGTAAACATATCGACCACTTCAATATCTTTCAAGATTTGAATGAATGCATGTACTTGATCATAAGAACCAGCAATTATAACTATTCCATCTCCAAGATCCAAAGGATGCAAAACTATGGAACTAGTTTCATTGAATTTTGACAATTCCAACACATTGACATGACAATGTTCATACATGAGATTAAACAAATAAGGTAGAGTAAAAGGACACTTACTTGTTGTTCCAACAACCTTACTTGAACCTTCAAGAACCTGAAAAAACAGATCCAAAATGCTTTGCCCATGTGGCTCCCCTTTGATGCTTTTGACTAGCTTCCAATTGCTACTTGCCTCGTGGTGTTGATGAAGCAATTCAAGATCAACATCTTGATCTTCCAATAAAACATCAAGGACTTTGCACTTATAAACATCTTCAGATCTGAACCTTTGAAGATACTCCCTCTCAAACACATGATTAACATCCCACAAGTTCTCATCATTGCTTTATTTCAACCTTTCACTATAGTTAGTGAAAACAATGTCACCATCATAAACCAAAAGATAGATTTCTACAATTCTATCCAACATGAAGTAGAGTAGATGAAGTTGAGTATCAAATGTAATCAAACCAGCCCATTTGAGCTTAAACCAAACCTCAATGAGCTCACCAATGAGATCTTCCTTGCCTTGGAGAAATTGCCACTTGAGTTGCTCCATATAGTCTTCTTCATCCAACCTTTTGCCATCTTGATCATGCATGAACACTCCACAAGATTTATAGCAACCTTTGAGTTGATGAAGAGATGTAAGATCCATGTCTTGAATGTTCCCAAGAGTCACTCTTCCTTTGTCCTTTCCTTCACAAGACTCCCTCTTAATGATCACACCACAAAAGTTAGCAATCTCTCTCTTGATAGTTGCATAATAAGAAATGGAAGAATCTTGAATATTAGAAGCCATGAAAACAATACATAGTTCCTTCAAAATAAGAATGACTGAAGTACTTTTTTTTGTCAAACCTGGACTTTCAATCAATGATATAGGTAATGATAATGAACCCTCACTATCATTCACAAAAGCATCATTCAAAGTACATCCTACTTTGAACACTTCACATTCATCTCTCCCTTTTGACTTGAGATCTTCCTCACCAAGTCTCACGATAGAACCTTTTGATCTACTTTCTTTATGAATACATGTGACACCACTTGTTTCACAAATGACTTTTTTGGACTCATCACATAAAGATACAAAAGAAACTTTTTCTTCAATCATGCTCAAAGCACCATCTCTTTCCAAATGAGTAAATAAGTCATTAGCAACAACCATTTCCAAAGAAGAGTTTTTATCACCTCCATTGATGAAGTTACCTCTCTTCTTACCTTTTTCATTTTTGCACTTTCCATGTAGTTCCATTGAAGAGCCACCAAGACTTGGAAATCTATGAGTAGAAGAGTTCAAACATGATACTGATTTAGCACCACATGACTCCATTTGACTAGTAGGTAGCACTAGTCCATCTTCAAGATCCAATGGATCCAAAACATTGATCATAGATTCACCAAAAGTTGCCAAGTTAGCACAACAATAACTATCTCCAAGAAGCTCATTAGATCTCAACCTAGATCTAGCATAAGGAAGTTCTTTAGACTTTGCATAAGATCTACCAATCTTATTGATGCTAGGGATTGACTTTTGAAAGTTGAGAGAACCACCAACATCCATTTCATTCCTCTTGTTAGACATAACAAATGCATCAAGCTTGTAAAGTCTACCTTGTCTATTTCCCCTAGCAATCAAGACATATCCCTTAGTAATGAAGCAAACATCCCCAACAAACTTTGTCTTGTACCCTTTTTTTAACATTTGACCAACACTTAGCAAATTCCTTGAAAGTGAAGGAATGTAAAGAACACCATCAAGCCTTACATTCCTATTAGTAGAAAGGCAAATAGGAATTGAGCCAATACCTTTGATCATACACTCACCACCATTTGGCATGTGAACAACTTTCTTGGTTCCAACATAAGAGATCAAAGAAGTAAAGAACTCCTTGTGACTAGTCATGTGTGAACTAGATCCACTATCCACCATGAATCCTTGTCACTTCCACTTGACATTAGACTTGAAGAACACATCATGAGAGAATCACAAGAATCTAGATCCTCATTAGAAGTACAAAAGTTGTTTTGCTTGCTACCTTCATTACTTTGCTTCTTATGACATTCATTTGCAAAATGACCTTTTATCCCACAATAAAAGCACTTGAACTTTGACTTGTCTTTCTTTCTAAAAGAAGTAGAAGAGGAGGAGGAAGAGTGATCATCATGATCTGAGTTACAACCTTTGGACCATTTCCTTTTGCCTTTACCTTTGCCTTTGACTTTGCCTTTTGTGAAGAAAGCCTCTTCACCTCCACCTTGCAAGGATGCACCATCAAGCTTTGATTGCAACCTATGTTCTTCAGCCAATAAGATTTCTTGCAAGTCAACCACACTTGGCAAGACTCTTTGAATGGCAAAACTTTGCACAAGGTTAGCATGTTCATCTAGCAAACCATTCAACATAACCTGGACTATTTCACCATCTTTTATGCTTTCATCAATGCATGCTAGATCATCACTTAAGGACTTAACCCTCAAGACAAATGCATGAGCACTTTTACCCTCTCTTTGTCTACTAGAAAATATTTGCCTCCTCAGGGTCAATACCCTAGATGTGGACTTTGATTCAAAGAGCTTCTTCAAGGCATTCCATGCCTCACTTGCACTTTGACTATTACCAACTTCCTTGAGAAGTTCATTAGTAACATTCATTTTAATGATATGAAGAGCCCTTTTGGCCTTCTTATCAAGCCTTTGTTGCTCTTGAACTATGGGTGGTCTCTCTTTAGTTCCTGCAACTATGTCCATGAGTTCATTCAACTCAAGTAAGGATTCCATCCTCACTTTCCAGGTAGAGTAGTTTGATAAACTCAACCTATCATTAGTTTCTAACATGATCCCACCATTGGAAGCCATGAATATAATGATTTTTCAACTTTTAGGCTCTGTCCTGATGCACCTAGCACTACTTTCCTCTCAACAAATGATGGATAAGAAAATCTCAGAAGATCTAGGACCCTAAAACACTTCTATCTTGAACCTGGCTGGTTTCCAAACATAGAAAGGAAGATTGAAAATGCATGCAACACTTTGCACACACTAAGAATGGATTACAAACTCAAACCAACCTAAACACACTCTTACTTAAGCTCTCAAACTTTCCAGCAAGTGACCAAATCAAGTCATGGTGTGAAGAGTTACTTGCATTCTTTGGACTTTCGTTTCCTTTTGTGATCAGTATCATCAGTTTATGAGTCTGATGAATCACTAGAATCAGATTTGGTACTTGATAAACTTGAACTAGATTCTTATTTAGAGTCATCTTCACTCTCTCTAAAGTCATACTTATATTTTCGAGTACGTCTAGTAGAACGTCTTTTATGTGCTAACTTCAATGTCTCATAATTCTCAGCACTTGCTATGACTGTTGTTAAAGAAGTCATATCTCCTTGTCTACAGTATCGGTCAATTTTCGGTGGTAAACCTGTTAGAAACCACTCGATCTGCATTGTGACAGGATATACACCAGTTAATTTTTCAATCAGATTCTTTACTTTTTGTGTGTATCTTCGAAGTAATTTTTTTTTTCTTCTGAACATTATTAAGTCGTCCAAAGATTTTGGACGAATAACCAAGTTCTCTGAACTGGTTTAAAAACACATCTTTCAGTAGTACCCAGGTGTGACACGTCGTGATTCACTTGACTGTACCATATGCGTGCTAGCTTTCTCAGAAGACCTAGAAAAATCCGTAGTTTGTCTGCATCAGCACCTTCATTATCCGAGTTAGCAATTGACTCAAACTGCGAAACGTAGCTGTCAGCATCGTCTGAAGACGTCCCTTTAAAATAACCATATTTGATCTTCGAGATTGAGGTAAAGCAAGGAGCAGGGCCTTTCATAATCGACTCTGGTTATGGATTTGGATCAGGCTCTGGAACTGGATTAACAACTTTCAAACCTAGTTCAGCTACAGCAGAAGCTTCAGGAACAGGGTTTTTCGGTAGGTTTTCAGGATTAAAATTCAAGAAGGGTGATTCTCCTCTTTGCAAAGATTCTTGAATTCTTTTGAAAAATTCCTCTCGAAGTTTCTGATATCTTTCTAGTCAAGCAGCTCTATCTGAGATGCACTAGGGATGGAGATGGAAATGTCAGTTTGCATCAACTTTGTTTGGCTATCCCCGACAACTGCGTCAAAAATTGGCATATGTCGCAATATACTAACACAGAATTGGCATATGTCGCAATATGCCAACCGTCAGAATTGCTATATTTATGTAGTAATTAGTTCGTTCCCCAAGGAGATAGCTTTAAAAAGTTGTTAAGTTGATACATTATTGACTTATTTCAAATGAAATTGTGTCGAATGGGAATCTGGTTGTCAACAGACATTTTGTAAGTAGCCATTACCACTTTTAGAAAAGGTGTGTAAAAGTAATAAGTGCTAAACAACAGTCTTCATCTATCAAACCGAATGTACAGCATTCTTCAAATGAAATGTTATCAGAGTAGCTCAAATGAATTACACTCTGACTGATTAAGTTGCCAGCAAGGCTTTGTGCTATGTTCGATGCAGACGCATACGATCAGACAAAATGTTAATCTTATTCTTGAATTAATGTGTTCTAGACAGAAGTCCTCAACAACTAAAGTCCAATCTTGATTAAAGAGCTCAAGTAGTTCGCAAATATGTTACAAACAATTATCTTTGTTACTAACATGAATACAGATCAATAACTCAGTTCCTCAGTCAGGGACTACCATTTCACAACATACATACTTTTCTATCAGCAACTGTGGAAAACTACACCAAGGTAAACTTCACTTGAAAGTCAAATACAAAGTATTCGTGCAAATAAGTGAGTTAGTTTAGAGACAGTTCTTTAATTCAACTTCACGAAAATACAGCAAACGATTGTAATGGATTATTGTAATGTCTCTAACCAAAGAATGATTTAAGTTCTGTGTACGAGATTGCTAGTAGACTCGAAATCACTCACACTCAACAGTGCGGAGAACAGAAATAAGAAAGAATAACCTTCGTCACTCTATTCATTTCTCCAATCTCAAATATACAATAACTCTCTCTCTCTCTCTCTCTCTCTCTCTCTCTCTCTCTCTCTCTCTCTCTCTCTCTCTCTCTCTCTCTCTCTCTCTCTCTCATGTGGGAATGAAACATGTCTACTCTTATAGCCTACGAAACAAACAAGCACACCTTTTCAGATTCTTGGTGCATCGCTCTATTTACAAATTCTAATTAACATATAAACTATAAGTACATGTAATCTGTACAATTGTCGATTCATTGTGACGATTTGAATTCAGTCGTTTCATATTCCAAGTGGCATTTCTTTTCAGGAGGTCATGTCCTTTAATTAAAGATAGGTCCTTAAGCATTTATATCAAAAAATGATATAGGGCTCTTCAAAATATATAGTTGTCCAGCGCATATACTCATTCCTAAGTATAGATTGCCATTTTTAAATAAATATACAAATATGTGGTATCACAATCCCGTAGAGGATCTTGTTTGATGATTTTGCTTGTCCGTTACAACGTGGGTAATAGGGGGTACTCTTCCTATGGACAAGCAGATACGAGGATAACAGGTGAGTGATAGTCTCATTTAAGAAATGTGTTTCCCGATCAGCACCCAAAACGGACTAAGATGTTCTCATACAAGAATTTTGCAGTGGAGTTGGCATCAGCCTTTCTCACCGCCTTGGCTTATACCCATTTGGTCAAGTAGTCAGTGGCCACTATTATATATCGAGCTTGCGAGCCACGAGCAGCTAGATGAATAGGGCCGACATAGTCAATGCCCCATTTTTCAAATGGCATTTCAAGCAAAACAGGTCGTAACGGCATCCTATCCTTTCCCTGGGTTTGGTTGAATCATTGACACATGCCACACCTCTTGACCTGATAGTGAATATCTCTGAACATCGTGGGCCACCATAGGCCATGTTGTAATACCTTCTTACTGTAGCTTCGGTAGTGAAATGCCACCTCCTATTCCTTCGTGGGCGATGCTCACTACACGAGACACTTCGTGCGATAGGGTACAACGACGTATAATTCCATCGTTGCAAATGCGATATAGTTGTCCTGTTATCAATGTGAATGGGGCAGATTTAATAATCAACCTGCGTCGTTCTACTTTGCTCATCTCAAGGGGAGGTCATCCTGACATAAGATATCCCACAATATCGGCAGCCCACTCTGGGACGGCGTCAACATGGAATAGTATGGCATCACGGAGTTCATCATCAACCCCTCTACTCTCGGGAACATTTCAGATCCTTGAGAGGTGATCGGCCAGATATTGGAGTCTTTAAACTCAAATAAGGTCAAAGGAGCAACAAGGAAGTGTTTCTCAAGTTTACTTTACTTGTTTTATCTCATGTTTGAGCTATTTCATGTGGATGTGTGCAAACTGTCAAGATATGGAAAAACTAGCTACATTGTCTTGCAATATCTTATTGTTGGAGTTGTACTAGAATTCTTGGCTGGTTTTGTTGATGGACATGAAGCTAATAAAGTTTCATTATGTCACTCATCCATGGCTAAGTCCTCAAGTGTTGAGCTACTTGGTGCCAATACTTGGAGATTGTCAATTTTTTATGAATTCATGGTCACTTTCTTGTGTCAAGTAGATTTTGAAGATGGACTAGTGCAACCTACTTGGTTTATGGAGTCATGTGGTGCTAGATTTGCATCATTGATGTACTCACCTATCATGGATTTCCAGGGTTTGATGGTTTCTTGTGGCAAGATGGAGATGGAGGCTCATTCATGGAGTTTTATGGTAGAGACATATCAAGAAAGGACAAATATGGAGGATACAAGCAAGCATTGGATGATCACTCACATTTATTGTTTTGACAAAATTTCCAAAATTCACACGTGTGGGGTGTTAGAAATGGTGAACTCCTGCAACTTTGTCGTAGCACGAACAAGACACGAAGGTCGAACGAGAACAATTCGCGACAGTCAATGTGTCTTTGACTCGAAGCACAAACGAGAACAATTCGCGACATGGTATCATAGCCAACAGGTTGTCACTACTGATATCCCAGCAGTGATTCTTCCAGACAACATAATATGGCTACGACAATCCAGACCAGAGTAGTAATCAGTCTCAATGACGCAAATTATAGAATCCGGAAATTCAAAATCAAAACACTCCTGAAGGACGAAGGCATCTGGTCGGTGACCGAGCTCTCAGAGGTACAGCCTCCAGAGGGAGACCCGAGGAGAGTTGAATAGATCAGAAAGGATGAGCGCGCAATGGTGATCATCGTTTCGTCCATAAATGAAGATCTACTCATGCATATTGAAGACTACGAAAGCAGCCATGCAGCACGAGAAAGATTAAAGCAGAAGTATGAAGTGAGGACTGCAGCTTCAGTCATGCACCTTCACAATCAGCTACAATCAATACGGTGGGATGGCAACCAGTTGGATCAACACGTTGAGAAGATCATAACGATCTTTGCTCAACTCGCTGCATCAGGACAGGAGCACCAGGTCCCAGCACCACAGCAGCTGATGTACTTCATGAAATCTCTACTGACGTCCTATCAGCCGTTGAGAATGCTCATACTGAGTCTACCAGATATGACATTCGACAAAGCAGTCAGTCTTGTCGCTGATGAGAGACTGATGAGAGACGAAGGAGAAGCAGTGATCAAGAGAAGGCTCTCTTCACAAAAGGAAATAAGAAGAACAAAAACAAGCCAAGATTCGAGAAGACGAAGTCCTTGAATCAACAATCTTCTTCATGCAATCACTGCCACAAACCAGGCCATACGGCCAACAAATACTGGTTCAATCCAGCAATACCTTGCATGCACTACAAGAAGAAAGGGCATTCTGCATACGACTGCAGATTCAACCCAAAAAAAAAAAACAAAGCTGAAAAGGCAAACGTTGCAGAATCATCTAAAGATGCAGAAAGAGGTGACGAAGCTTTCACAATACTTGACAAAGCTTCGACAAGCTACTCCAAACATGACTATGATGTGGTCATTGATTCAGGAGCAACGTCTCACATAACTTGCAACAAAAAGATCTTGATCAACTTTCACGAACTCAAAAACAACAGAACGGTGATTCTAGGTGATGGAAGCAGACACGATGTCAAGGGCATCGGCTCTCTATAACTACGAACACTGTCAGGCCAAGCAGAGCTACCAGGAGCACTCTATGTGCCCTCACTCAGAAAAGATCTGCTATTTGTCTCCAAGATGGCAGATCTAGGCATTCGAGTTTTGTTCGACGGCAACACTTGCCGTATGATCGAGAAGACGACAAACAAGTTGCTGACGATCGGATGCAGAGAAGGAAACCTCTACCAGGCCAAAATAATAAGCAACTCTGATATCATATGAAATGCTTCAGAAAATGAAGATCAACTCTGGCATAGGAGAATATATCATCTGAACGTGCGGAGCCTGTACGACATGAGCACAAAGGACATTGTCACAGGTCTCAAAATATCAAGGCCTGAGGTTGAGTTCTGCGAAGCTTGTCAAAAAGACAAGCAACATTGGAATCCATTCACACACGAAGGAAGAAGAGCCAAGGAAGTTCTTGAGCTTGTCCACTCCGAGGTCTTTGGACCAATGAAAACAAATTCGCTCTCAGATTCGAGATATTTTCTAACGTTCATAGATGATTATAGCCGAATGACCACAATCTACTACTTGAAGAAGAAATCCAAAGTATTTGATTCTTTCAAGAAGTTTGTGGCAGAGCGACACACCTCAAAAAATATACAGATCCTTAGATCTAACAATGGAGGTGAATACAAAAGCACAGAATTCTCAAGATTTTGTGAAGAACAAGGGATTGAGCACCAGTTCACTCCTGCATACACACCAGAATAAAACGGTGTGGCAGAAAGAAAAAACAGAATGCTAGTTGAAGGAGCCAAATGCATGATAGCACAGGCTCAATTGGTAGGTCAATTCTGGGCCGAGGCAATAGCTACAGCTGTACACCTACAGGACAAATCTACAACGACAGCGCTGGAGAACAAAACACCATACGAGATGTGGACAGGCAAAAAGCCTGATCTATCATATGCACGAGTGTTTGGATGTGCAACATACAAGCACATCCCAAAGGAAAAGAGAAGCAAGTTCGATGACAAATCTGAGCAAGCAATCATGGTCGGCTACTCGAACGGAACACATGTGTACAGACTCTATGATCCAACCACGAAGAAGGTTGCTTTGAGCAGAGATGTAAAGTTTGACGAGACCACATTCCCTGGACTGAAAGATGAAAGAGGCCATGAGATCTTCACACTACTACCTATTCAAGAGGGAGATCGAGGACAGTCATCAAATCACATTGTAGGACCCCAGACTCCATAGCAGCAGGAAATAGGGGATCGACTCCACAAACAAGAACTGTTCGAGTAGCAACGAAACGAACCTCGAAGGTCAACAAGACAAAGAAGACCTCCAGACCGCTATTCTGACAATCTTCAATGGAGCGAAAACACGTAGTTTGAGTACTGCAGCTTCACAGAAGAGCCAGCAATATACCAAGAAGCTATCCAGAGTCCATAGAGAGAATTCTGAAAATAGGCAATGTCATAAGAGATCGATTCCATGAGGCGAAATGAGGCATGGACATTAAAACCACTTTTAGAAAACAGAAAAGTAGTTGACTACAAATGGGTGTACAAAAAAAAGATGAAATCAGATGGCACCATTGGCCGCTACAAAGCAAGGCTTGTCACGAAGGGCTACATGTAGAGATATGGTGTCGAATATTTCGACACATATTTGCCCATGGTCAAGATGACAAGCATAAGGTTGCTCCTTGCATACGCCACACAGTACAATCTGGAAATTCACCAGATTGACGTAAAAACAGCCTTTCTCCACGGAGATTTAGAGGAGGAAATTTTCATGAAACAACGTGAAGGCTATGAAGGCCCCGGCAACAGACAATATGTCTGTCGATTGCAGAGATGCATCTGCGATCTAAAACAGGCATCACGAGCCTGGTACAAAAAGCTTGATGGTCTTCTGAAGTCTCTAGACTTCAATCCTACTCAACCAGACTATAATGTCTACATCAAAAGAGTAGGAAAGGATTTTTTGATACTAACCATTTTTGTGGATGATTCGCTGATGATAGGAAATTTCTTGATGTTGATCAAAGACACGAAGAGTCAGATTTCTGAAAACTACGAAATCACAGATCTTGGAGAAGCAACAAAATGCCTAGGGCTAGAGATCAGAAGAGATCAAATAAATGAAAAAATACACTTGAGTTAGCACTTGCTAGAAAATTAGTCTTGTTTAAGAAGAAACCTAAGGTAGATCATCTTAGAGTTTTTGGTTGTGCTTGCTTTGTTCATGTGCCCTTGGAAACAAGGAAAAGAGATGATCTTAATTCTATTAAAAGGATCATGGTTGGATATGCATCCAACAAGAAAGCTTACAGAATCTATGTTCCCTCTACCTCAACTGCAATTGAGAGTAGGGATGTTATATTCCATGAGGATCAAAAATACATTCTTGAGGAGGCCAAGCTCAAAGATTCTCACAAAAATACTCCAATCATCACCCTTGAAGACTATCATGGAGAGATGGGTGGGTCCGAGAATTGAGGAGGAGTCACCTCGAATCCTTTCACCAAGGAGATCTCAAAGAGAAAGATCCGAGCCTAGGAGGCTTACTTATGAAGCGGCAAGCAAGTGGAAATCAACTCCACTAATTGTGCTTACTTTATTTCACATGAGGAGCCAAAGGATGTATATGATGCACTCAACTCAAAGGAATGGTACCTTGCCATGAAAGTTTGCTTGCTTTTCAAAAGTCTATATGGACTAAAGCAACCTCCAAGCACATGGTATTCTCGACTTAACACCTTTCTTGAGTCACTAGGATTTAATCTTGGTAACTATGATCCTTCCTTATATGTCAAGTTTTTTTATAAAGATATTGTCATCTTTCTTATTTATGTTGATGATATCATTCTGACAGGAAGTTGTATCAAGTTAGTTGAGAAAGCCAAGATTGCACTTGGAAAAGAGTTCAAGATGCAAGATCTTGGAAAAATTCACTACATACTAGGACTAGAGATTGACTTTCTTAAAGAAAAAGCTTTTGTATGTCAATCCAAGTATGCTCATTCAATTTTAAAAAAGTTCAATATGTTAGATTGTAAGAGTATAGAAACTCCTATGGAGCAAAATGTAAAAGACCCTAACAAAGGTGATGAAAGATCCTGCGTGGACATCACACTTTTTAGAAGTCTTATAGGCTCCTTAATTTGGCGCACAATAACTAGACTTGACATAAGCTTCAGTGTTCATAAGTTGAGCCAAGCTATGCAAAATCCTACTATTTATCATTGGAAAATGGCCAAGAGAGTGCTTAGATATATATCTTCAACTTTTGCTTATGGTTTACTGTATAGAAGTGAAGATCTTTCTGTTGTTGGTTATTCTGACTCGGATTTTGCAAGTGATAGAGCAGATCAAAAATCTACAAGTGCTTATGTCATATATCTTGGAGGAAACTTGATATCTTGGCTTTCCAAAAAGCAAGATACTGTATCACTCTCATCATGTGAAGCTGAGTACAAGGCACTCACTACAACAACAAGGGAAGTGCTTTGGATCAAGAGGTTACTAGTGGAGCTAAAGATAATCATGGAAGAAGATCTACCTATGATCATGTGTGACAACATTTCAGCCCAAGCCCTTGTCAAAAACCCAATATTCCATGCAAGGAGCAAGCATATCGAAGTTGCACATCACTTCGTGAGAGAGAAGCTCATTGGACGGGAAATCTACTTGGAGCACATCGACACATCATCTTGTATTGCTGATATGCTCACCAAACCTTTGATAAAAAGTTCCTTCATCAAGCATAGAGCCAATCTTGGAGTAATACCAAGATCCACGTTCAAGTCAATATAGATTGTTTTTAGGAGGAGTGCTGAAATGGAAAAATAATCCATGTTGACTTTAGGCTTGCTACAAATAGTGTATCATGCAAGTATGTTGTTCATAAATGCAAAATGCCAAGTTTGGCCTAGATAGAACTCAAGCTACATGGATATGTCATATCTAGAATGATGTCCATAGTGACATGCAAGACATGCACAAAGTGTAATGGACACATGCATGATGATTTGGACATTTCTAGTTAGAACTAGGACACTTGGAAAAAGTTGGTAGAGTTTCATGCATGAGAAGTGACAAATGTCACATAGACTCTAGTTTTCAAATCAGATGTCATTTAATGATGGATGGATGTGGTTCTACCTCGAACTACCTCAAACTCCATAAATATGTGTAGCTCTCCTCATATTTTATGATAACGAACCAAAGCTTTGTAGCTATCTCATGCCATTTTGGATCCACACAAATTTTGCTTGTTATCTCTCTATCTTTTTCTCTCTAACTCGTGTTGAGGCTAATGCTAATACACTGATATCTTGTACTTTTGCTCATTTATGATTCATTGCTATCATTCTCTGAAGCTTAGCATGCTAGATTGTTAAGCCATAATTTTTGTACTAGATCTTTCTAATCAATCTAGAATCAGGTTATTGTGCTAATCATAAAACTTAATTAGATCTATCATACTTGTGGATCTTTCCCATGTCGCGAATTGTTCTCATTCGTGCTACAAGTCAAAGACACGTTGACTGTCGCAAATTGTTCTCATTCGATCTTCGTGTCTTGTTCGTGTTGCGACAAAGTTGCAGGAGTTCACCATTTCTGACACTCCCTCTTGAACCTTGCAGCTTTGTTCCTTCAATCCAATTGCCTCTCTTTGCTTGGTAAAGAGTGGCTTGTCGAGCAGTTTCGTGAGGAGATCTGCAATCATACTTTCTGATTTTATGAACTGGACCTGGAGCTCTCCTTTCGAGATTAAATCTCGAATGTGATGGTACTTCAGAGGAATGTGCTTCGTCTTTGAATGGAATACAGGATCCTGGAATAGATAGATTGCACTGTGGGAGTCCATCATCATCCTGCTTGGTCCCTCTTGTGGTATCCCGATTGCCTCCAACATAATTTGTAGCCATACTACCTCATTCGCCACTTTTGAGGCTGCGACATATTCAGCCTCACAAGAGGATTGGGCTACCAAGGTTTGTTTTTTGCATATCCAGCTAATTGCAGCTTCGCACGCTATTGTACATCCTCCAGTAATGGACTTGCTGTCATCTTTGCAGCTCGCCCAACTTGCAACACTGTAGTGATGCAGCTCGAATCCTTTCTCTTCGTTTCTAGCTTTGTAGGTTAATCCAACATTTTGGGTACCCTTTAGATACTGTAGGATTTGTTTGGCTATTTTCCAATGTGCTAGACTAGGATTGGAACAGAATTGGCTCAATGCGTAGACAGAGAAGGCCAGATCGGGTCTGGTACAAATTGTTAAGTACATCAGACTACCGATTAAGTTCTGGTAGGGTATAGCTGCCATCTTCTGTTTTTCCTCTTCTGTTTTTGGGCACTCCTGTTTCGTGATCTTGGCTCCTTCACAGTCCATCATGTGGTACTGCTTCAGCACTTTTCTGGCATATTCTGACGTGAGGTAATCTATTTCACAAATGGGTTGCACAATTTATTTCACCCCAATATTTAATAGGCAAAGAAGC
The DNA here is from genome assembly GCA_029204225.1 of Diphasiastrum complanatum. Classification (NCBI taxonomy): domain Eukaryota; kingdom Viridiplantae; phylum Streptophyta; class Lycopodiopsida; order Lycopodiales; family Lycopodiaceae; genus Diphasiastrum; species Diphasiastrum complanatum. The sequence continues at coordinate 25,832,161 of CM055111.1, forward strand.
TTCAACTCGAATTGCTTTAGCACATTCACATAAAGATCTGTTTTTCCTCTCAGCAACTCCATTTTGAGATGGAGAATAAGCACAAGAAAACTCTCTCTTTATTCCTTCACCTTCACAGTATTCATGAGACTTGTTGGAGATGTATTCACCTCTTCCATCACATCTTAAAGCTTTAACTTTGAAAGAAAACTATTTCTCAACATAAGCTTTGAAGATTAGGAAGTGATCAAATACCATAGCCTTTGAAGAAAGTATACAACCAAGTATATATAGTAAAGTCATCAATAAAGGTGATAAAACATGTTGCACCACCAATACTTTCAGAAGAGAAAAAATGTACATCCAAGAGTATAAGCTCCAAAGGATGAGTAGTCTTGATAAATGACTTCTGATATGGCTTTCTGTGTGATTTTGCAATAGCACAAGCCTCACAAGGCTTGAAATCTTTGGAAAGAGATTTGAAAGACCAATAGCCTTCACTTTCTTGACCATAGAAGACATAGATTTAGAGTTAGGATGCCCCAACCTTCTATGCCATAACTCCTCCTTAGATAACAAAGCAACTTCACAAAGGTTTGCATTCTATAAGAATTCAACTTAAAAATTCAACCACATCTAGATCCATCAGCTAGGATCTCATCATTTTTCTTGATAAAGCAAGTATTGGAGTTGAAATTTACATCACAACCATTATCAAGCAACTTTCCCACACTAATCAAGTTCTTTGTAGGTTTTGGAATGAAAAGAACATTAGAAAGTGCAAGAATTTTTTAAGAAGCAAGTTTCAAAGGAATGTTGCCAATTCCTTCTATAGAGCACTCATGATCATTAGCAGTGTAAATAGATCTCTTAAGTCCTTTATAAGGTACAATTGAGTCAAAAGACTCCTTAGAACAGCACATATGTGAAGAAGCTCCACTATCTATGTACCAAGCTCCATCTTTCTTGAAAGGTGATGAAGAAAAATTGGACACCATAAGTGATCCTTCTCCATCACTTGCAACAGAATATTCTTCAATCTCTTTGGAGAGATTAGCTTGCTTGAGTTGATTTTTCTTCTTAAAGCAATTAGAGGAATAGTGCTCTTTCTTGCCACAGAAGAAACACTTCACTTTCTTCTTCTTGGTCTTTGAAGTAGAGGGATGAGATGAATCAGCCTCTTCACCATCTTTGTCTCGATCTTTGGCTTTGTCTTTGTTGGATGTTTGAGAGAACTGGTTCTTACTCCTTCCTTTATGCTTGTCTTTGACAAAGAGGGCTTTGTCACTTCCACCATGCTCGAGTTTGTTCGTCCTGGAAAGTTTATAGATTTGCCTAGATTCTTCAGAAATAAGAATTCCTTGGAGATTTTCTAGATTAGGCAACTCCTCCTTAATGGCAAAAGACTGAACAAGATTATTATAGTCATCTTTCAAGCCATTTAAAATGACTTGAACTAGCTCATCTTGGTTAATAGTAACACCAACACAGGAAAGCTCTCTATGTAAACCTTTAACTCTTAGAACATCAGAACATAGTTTGATGCACTCTCATCACTTCTTTGGAAACTTTGAAAATGTCAAAATATTGGAGATATCTATCTAATGTTGTAAGTAGGGGTCCTAAAAATGCCAAAGATGAATTGAGCCCTTTTGGCTTAGTAAAGACCCATCTTAGAATAAAATATTCAAGGTAGGTAGAAGTAGAAACTCGAGCTACCATAGGAATTGCCATTTGTACTTTGCATGCCACATTTAATGCATGAAAATATTAGGTGGCACAATTAGACATATTGAGGTGGCTTGAATAAGTCTAGATAGCTTGAGAGGTGGATTCATAACTCCAATTCAACTCAAAGTACGAGGAGAGTCCATGGATCTATATATATATGTGATGTACTCTCATTGAGAAGATGATGAAATTTGTGTATAATACAAATTTGGAGACTAAGCTCTTTGTGCCCTCTCTCTCTCCACGAGTTTTGTACTTGCTATTTTCTCTCTCTAGCCAAGTAGAGGCATTTATGATGTTTTGTCTTATGTTTTGTTGACAGATCTTGATTGTAACACAATAATAGTGCTTGTATGATCAGCTTTCCTATTGACAGCCAATGCTAGTCTGATCTTTATGGTGTTATTGTATTTAGGAGATAAAAAATACATGTGTAGGGCGTCCCACACGTGTGAATTCAACAGAAAAATCCGATTCCTAAGAGTGAGTATTCTAGAAGTATTCTTTGCTTCATAGATAGACTTAAGTGCACCCCAAGCATCTTTAGTTGTGGTGCAAGATCCTATCTCTCTCAAAATTTCATTAGATACATTCATCTTAATGAAATGTAGAGCCATTCTAGCTCTATTCCTATACTTAGGAATTTCAGCCTGTGCTTGAGGTTCCTCCTCAACACCAAGCACAATATCCATAACATCCTGGAGTATCAAAATAGACTCCATTCTAAACTGCCAAATTGAGTAATTAGAAATATTTAGTCTTTCATTTGCTTCTAGAAGATATCCTCCCAAAGATGCCATTTGGATGAAGACTTCTTAGTTATTGGACTGCAATCGTTTGAGCTTGTTCCAATCAGACTTAAAGTTGCTGCTCTCTTTCACTATAGGTATTTTCAAGGATTTTCTACCTTCCTATGTGAAACACTTGCAACTGTATTTGAGATGGGTCTCAAATATTCCATAAGACAAGATATCTAGATCAGACACACAAAGTGGATTGAGACACTTTGGCTAGTTTGAATCCTACTTTTGGCACGTGTGAAATGCTTCAAAAAAAAATACTATTGACACTCAAAAGGCTCAAAGAGTGTTCAATTACTTCAAACTTAGTTTTGATCTCCAGTTTTTTGTATTGGATGCTCAAAACAATGGATTCAGAACAAAGCAAGGTTGAATCAAATCAAAATGTTGTCACTCAGATTTTGGACCTATCCCTATCCTCTTTAAGAGCTTATAACTCTTGATAGACACATCAGATTAATTTGGTTTCAATTTCTATGGAAAGTACGGATCATAAGCTTTCCATCAAGCTATAAGACCACTATCTTTGGATCTACAAGCAACGAGATAGAAGAGACTGAAAATCTCTGATTTTCACATGTGCAAAATTCTAGAATTCCGTACTACCACTTTTCAGGTCTGAAAATTCAGTTCCAATCCGATTTGATCCAAATACACTTCAGAGAAAGGTGAGAGCAAGTGCAAAACTGTTTTTTTGCTTGATTTAGCTCTCAATTTCTTGTACAATCAAAGATATTAACATGCAAAGCTCAATTTGGCTCTGATACCATGACAAAATTTCCAAAATTCACACGTGTGGGAAAGATCCACAAGTATGATAGATCTAATTGAGCTTTATGATTAGCACAACAACCTAATTCTAGATTGATTAGCAAGATCTAGTACAAAAATTATGGCTTAACCACAATCTAGCATGCTAAGCTTCAAAGAATGATAACAATGAATCATAAATGAGCAAAAGTACAAGATATCAGTGTATTAGCATTAGCCTCAACACGAGTTAGAGAGAGAAAGATAGAGAGATAACAAGCAAAATTTGTGTGGATCCAAAATGGCATGAGATAGCTACAAAGCTGTGGTTTTTCATCATAAAATATGAGGAGAGCTACACATATTTATGGAGTTTGAGGTGGAACCACATCCATCCATCATTAAATGACATCTTAAGTGAAAACTAGAGTCTATGTGACATTTGTCACTTCTCATGCATAAAACTCTACCAACTTTTTTCAAGTGTCCTAGTTCTAACTAGAAATGTACAAATCATCATGCATGTGTCCATTACACTTTGTGCATGCCTTGCATGTCACTATGGATCACTCACAATTAATGCATGTGAATTGGCACGAGTTTCTACAAGCATAATTTTGCTAATTCTATGTCTACAAACTATATGAAAGTTGTACTCATCATTCTAGATATGACATATCCATGTAGCTCGAGTTCTATCTAGGCCAAACTTGGCACTTTGCATTTATGAACAACATACTTGCATGGTACAATATTTGTAGCAAGCCTAAAGTCAAGATGGATTATTTTTTCATTTCAACAGTTTGGTTGCTGTAATTTTCCAGAGAGTTCAAAATTTGATTCATGGAGGAATCCTTTCATTCACATTCTATTTGGTTCTTCATGTTCTAGTCATATCTTGATGTGTAAAATTGATGTAAGAAATAGTGAAGCATCCAGTTTGGACACTATTCTCTATATCAATTACGAAAGATACTTTAGAACATTAGAAAGGAGATCTATACTTAGGATGGAGATCATTCTAAAGTTGGATCAAAGTAGTATGGTTAGAACTATGCCAAAACTAGTTGAAGAGAGAGTGTAACTAGTTTAGTCTAGTTTAGTCATATTTTGATAAATTGTCAATATGAGGCCAAAACTCATTTTAGACTTAGAGATAAACTTTTTGAAGTTATATTAGTTTAAAATACATTCAATAAACACAATTTGAAAGTGTGGAAAAGCTGGTAGTCGAGTTTGAGAGAGATTCAAATTTGAACTTTGGGTACATTGAATCTAGACCCAAAAATAGTAGAGTTTACATTTTGGAAGGAAAGCCAAGTGGCCAAATAGGGTTTGTACACTCTATAAAAGGATGTAACTCGTGGAGAGACACATCTTCTCTCTTCTCTCTCTCATTTCATCATTATACATGGTCCTCTTTGGGTTCTACTAGTCATTGGTGCACTCTCATGATGTTATCTTGCAATCTTCTGTGTAGAATGCTCATATTTATTGCTATTTTTTGTTCCACACGTGTGAAATATAGTAGGATGCTGTAATTGTATGGACAACTTGTACAAATTGTCCTTAATGGTCTAGGAGATGACTTTGAAAATTTGGCCCAAAGTTTTGCCATCCATGACACTTTGTCAACTATAGAAAAACTTCATAGTAGTGTATTAGTGGCTGAAGAGTGTAGGATGCTCCACATCAAGGCAAGAATGACGGTTCATTGTCTTTGTAGGATGGAGATGAGAAAGCCGATTTCTCATTCAAGGGAAAAAAATAAGACCAATGGAAAGAAGAAGCATCCCAAGGAGGCCAAAGAAGAGGATGATGCATCAACCTCAAAGGACAAGTCAAAACAAAAATGCTTCTTTTGTGAAAAGAAGGGGCATTATGCATCCGAATGCTACAAGATGCTAAAAGCAAAAGAGGAGGAGGACAAACAAGAGAACCTTGCATATGAAGAGGATGGAGATGATGAGATCTCATCTTTGATGGCATCTACATCCACTCCAACAAGCAAAAGCAACTCAAAGGACACTCGGTGGATTGATAGTGGGGCTAGCTCCCACATGACTTTCCAAAAGGACACATTCTCAACCGTACACTCTTTCAATGGTGCTAATAAATTTGTTTCTTTAACAAATGATCAAGAATGTAAGATAGATGGTATTGGTACCATCTCATTAAGTCTAGGATTTAGCAAAAGGATGGATCTAGACAATGTCCTTTTTGTACCATCAATTACCAAGAGCTTGCTTAGTGTCGGACAACTAATGGAAGATGGTTTAGATGTTCACTTCAAGCATGGAGTTTGTTCCAGCATGAAGATTGATATTTGCATAGCAAATGGTGTTAAACAAGGTAGTTTGTTTAAGTTGGATGCTAAAATTGCTATGGCAAAATAGGAAATCATTCATTCAAATGTACACTCTTTTTCTCATGTACCAAGTAGTGATGATAACATGCATGAAACATTCTTAGATGTTTATACAAGAGATGGTTGGATCCATCTAGTATCTTGTGTGAATGAAAGTGAAATCAACAACCTTGGTGTCAATGATCTTGCAATGATTGAAGAGGAGCAACAAAGTGATGGAGATCTTGAGGATCCACCTCAAAGATCATCTCCAAGAAGATCCACAAAGGCAAGGGCCAAGCCTTCAAGGCTCACTTATCTTGGCAAAGGTAATCAAGGGAAAGATTCTCAACCATTCACTTTCAACACTTTTCTTAATTCAATGCTTGATGAACTATTTTGCTATGAGATCTACATGAGGCAAACCGAGGTATGCTATGAGAACTACATGAGGCAACTTGAGGGCTTCATCAAGAAGGAAGTTGAAGATAAGATGTGTAATGACTCATTTGAGAACAAGTTTTTATGTCTTAGTGATCTAAAGATTGTTATGGACCAATAAAGAGTAAATTGGTTGTTTGATAAAATGAGTTCTCTCGGATTTAGGAAGAGCAAGAATGAGTTAATCACTCATTGTTTGGAAAAATGTGTTTTTTCTTTTGGAGAGGCAAATTGTAAGCTTCTTAATTTTTTTAGGAGAAAGTTTCAAGTTCATACATCTTCACTCAACATGGAAGAAATCAAGTGCAAAGGTGCAAGAAAGAATCAAGACTCTTCAATTCATCTTGGAGGAGATCAAGATCATAAAAGCTCTATCTTGGATATGGTGATAGGTCATGTCATCATCTTTGGGGGCTCATTAGCCATCTTCTAGACCTGAATATGATTCATTTCTGATTTTAAGATCAGGTATTAGAATTGTAGATAGATACATTATTGTTTCCAAGGCTAGATTTGAAGAGGAGTGTGAAAAATAGCCTAATTTGGCAAATCTAGAAATGTAGAACATTGTAAATATTGTGTATAATTGCGTTCCACACATGAAAGGCCAAGATGCCACATGGAAACCCACTCCTAATATAGGTTAGGTCAAGTCAAGAGAGTTGGTCATGTCTACTTGGTGGTCATTCCTACTTTATAGGACCTACACCTAAGGTTAAGGTGAAAATTTGACCAACTAGCTACCTACCAAGCATAACTCTAGGATATAGGCTAGAGTTTAGTTTTAGGGCAAAAAGAGTGAGTTAACTTCCTTATTACATACTGGAAATCCACCTAACGGAAGTCGAATTTGCTATTTATTCCAAGCTCCCATAGTGAGAAGATAGATTATTTTTGGAGCTCATTGGTAATCTCAAGCTAGTACACTATGTACATTGAGTTTTTGTGATCCAAATGAAACCAAATCAGTTTCTACTTGTTTCTCAGCTTGAAGGCCGTACTAAAGCTTGTAGTACACATGTGTGGGCTCGGATTTCAATGTTGATCAATGCTTTTGATTGTTAATCCTTGTTGTTTGTCAAACTACCAATCTAGATCAACTTTTTTGTGTCTAGTTTTTTGATAGATTGTTAAGCAAGCATCAATCACTCTTGTGAATCTTTTGTATATCCATTTATGGTCCTAAAGTACAGTACTTTCACACTTATGGATAGTGGATTAGATGTACATTTCAAGCATGGAGCATGTTCTATCTTGAAAGATGATAAATGTATTGCTAATGGTTTCAAGCAAGGGAGGTTATTCAAGTTGGATGCTAATGTGATGGTTGGAAGTGTAAACATGGCAAGGGAGGAGCTCACTCAAGTGGAATTGTGGCACAAAAGGTTAGGCCATCCTAACTACAAAGCTATGAAGACCATGGTGACAAAGGAGCTAGCAAGTGGACTTCCCAAGACCATATCCAAGTGTGGCAAGCTTTGTGAAGCTTGTGTACTCTCCAAATCTCATAAGCTACCTTTCAAGAGATCTTTGACAAGATCTAACTCTCCTCTTGACATTATACACTTGGATGTTCATTCATTTTCACATGAATCTAATGGTGGAGCTCTTATGTATGTCACTTTTATTGATGATAGATCAAGATACTCTTGGGTTTACCTCTTGTCTAAGAAAAGTGAAGTTTTTGAGTCCTTTGTAAAGTTTAAAACTCTTGTAGAAAAGCAACTTAATACTAGCTTGAAAGTATTAAGATGTGATAATGGAGGGGAGTACATATCTAATAGGATGAAAGAGTTTTGTGAAACTAATGGCATTAGGAGAGAGTTCACATGCACATACACTCCACAACAAAATGGAGTAGCTGAGAGAAAGAATAGGACACTATGTGAGTGTGCTAAAGCTTTGAGATTAGATGCATCCCTTCCTATTCCATTTTGGGGAGAAGCTATTTTATCTGCAAATTTTCTATGCAATAGAATGACTAATAGTGCCATTGAAGGACTTACACCTTATGAAGTATTGTATGGAAAAAAGCCAAATCTTAGTGATTTAAAAGTTTTTGGATGTACTTGCTATGTACATATTCCTTTAGAAACAAGAAAAAAGGAAGATGCCACTTCATTCAAAGGCATTTTTGTTGGTTATAGTGAAAATAGTAAAGCTTATAGGATAGCTGATCCTATTACCAAGAAAGTTGTTGTAAGTAGAGATGTATTTTTTGATGAATCTCTCCAAGCCAAAGGAAATGTGACTTCCAACAACACTCAAGTTGTCAAGGATCATGCTATGGCCAAGGATGAGCTTCATGAAGATGAAGGCCAAGAGGAACTTGTTCAAAGTCCAAAGGTGCCAAGAAGATTAACAAGGACAAAGATTGAGCCATCAAGGCTCAAGAATGATATGTGCGCAAACGGCTATAAGATCATTTATTGATTTTCTGATTCTTCAAGCACTGCATGCAAATCCATGCAATGCATTGGCGTGAGAGAAATACAGTTCTCTCATGAGTAATGTCTCTCTTACTAGCGGACTTGTGGATCTTCAGATCCTATGCAGAATTGTCTCGCATGCATATGGACTCGTATCCTGTCTGTGTGTCTTGCTTACTAGCATTAGACTACTATTTTTGTGTGTTGTATCAAGCATCATCCAGAAAGTATATAGTCTTGTCGTATAACTTCTAGATTAGAGTAATCAAACATCTACAGCTAATCACAAATTACAAGAGTGGCAGATTAGCCACGACCTAGAGTGTATCTGCTGACGTTATGCTATCAAATCAGATATCTGTACTTTTGGGTACTTGCATGATCTTGCTGGTCCTTTTGGAGCGTGAGGGCAGAAAAAGGTGTCGCGATGATTTTTGTGTGGCTTTGGGCCTTTTGACTTTCGTGTCGTCTAACTTTCTCTCCCTGTACCGCGAAAAATTCCCTTCCGCGAATTTTTCTCGTTCGTGTCTTTTCGTAAGGGTGTTCGCGAACATTTTTGCTTCGTGCCTTTTGACTTTCGTATTCGCTAACATTTTCGTCAAACAGAGGGCTGAACGCTAGCAAAGCTTTGGTAATAGAAACGTTTTGTTTCTTCAATTGGCTCTATGCTTGATAAAGGAATTTTTGCTCAAAGGTTTGGTGAGCAAATGCAATACATGATGATGTGTCGATGTGCTCCAAATAGATTTCTCTTTCAATGAGCTTCTCTCTCACAAAGTGATGTGCAACTTCGATGTGATTGCTCCTTGCATGAAATATATTTAGATCTTTTGCAAGTGATTTTTGAAGGATATTAGGTTGCTAAAATTCACTCTTGATCACATCATTTGGAAGATTTTATATTCTTTGTAGAAAGAGGGGCAATTCTACTAGTTTAGCAAGTGCATTATTTCTAGTATTCTATAATTTGATTTTTGTTCAAGATCATTCTTAGATCTTTATAATTTATTACTGATCTTTTCAGGTCCCTAAGAAGTGGGATAAGGTAGATCTTTAATCGAATCAATAGAAGTAACATTTATTTGTGTCAAGTCCTTGATTAGGAGAGGTAGCCAAATGGTAGACAATGGTTTCAATGTTGATTTTGATTCAAATGAATGTTTCATCAAGAAGAAGGGTAAGATAGTGGCTAACGGCACTAGACTTGGCAAACTTTATAAGTTGGATGCATTTGTGGATGCTAATGTTGTCATGTTGGCCAAGAAGAGCAAGATATCTACCTTCACTTTATGGCACAAAAGACTTGGACATGTCAACTCGGGTTCCATGGAGGCTATGATCAAGGAGGAGTATGCTTTAGGCCTACCAAGGTCTATTGGAAAGGAAGACAAGGTTTGTGAAGCATGTGCTTTATCCAAGGCACATAAGAAGGTGTTTCCTAACTCCATCACAAAGTCATCTCATCATCTTGAACTCATACACTTGGATGTGCATATTGCTAGCACCAAATATAATGGAGCTTTATCCATGTTTTTAACCTTCATTGATGACTACTCAAGATATTGCTGGGTGTTCTTACTTTCCTTCAAGTCTCAAGTATTTGATACTTTTGTAAAGTTCAAGTTGTTTGTGAAAAAGCATCATAATCATAGCATCAAGATTCTTAGAAGTGACAATGGTGGAGAATATATCTCCAATGAGTTCAAGGCCTTTTGTGAGGAGGAAGGGATCAAGAAAAAAACTTCTGGTCCTTACAACGAGTTGCTGAAAGAAGGAATAGAACATTATGTGAATGTTCTAAGGCTTTAAGATTGGATGCTTGTTTGCCCAAATCTTTTTGAATCTCTTGTATGTGCAAACTACTTGATGAATATGGTGTCTTGCAAAGCAATTCAATGCAAAAATCCTTATGAGATGTTGTATGAAAATAAACCCAATCTTAATCACTTGAAAGTTTTTGGGTGTAGATGTTATGTGCATGTTGTGATAGATTCAACTAAGTTAGTCATATTTGTTACATTTTTATATTTGACAAATTGAGGCCAACTTTATATTAGACTTAGAGTATGACTTTTCAAAGTTTATTAGTCTAAATTTCATTTGAATAAACACTTTTTGAAAGTGGAAGAAAGCTAGTAGTTGAGTTTGAGTATATTCAAATTTAAATGCTGGGTACATTGAATCTAGACCCAAAAATAATAGGATTTACATTTTGGAGAAAAAGCCAAGTGGCCAAATAGGATTTGGACCTGTTATAAAAGGATGTAACTCATAGAAAGACATATCTTCTCTCTTCTCTATCTCATTTCATGCCTATACATGGTTCTATTGGGTTCTACTATCCATTGGTTCACTATACTTGTGATTGCTTGCAATTCTATGTGTAGAATGATCTATATTTGTTATTTTTGGATCCACACGTGTGAAATATAGTAGCTTTCTGGTTTTGTATGGACAACAACAGTACTTTATGATTTGATTCATGTTTGAACAAGTTCTATTAGAGTTTGCATCTCATTCATAAAGTAGATGCTAATTTTTCTACATTGGCAGGATTGTTGATTTGTTCTCTTTCTAAACCCAAAATCACTTTATGGATTTGGATCATCATTGATCTGAATGCTTTCACATGATATCTGAGCTTGTGTTTCAAGTTATGGAGGAAAACATATCTATCAATGATTTGGTGAAAATATCAAGGCTAGAGCATGCTAGAGAGGATTCTACACCAAAATCGAGTTTATTACATATCAACTTGTAGATTTATAAACTTGATCAATTCCAATTTTTGAATTCACATACTGGATTTGGCTGATTTTTGGATCATTGGATCAGCCTAAGTGGTGGCTAATAGATTGCATATCAGATTTTTCAACATTTGCATGTAGCTTTAGAACAATCAATTTTTTGTGATTTTGTCAAAACTCTAATTTTGATTGAATCTCTAGATAGTGAGGTTTCTGGACTTCATTTGAGTGTGTTTCAATCTTAGGAAGTGGCAAGAGTCATTATTGAGAAAAGATCATAGGTTGATCAAGATTTCATGATTCTATGTGTTGATTTGCTTGGTATAAGTGCTAGAAGAGAATTTTTGAGTAGTTTAAAATCTTTGTGATTTCTTTTGAAAACATTTGTTGTTGTTCAAAGGAGTGCTTTTTGCATTGAAACAAGTTGAAAGATAAGATCAGGTCATTATTACATGGCAACATCTAGTGGAGTCATGTTGGAAGCCAATCATAAGCTTACCTCAAGTAACTATTCATTGTGGATAATGAGTATGGAATCACTTCTTGAGATGAATGATGTTTTGGATATTGTTGTGGGTTTGAAGGAGAAACCAGCAACACAACAAGATCAAATGAGGTATGATAAGAAAGCCAAAAGGGCTCTACACATGATCAAGATGAATGTTACCAAAGAGCTTCTCAAGGAAGTTGGTAAGTGTACTTCATTAAGTGAGGCTTGGGATTCAGTGAAGAAGCTTTATGAATCCAAGTCTACTTCTAGAGTGTTGACTCTAAGAAGGCAAATCTTTTTTTCTTTGCAAAAGAATGAAGAAAGTCCAAATACTTTTATTTTGAGAATAAAAGCATTGAATGATGGGTTGGCTTGCATTGATGAGAGCATTAAAGGAAGAAGAGCTTGTTCAAGTTATTCTTCATGGATTGTTGGATGTTTATGCTAACATTGTTCAAAGTATTGCTATTCAAAAGACTTTGCCAAGTTTTATGGATCTTCAAGAGATCTTGATCAATGAAAAATATAGGCTTCAAGCAAGAAGTGGATCTACATCGACACTTCAAGAGGAGGCTACGTTCACAAAGAAAAAATTCAAGGGAAAAAGCAAAAGTAAGTGGTCTAAAGGGCAAGATCAAGTAGATGTTTCTTCAAGTGGCAAAAATAAAGATAAATCAAAGCTCAAGTGCTTCTATTGTGGCATTAAAGGACACTTTGCAAGTGAGTGCTACAAGAAGAAGAGAGATCAAAGAGATAAGCAAGGTAATCTTACTCTTGATGAGGATAATTTGGATGTTCAAGATGCAAATGATGATGCTTTTGTGATGTCTTCATGTATGCTTGCTAATGATGGAGATCTAGATCCTTGGTGGATTGATAGTGGAGCAAGTTCACACATGACTTTTCACAAAGAGTACTATCTCTTCTTTGTTGGCATATGGAGATGACAAGAGGGTGGAGTGTTAAAATTTCACAATTCTACTAGTTTCGGTCATATGACTTGTATATAGTTAGATGGTCATGATGTGGCTTGTCACACGTGCCAAATAGCATAGGATTCCATTCATAAGGATGTTCTCAAGTTGAACTAAGTGATAGAACCTTTGGAATGAGTCCAAATCATGCTTAGATACAAGAGAGAAAAATTAAGAGCTGTTGAAATTGTCACTTCCATGTTATATTTGATCAATCATGAGATCTATGTTCATGATAGGATCTCACACATGTGGAGCCTATTTCCACGTGTGAAAGGATGTACAAAATGTACTTGATAATAGTTAGATTCATTTTGGTTCAATTTACACAAGTGTGAACTTGATTTGTGGCTAGAATCTAAGAAAAAGTCACTTTGACCAATTTCCATGTAATTAGCTTGCACTTCCATGTGAATGAGTAAATGCTCTCGCATGTCAAGTTGTTGTTCACATGTGTGGATTAGGTTGTAGAGGATAAGATTTAGATATTCTACTAGATCCTATTTTATAGGGAATATTCTTATATTTGTGAAAGACTAGCTTTTTGGTTTCTAGCTAATGTGAGAAGTCAACTTTGGATAATGAGCATATTTGGCTCCCATTGGTGGATCTAGATGACTAGGCACCCTTCACACATGTGAAAGCCTGCTGGACAGTACACATCTTATGGATGTACTTGATCTATAGAGAGATCAACCATTTCAATAGAAAGTTGATGAGAGATTTACAATCTAGCAATTTGCTTGTGATTCACACATAGTGGATCTATAGAATAAAGTACAATCAAGATGGATCTATAAGTAAGTACAAAGCTAGACTTGTTGCTAAGGGGTTTCTTCAAACTAAAGGCATAGATTATGAAGAAACATTTGCACCTATAGCAAAGCTTCTAACTATTAGAATGATCATTTGTATTGCTACTTTGTTCAAGTGGAATCTCTATCAAATGGATGTGACCAATGCATTTCTGAATGGCTACTTGGAGGAGGAAATATACATGTTGAAACTCTAGGGCTTCATCAAGGATGGTGAGGAGGACAAGGTTTGTCATTTGAAGAAGAGCCTATATGGCTTGAAGCAAACACCTAGAGCTTGGTACTCTAGGTTGCATGATTTTCTCTACTCCCTTGGCTTTGTGATTAGTTCTTATGAACCTTCAATGTACATCAAGTGTAATGATGGTAAGATCATCATTTTAGTTCTTTATGTTGATGATATCATATTGACAGGAAATAATGGTGAAGGCATAAGAAAAGTTAAAGTTGCATTGTCTAGTGACTTCAAGATGATAGATCTAGGACTTCTAAAGTTCATACTTGAAATAGAAGTTTCTAGAGGTAGTGATTTCACTTTCGTAAGTCAATCAAAGTATGCTACTTCCATTCTTGAAAAGTTTGGCATGAAATATTGTAAAGGGATTGACACCCCTATGAAGCAACTTTGTAAAGTTTCTAATGATGGTGATGAAGCATCCTTTGAGGACATCACACTTTTTAGAAAGCTTATAGGCTCCTTAATCTATTTGACAATCACTAGAACATATTTGAGTTATAGTGTAAGCAAGTTGAGTCAATATATGCAAGGTCCCTTGATGCATCATTGGAAAAGTGCCAAGAGAGTACTTAGATATGTCTCTTCTACTAGATTTTTTGGAATTCTCTATCAAGGATCTAACTTGTACTTGAGGGCACATTCGGATTCAGATTTTGCAGGAGACAACATGGATAGGAGATCTATAAGTGCATTTGTCACTTTCCTTTGTGGAGGAGTGATATCTTGGCTTTCTAAAAAGCAAGATACAATCTCTCTTTCCTCATGTGAAGCTGAGTACAAGGCATTGACTTCAACAACAAAAGAAATCCTATGGCTGAAAAGACTTTTGGTGGAACTACAAGTGCTAAAGGCTAAGGAAATCCCTTGCAACTATGGTGACAATCAAGCTTCTCAACAAATTGCTACAACTCCTATCTTCCATGCTAGAACAAAGCATATTGAGATAGCTCATCACTTTGCAAGTTAGAAGGTGCAATCCAAGGAGGTACAACTTCATCATGTGCCATCATCCAAGTGCATAGCTAATATCTTAACCAAACCTTTGGCTAAAGATCCATTTTTCAAGTTAATAAGTGCTCTTGGAATTGTAGATAGATGTACATTAGACTTACCAAGTTAGAAGTGAGGAGGAGTGTTAAAATTGTCACTTCCAACTTGTTATATTTGATCAATCATGAGATCTATCTTTATGATAGGATGTCACACATGTGGAGCCTGTTCCCACATGTAAAAGAATGTGCAAAATGTACTTGATAATAGTTAGATTCATTTTGGTTCAATCTACACAAGTGTGAACTTGATTTGTGGCTAGAATCTAAGAAAAAGTCACTTTGATCAATTTCCATGTAATTAGCTTGCACTTGTGAATGAGTAAATGCTCCCACATGTCAAGTTGTTGTTCACACGTGTGGATCAGGTTGTAGATTTAGATATCCACTAGATCCTATTTTATAAAGAGTATTCCTATATTTGTGGAAGACTAGGTTTTTGGTTTCTAGCTAATGTGATAAGTCAACTTTGGATAATGAGCATATTTGGCTCCCATTGGTGGATCTAGATGACTAGGCAATCTTCACATGTGTGAAGGCCTGCTGGACAGTACACAGCTCGTGGATGTACTTGATCTATAAAGAGATCAACCATTTCAATAGAAAGTTGATGAGAGATTTACAATCTAGCAATTTGCTTGTGATTTTATGCTTGGAATGCTATCAAATGTATTAGTACTTTACTCTCTGGTCACAGGTTGTATAGTGGCTGATTTCCACACGTGTGAGGCCGCCCTTGATAATTTTTTAAGTTTACATTAGTTGATCTTTCTAAATAGTTGATGATCTATGTGTAGATCTTGATCTAATCAATAGAATTGATAGATTCATAGATTTGGTAATCAACACCTCTCGTAGATTGATTAAGTACAATCAATCATTGTTCTTTTTATTGAAAATCAATAGGAGCTATTTTTGGTATTTTTTACATTTTGAGATATCTCCAAGATTCCAACCATAACTTGGTAGAGATGAAGGTTCAACCAAATATAGCATTAGGGATAGGTTTAGGGCTACTCATACCTTCCCAAAACTGTGATGGATCATGTATATATGGAAAGACATGTTTTGTTACTGCAGATGGTTCTATTGCAAATCCTGCTCGGCCAGCTTGTGGACGGCGGACTCGGCTCAAGATTGTATACATAGTTCTGAGGCTCAGCTCGGCCAAGATTGTATGGAAAGGACTGAGGCTCTCAGCTCAATTGAGATCTGATGTAGGGGACTAAGACTCAGATCGGTCGAGATCTGATGTAGGAGACTATGAGGCTCGGCTCGATCAAGATCTAATGCAGGGGACTGAGACTTGGCTCGATCGAGATCTAATGTAGGGGAATGAGGCTCGGCTCGGTCGGGATCTGATGTAGGGGACTGAGACTCAGCTCGGTCGAGATCTGATATAGGGGAAAAATATTGAAAAAAATTTTAGAGGTAATTGCTTGTTCGAAAGTGAAACTTGACAAATGTATAGGACATTGTGGATCGGTATGTACTTGTGTTCGTGGTAGAATGGTCGGTTAACAGGCTGGAATAACGTCTTTCTGATAAGATGTGGAAAAGAGGATGTTTTTTCTCAATAACGTACTAGTAGCGAGCTTTCAACCCAAATCGGTATTGAAGGATTTGTTTTTTTTTTTGCATGCTCCAGTAGAGCTATCTCTAGCGGTGTTGCTTGTGCAAGATTTAACGATTTTTTTGGAATGTAGCAAACCTTGGCAGCGTATGGTTTTTGAAAATGGATGAGGATGGCGCTCAAGATCCGTAGTGGATGTCTGTAGATGTTGTCCAAGGATGTGAATGTGTGATCAAGCACGGTCATAATGTATGAAAGATTGCCAAAAGTGAGCTAGGATGCACAAAGATAGCCAGAATTGGTCGCTAGAAACATAAAAAAAAACTTGCACATTGCTGAGGTGCAAATGAGTTCAACCAGTGCTATTTTATAGTCGTTGAAGCCCTAAGTTAAATGCTCTTGTTGATGGCATACTCGGCTCAGTCAAGATTGGTGTAGCAGACTCGATCGAGATTGTTTGCAGAGTGTTGAGGCTCGGCTCGGTCGAGATTGTATGCAAAGGAATGAGGCTCGGCTCGATCGAGATTGGTGTAGTAGACTCGGTCAAAATTGTATGCAGAGTGCTAAGAGGCTCGACCTGCTAGTTGAGATTCAGCACTTGGCTTGGTTGAGAGTCAAGTCAAAAAGGCTCGGTCGAGATTCATGACTCGGCTCAGTCGAGATTGATGTTGAAGACTTAGTCGAGTGGTCATGTATACTGACTCGGCGAAGTGCTTATGCAAACTAGCTTGGTTTGAAAACTTAGTAACTAAAGTAGAAATGACAAGTATTGAAGTATGATGAAGTTCTCAGTTGGACATGTGGTCTCAATTACCAGATTTATTTGTTGAAAAAAAAAATGATGTCTCCGAATGTCAGAAAGAATATGGACCCGAAAAGTTTGAAAATCTGTCCTTTGAAGCTATACCATATGATGTTGACCTGGTACACTCTTGGTAATGGGAAATAGAGAAACAAAACAATGAAGGATAATGATGAGAAAAAATTATTCAGTAACGACAGACATAATCAATAAAAAAAGATTATAAAATAATAATAAACAAAAATGAGTTACATACAAAAAATGAAGAGTGGTGATATTAGAGAGGGTTCGGCTCTATTGGGAAATATTTTATGAATGACATATGGTCCTTCACTCCTGAATTTAAGTTTTTCGGGGTGCTTCTTGGAGGTATAAAAAAGCACTTGATCACCTTGATCTAAATCTTTATTGCGTAGGTGTCTATCATGCCAAGATTTTTGACATAGTTTGTTAAAGAGTTGTGCATGATAAGAGATGAGACAAGTCTCGCACAATTGAGCTAACGTAAATAGCTTGTTTTGAACCTCCTGTTCAATCACAACTTTCTCACATAGATCAGTGGAGAAGGTTTGCATGACTCTCAAAGAAGGAAGTAAAAATTCAACAGGCACTATTTGTGCAAAAAGTACAAAAAGGACCAAGAGTGGATCCTAATCTGATCCTCAAGAGGGATTGGTTGTCAAATTACTTGATCTATCAATCTACTTCAAATTAAGATCAATCTAGATCAATTCTAGACACAAAATCTAACAAGAACAATCATTAATTGAAGGTAAGTGTACTTTATGGTTGCACATGTGTGAAACACTGTCTGAGTACGGACTCCAACCTGAAAATCAAGTACACATTGATAGAACCTCAAAACAATCAAAACAAATGTAGACAAATGGAGAGAATCACTCAAAATTGCTTCCAAAACCAAGATTGGTGTCTCACAATGATTATGGCCAAATGTGGCTCTATATATACAATAAGTGGGAGCTCGTGGTACTGATCATCCCTCTAATCCCACATGTGTGAAGGTGCTTTGTCATATGATGATTCATCATGCAAAACTGACACTTGGACAAAACCTTCTATTTTGAGCACTTTTGGTCCATTTTCCTTCTATATGGAGATCTACTTGGAAATCTTCTAGAAGTCAAAATTCGTCTACTTCAGCTTATTCCACACATGTGAGCTGTCCTCTACACATGGGATATGACACCTAACCAAAGGATGTGGCTCATGCAATCAATAGATTGATGCCATGTGTCATATGTCTAGAAAACTAGTTTTTGGCCTTTTTAGCCACTAGAACTTGAATTAAATCATATGTACAACCTATATGATTATGGTACATGAAAAGTACACTATTTTCACACGTGGGAATAGGTTCCACACATGTGTGTTTATCTATATACAAGATTTTTGGCCTCTACCAAGCTTATTTTTGCATTTTTCACACTCCTCAAAAATCTAGCTTGGTAAATCTAGCTTGATGGAAAACGTGATGATCTTGAACTTGACTCCATGGGCTGAATTGGTCTTTGCTAGTTCAAAAGGTGTGAAGATCAGCCAATGAGCTTGATGTTGATCTGAAATCACCATATCCATGATAGTGCTTCTTTGATGTTGACATCTTTGATGAGCTCGAGAACTTTGCACCATCCTAGCATCTTCGAAATTGATTCCTTCCAAATTTCATGTAGATGCTTGACTTTGAGGCTTGCTCCTTCTTCATGTGCATGCTCCTCCATGAGAAAATAAAGATTTCTTCTTGACTTATTAGGATCACAAAGATCTAACATCATGTTACCATGATCTAGAGAATTAGACTTATTCAAATTGGCAAGACTATGCATGCTATAATAACAAAGTGTTTACATCATATCTTCATGCTTGTTTACCATGCTAATCTCAGATCTAATGAGGCTAAATACTTCATTATGGAGATAAGTGTCTTTAGAACATGATTCACTTACTCTCGTAAAGAGTTTACAATTTGCCTCAATACAAATTTTCAAACTATGAGTGAACAAATCACTTTTGCTCTTAATGACTCAAGAGCATACATTTGATGAAATAATCATTTGCTTTCTAATTGATTTAAAATCAATTTCAACCTTTTAAGAACATCATCTATGTTCTCAAGAGAGACTTCATACTCAACTAGTATGGCTTTACTCCAATTTTGAGATGCAATGATCTCACTAAAGCAAATTGATTTATCAAATGACATAAGAGAAGTAAGTATGAGATGTATACCACATGAGATATGCTCCTCTTTCCCTTGAAATGTGAGCCACATGGAATCAACCATATTTCTTGAGTTTCTTTTTGGAATCACACACTTGAACCTTGAGATGATTCTTTAAGATCCTCTTCATGGTGCTCCTTCTTGATGGAAATCCGAGACCTCCATGTCTCATAATGATCACAACAACTATGACCACACAATATGCACTTCCTATGATTATCAAAATTACTTATGCTAGAAACATAAGTCCAAAAATCACCACAACTTTGTGAGAGATTTCAAGTAGTTTAGTCTAGTTTAATCACATTTTGGTAAATTGTCAATAAGAGGCCAAAACTCATTTTAGACTTAGAGATAAACTTTTTGAAGTTATATTAGTTTAAAATACATTCAATAAACACTTTTGAAAAGTGTGGGAAATTTGGTAGTCGAGTTTGAGAAAGATTCAAATTTGAACTTTGGGTACATTGAATCTAGACCCAAAAATAGTAGGATTTACATTTTGGAGGGAAAGCCAAGTGGCCAAATAGGGTTTGGAAACTCTATAAAAGAATGTAACTCGTGGAGAGACACATCTTCTCAGTATACATGGTTCTCTTTGGGATCTACTACTCATTGGTGCACTATCTTGGTGTTATCTTGCAATTCGATGTGTAGAATGATCAATTATTGCTATTTTCGGTTTCACACGTGTGAAATACAGTAAGGTACTGTAATTGTAAGGACAGCAAACATATTTTATGTTTTGGTTCATGTTTGATCAATATCTCTTAGAGTTTGCATCTCATTTTGTATGTAGATGCTGATTTTTCTACATTGGCATGATTGTTGGTTTGCTCCTTATTGTAACCAAAGATTTGGGACATGGATTGGATCTTGAATGATCTGAAATCCTTCACATGGTATCAGAGCTCTTGTGTTTCAGATTATGAAAGGATCAACCATCTTTAGCAAGGATTTGGAGGAGTTACCAATGCTAGAGCATGCTAGATTGATCTCTACTCAAAAATCAGCATTTTTGCATGTGTAGAATTGATCTTTTGTAGGTCAAAACTCAATATAGGGTTATATACTTGATCACTTCCGATTTCACACTTGGTTTACTGGATTTAGATGATATTTGGTGCATTAGGAAGGTCTCATTGGAGTCTACAAGAAGATATACCAAGTTTTTAGAAATTGCATGTAGAATTTGAGATATTCAATTTTTTGTAATTTTGTCAAAACCCTAATTTTGATTGGATCTCTAGTTCGTGAGGTTACTAAACTTCATTTGAGTGTGTTTCAATCTTAGTAAGTGGCAAGAATCATTAGATTGAGGATAGATCATAGGTTGATCAAGATTTCACTATTCTATGTGTTGATTTTCTAGTTAGAAGTGCTAGAAGAGATTTGAGAGGTTCCATATCTTTGTGATTTCTTTTTTAGTTCATTTTTTGACATTCAAGAGAGTGCTTTGTGCATTGGAACAGGTTGAAAGAGAAGATCAGGTCACTTCAACATGGCTACAAGTGGTGGATTTATGTTGGAGAGCAATGATAGGCTTACCTCAATCAACTATTCTACTTGGAAGGTGAGGATGGGGTCCTTATTGGAGATAAATGAGTTGATGGAGATTGTTGTAGGTTTGGAGGAGAGACCAGCAACTCAACAAGATCAAGTGAGGTATGACAAGAGAGCAAAGAAAGCTCTACACATGATTAAGATGAATGTTACCAATGAACTTCTCAAGAAAGTTGGTAAGTGCACATCATCTTTGGAGGCTTGGGAAGCTTTGAAGAAGCTTTATGAATCCAAGTCTACATCAAGAGTGCTTACTCTTAGGAGGCAAATCTTTCAAAGTTTGCAAAAGAAGGAAGAGAGTACTCATGCTTTTGTTTTGAGGGTTAAAGCATTCAATAATGAGTTAGCATGTATTGATGAAAGCATTAAAGAGGTAGAGCTTCTTCAAGTTATACTTAATGGCTTGTTGGATGATCATGCTAATCTTGTTCAAAGTTTTGCTATTCAAAAGACTTTGCCAAGTATTATGGATTTGCAAGAGATCTTGGTGAATGAGGAGTATAGGCTTCAATCAAGAGGAGGTGGATCTACATCGACATCTTATTATGAAGAGGATGCTATGTTCATCAAAGGCAAGTTCAAGGGCAAAGGCAAAGGCAAGTGGTCTAAAGGGCAAGATCAAGGTGAGACTTCTTCTTTTGGCAAAAAAAAAAGATAAGTCTAAGTTGAAATGCTTTTATTGTGGAATCAAAGGGCATTTTGCAAATGAATGTTTGAAGAAGCAAAGAGATGAAGGTAGCAAGCAAATCAACTTTACTACTAATGATGAGGATCTAGGTGGTGGTGATTCTCTTTTGATGTGTTCTTCAAGTCCAATATCAAGTGAAGGTGACAAAGATTCATGGTGGATTGATAGTGGAGCTAGCTCACACATGACTAGTCACAAGGAGTTCTTTACTTCTTTGGTCACTTATGATGGAGCCAAGAAAGCAATTCACATGGCCAATGGTGGTGAGTGTGTGATTGAAGGTATTGGTTCAATTCCTATTTGTCTCTCTACTAATAGGAAAGCAAGACTTGATGGTGTTCTTTACATTCCTTCACTTTCAAAGAATTTGCTAAGTGTTGGTCAAATGATAAAGAAAGGACACATGGTAAAGTTTGGTGGTGATGCTTGTTTCATTACAAAGGAAGAAATTTTGGTTGCTAGGGGCAATAGACAAGGTAAACTTTTCAAGCTTGATGCTTTTGTTATGGCTAACAAAAAGGATGGAATGGAAAAGGAGATTGGTCTCAACTTTCAAAGTTACCTTTTAGCATCAATAAGATTGGTGGATCTTATGCAAAGTCTAACAAGCTTCCTTATGCTAGATCTAGGTCAAGATCTAATATGCTTCTTGGAGATGTTCATCTTTGTGCTAACTTGGCTAGTCTTGAGGATAATGATGGTGTTTCAAAGGTTCTTCATGGCAAGTGCAAGCATGCAAAAGGTAAGGAAAGATCTAACTTCATCAATGGAGGTGAAGGTTCTTCCTTGAAAAAGATTGTTGTTAATGATTTCTTTGATCATATGTCAAAAGATGTTGCTAGGTGCATGCATGAAGGGGGTGGTTCTTCTACATTCTTTTGTGATGAGTCCAAGAAAGTCATTTTTCCAGCAAGTGGAGTCACATGTCTTCATAAAGAGAGTAGATCAAATGGTTCTATCAAGAGACTTAGTGAGGGAGATACTCACAAGTCAAGAAGAAGAGAAGTATGTGAAGAGTTCAAAGTAGGATGTACTTTGAATGATGTCATTGTGAATGATAGTGAGGAAGATTCATTATCATATGATTCATTACCTAAAACATTGAGTAGAAGTTCTTGTTTGAAAAAAGAGAGTACTTCAATCATCCTTATGTTGAAGGTACTAATCATATTTTTCATGGCTTCTAATGTTTTTGAGGTTTCTACTTCTTATGATGCAATCATTAAGAGGGAGTCTTATGAAGGAAAGAGCAATGGAAGATTGGTTTTTGGGAAGATCCAAGGCATGGATCTCACATATCTTCATCAACTCAAAGGATTCTATGATTGTGAATTGATCACTCATGATCGAGATGGCAAAAGGTTGGTTGGAGAAGACTACATGGAACAAATCGAGAGGCAATTTCTTCAAGACAAGGCAGATCTCATTGGTGAGCTTATTGAGGTTTTGTATGAACTCAAGAGGGCTGGATTTCTTAGGTTTGATATTCATCTTCACCTACTCTACTTCGTGTTGGATGGAAAGTTTGGAATCTATCTTTTGATTTATGATGGTGACATTGGTGACATTGTTTTCACTAACCTTTGTGAAAATTCGAGATCAAGCATTGATGAGATCTTGTTGGATCTAGATCATATGTTTGAGAGGGAGTATTTTCAGAGGTTCAGGTCTGAAGATATTCATATCTTTGATATCTTTGATGATCAAGAGAAAGATAAGCAAGTGGAAGCGACAAACTTTGCTTTATTCACATGTTTTGAAGAATTTTCTTGTGTAGATGATGCTATGCAAGTGGATATTGGTTCTCATGTTTTTCATAATGGAAAAGCAAGTAATGGATCTGGAAAAAAAAGTTTGTTCAATGACTTTGATGGTCAAGAGGAAGACCAAGAGGTTGGTCTCAAAGGGCTTCAACAACACAAAAGGAAAGGTGGCAATTTGGAGCTAGTCAAGAGCATCAAAGGAAGAGTATTTGGCAAAAATGTTTTGGATCTGTTTTTGCAGCTTATTGAAAACTTAAGTAAGGTCAAAGGAGCAGCAAGGAAGTGTTGTTCAAGTTTACTTTACTTGTTCTATCTCATGTTTGAGCTATTTCATGTGGATGTGTGCAAATTGTCAAGATATGGACAAACTAGCTACATTGTCTTGCAATATCTTATTGTTGGAGTTGTACTAGCATTCTTGGCTGGTTTTGCTGATGGAAATGAAGCTAATGGAGGTTCATTATGTCACTCATCCATGGCTAAGTTCTCAAGTGTTGAGCTACTTGGTGCCAATACTTGGAGATTGTCAATTTTTGGTGAATTCATGGTCATTTTCTTGTGTCAAGTAGATCTTGAAGATGCACTAGTGCAACTTACTTGGTTTATGCAGTCATGTGGTGCTGGATTTGCATCATTAATGTACTCACCTACTCATGGATTTCCAAGGTTTGATAGTTTCTTGTGGCAAGATGGAGATGGAGGCTGTTTTATGGTGGAGACATATCAAGAAAGGACAAAGTTGGAGGACACAAGCAAGCAAATGGTCATCACTCATATTTATTGTTTGGTTGCTGTAATTTTTCAGAGAGTTCAAAGTTTGAAACATGGAGAAATCATTTCATTCACATTCTATTTGGTTCTTCATGTTCTAGCTATATCTTGATGTGTAAAATTGATGTAAGAAATAGTGAAGCATCCAATTTGGACACTATTCTCTATATCAATTATGAAAGATACTTTAGAACCTTAGAAAGGAGATCTATACTTAGGATGGAATTCATTCTAAAATTGGATCAAAGTTCTAATGTCAAAACTATGCCAAAACTAGTTGAAGAGGGAGTGTGAGAGATTTCAACTAGTTTAGTCTAGTTTAGTCACATTTTGGTAAATTGTCAATAAGAGGCCAAAACTCATTTTAGACTTAAAAATAAACTTTTTGAAGTTATATTAGTTTAAAATACATTCAATAAACACTTTTGGAAAGTGTGAGAAAGTTGGTAGTCGAGTTTGAGAGATATTCAAATTTGAACTTTGGGTATATTGAATCTAGACCCAAAAATAGTAGGGTTTACATTTTGGAGGGAAAGCCACGTGGCCAAATAGGGTTTGGAAACTCTATAAAAGGATGTAACTCGTGGAGAGACACATCTTCTCTCTTCTCTCTCTCATTTCATCATTATACATGGTTCTCTTTGGGTTCTACTACTCATTGGTGCACTATCTTGGTGTTATCTTGCAATTCTATGTGTAAAATGATCATTTATTGCTATTTTCGGTTCCACACGTGTGAAATACAGTAGGGTACTGTAATTGTACGGACAGCAAACATATTTTATGTTTTGGTTCATGTTTGATCAATATCTCTTAGAGTTTGCATCTCATTTTGTATGTAGATGCTGATTTTTCTACATTGGCATGATTGTTGGTTTGCTCCTTATTGTAACCAAAGATTTGGGACATGGATTGGATCTTGAATGATCTGAAATCCTTCACAAACTTCGCATGATTTTTCCAATATTGAAATCAAAAGATATTTCCATCTCAATAAGGCTAATTACTTGCTTATGGATATAAGTGTCCACTTTGGATGCTTCACTTATTCTCATAAGAAGTTTACAACTTGCCTTTAAGATTGCAAACTTATAATTTTCATCTTTATGAATGAACACATCATTCATGATCTTATTGAAACCAAAAGATCCTACATTATGAAGACATTTCCATTTTCTTGACTTCCTACCTAATGTAAGCTTACAAGGAAAACATATTTTGCTATCTTTCAAGGCATCACACTCAACTAGTATTGCCTTAATCCACCTTTGAGATACAAAAATCTCTTCAAAGCAAAATGGTTTTTCATAAGTTGACATGAGAGCATAAATGAAACTATTTTCATTTTGTGATTGCTCTTTATTCTTGATTGATTTCTCTTGGATAATAACAATAAGTTTGAACTTATCTAAAGTTCCAAGCAAAATACTTTTCAAGGACATAAAATAAATCCAAGTTACTTTCATGAAAGTGACATCTATCTTTGCATCTTGAACCAAACAATGCACTTCCAAATGAAAAATTTCAAAAGATTCAACATGTGTTGTGATGGACTCTTGAAGACAAATCTTGCAAGTCCTTGTGAGACTCCAAGCCTCATTCACCTTTCCACAAAGGAAACACCTTTCCTTGGACTTGTCCTTCTTGTATTTTCATTTTGAACTTGAAGCTCCATCCTTCACCTCGGCCCTCTTGCTTTGGTTCTCCTTGGATGGATTGGTCTTCTTTTTGTAGCATCTTGAGAAAATATATCCTCCCTTGCCACAAAGGTTGCACTTAGGATCCTTTCTTTCCTTCAATAGGATGCCACTTATTGATGTCATGTGAATAAAAACCTGTGACATGATTCTACAAATGTAATTTGTGACTTTCAAGAGACTAGATTTGAACATCTTCAACAATCTAGAAGGATCTACAAAAGGTCTAGCTCACAAACCTAGGAATCAATCTTCACAGTAATGACTAGTCACTTGAAAACTTTGCTTTGATCACTAAGATAAAAGCACACAATCTTTGAATCAAATCACTAAAGAAATCAGATCCAATCTCCTATTGGACTCATCAAATACCAATGACTTTTTCTTTTGAAAGTTGAAATGGATATGAAAAAGATTTGACACCTAGATTTTTCTTTTCACT
Source organism: Diphasiastrum complanatum (assembly GCA_029204225.1). Classification (NCBI taxonomy): domain Eukaryota; kingdom Viridiplantae; phylum Streptophyta; class Lycopodiopsida; order Lycopodiales; family Lycopodiaceae; genus Diphasiastrum; species Diphasiastrum complanatum. Next base: position 25,858,489 of record CM055111.1, read on the forward strand.
TGACTAGTTTTCTCAACACTTGAGATTCTTGAACAAAAGATGGGTTTTGTTTCAAATACACGAAAATCAAACTTAATCACTTCTTTTGGACTCACTCTTGACCCAAATAATCTCACACTTGAGATTTAGAATGAATTTGATTTGATTTGACAACAAACCATACCACCAATTTTTCACAAAGCTTAAAAATTAGACAACTAGAGATTCACAAGGATCTCAACCATGCATGAATACTCAAATATGGACTCCTGCTCATTCTAGACATCCAATGGGATCTCAAATTGACCCTCACACTCTCACAAAGAAAGTTGAATAGAACTAATTTGAGCTTCATACATACTATGTCAATTTTTGCTCAATAAATTGATTCAATCACCCCTATTGGATTCTACCAATTACTCTACCTTTAGAGACTTGGAATGAAATTCAAAATCAAAAGTTGTGATTTTTCTCACTAAGATATTGTGCTTCAAAGAGCTAATGCCACTTAGAAAGATTTGATCACCTAGGAAGAGACAAACTCTCCACCAATAACAACACATAATGAGCTTCTAGATCTTGCCCTCTAAAAGGAAGAAACTCTTAGAAAATTGGATCCCTCTCTACACATTTGTCATAGACACCTTAATGACTCTTTTCAAACCTTACAATCACTCAAACAAATTGAGTAGGGTTGAACAATGTGACTTGGATCTCAATCTCTTTTCTAGAACTCTCAATTTAAGCCAATCTATGTCAAATTCTACAAAAGATTTGCATAGATGCTCTATATGCACTAGAAACTCTCAAAGGTTTCACTTGGAGGACAGATCCAAAGATGTTTTCTAGCAAATTGATGCTTCTAAACTTGACCCTATCACTCTTGAACAAATCTAGAGTGATGGTACAATGGATTTCAACCTCTCACCTTGCATATCACTCCTTAATCTATGATTTTTAGCAAAATCTCTCTCAACTTTAACATGCACTCAAAAAATCAGAAATGATCAATTAATGCACCTATTTCAAGCTTCAAATTTAATTTCTTGGCTGATCTAATCCAAGAACTAATCAAGGGATTAGATTCTCTATAGAAAATGCTTGATTTTGCACCAAAAATCTCTCAAATTGGGTGTGTGAGTCAAATTGTACAAATTTTTGAATTTTCTCAGCCAGAACCGGAGCTGTACGATCTCACACGTGTGAAAAGGGTTCCTACAGCCCACAACAAGTTCTGGTCTAAAAATTTTGAGAATATCTATCAAATCCAACTCGCTACCCAAAATTTGACTAGTTTCCAAAAAACTGCTAATTTTGGCTTTGATTTGGATTAACCCTATCAATTTCAACAAAACCTCTTGTACTAGGCTCTGATACCATGTGCAAAAAGTACAAAAAGGACCAAGAGTGGATTCTAATATGATCCTCAAGAGGGATTGGTTGTCAGATTACTTGATCTATCAATCTACTTCAAATTAAGATCAAGCTAGATCAATTCTAGACACAAAATCCTAACAAGAACAATCATTAATTGAAGGTAAGTGTACTTTATGGTTGCACACGTGTGAAACACTGTCTGAGTACGGACTCCAACCTGAAAATCAAGTACACATTGATAGAACCTCAAAACAATCAAAACAAATGTAGACAAATGGAGAGAATCACTCAAAATTGCTTCCAAAACCAAGATTGGTGTCTCACAATGATTATGGCCAAATGTGGCTCTATATATACAATAAGTGGGAGCTCGTGGTACTGATCATCCCTCTAATCCCACATGTGTGAAGGTGCTTTGTCATATGATGATTCATCATGCAAAACTGACACTTGGACAAAACCTTCTATTTTGAGCACTTTTGGTCTATTTTCCTTCTATATGGAGATCTACTTGGAAATCTTCTAGAAGTCAAAATTCGTCTACTTCAGCTTATTCCACACATGTGAGCTGTCCTCTACACATGGGATATGACACCTAACCAAAGGATGTGGCTCATGCAATCAATAGATTGATGCCATGTGTCATATGTCTAGAAAACTAGTTTTTGGCCTTTTTAGCCACTAGAACTTGAATTAAATCATATGTACAACCTATATGATTATGGTACATGAAAAGTACACTATTTTCACACGTGGGAATAGGTTCCACACATGTGTGTTTATCTATATACAAGATTTTTGGCCTCTACCAAGCTTATTTTTGCATTTTTCACACTATTGCCTCTTGACCATGAACGATATGGAAGGGTGTGATCCATCCAGTGACTTTCTTTGGAGTGGTACGATATGTCCAGATAGCTGAGAACAGCTTGGTTTCCCAATCTGATCTGCTCGTCTCGACTATCTTTGTCAGATATGCAAAGAGGCAAGCTTGCAGGCTTGAACTTCTGCTCAATAAGATGGGTAAGAGCGATCCAAAGTTCAATAGAGATGGGTGCCAAAAAGTTTACGGAAGGAAGGCTCCAAAGTTTGTAGGCAGTTTTGGCATATTTAAACTCAATAGTATGACCAAGTACCAAGAGGACTAGGCAAGTTTTGGCTTGGTAGAATTCAAAGGCAGATTGATCGTCAACTTCACAAATTTCTTGAGAGAAGGATTCCAACTGGGAGGCACTATCTTCATCAAGGTCTTCGACAAAGGTCAAAGGTGAAGTGAGGTAGGAGGTTTAGTAAGGGTACCAATCTACCATATGCAAGGAGCAAACACATAGAGATTGCTCACCACTTTGTAAAAAAAAAGGTCCAAGCTAAGGAGGTCTCATTGGAACATGTTTCAAGTGAAGAATGCATAGCTGATATATTGACAAAGCCTCTTCAAAAAAATGCTTTTTTGAAGCTTAGATGGCCCTTGGCTTAATTAGTAAAGCTATATTATCATCTAGCTAGATTGTTGTGAGGAGTATTGAAATTTCACAATTCTAGCTTGACCAATTTTGGTCACATGCATTGTGATTGGCAAGATGGCCATGTAAATAGATGCCACACGTGCCAAATCACATAGGATGCTTTCCAATAAGTTCATTCCTCAAAAAAAAAAAAAAATTAAACTTCTCAGAACTGTAAACCGGTTCAGTACCTTCCAAACCAAGCAATTAATACATAAGAACACTCACATCCAATAGCTAGAACTTGCCACCAAAAGACAATGATGATAGAAGTGGAAAAGCTCAATTTTTCTTGATATTTGAATGGAGATCCCATCATACATTTATACATTTCAAGCTTGGATCTGAACATTTTAGGGCATCTCTGTACTTATCATAACCTAACCCTAACATCTAACCTAATAGGTCATTGGATCTACCCTAATATGGGGTCAAGATCTCAAGATCCAAAAACAATGTAAAACATGCTTTTTTTAGCTCCTAGAATTTCTCTGGCTTATCTAAGCACACTTTGGCCTCATTTCAAAGATGCTATCACAATGTAATATGAGGAATGAAGTCTTGGGAAAGCATCCTATGCTATTTGGCACATGTGGCATCTATTTACATGGCCATCTTGCCAATTACAATGCATGTGACCAAAATTGGTCAAGCTAGAATTGTGAAATTTCAACACTCCTCACAATTTAACTTGATGAGACTATCCTGGATCAATAACAATTACATGCATAAAAAAACAACATAATTTACAGGTTCTTGATGTGTGTGTGGTGAGTATGATCACTCATTACAATAAGAACATAATTTGAGCTCCAAGTTGTCAAATGTGGTGAGAGCTCCATTAAGGTTGTCTTCAAGATCCAAACTTTGTCTTTGGTAGATTGTTGAATGATCACCTTGGGCTGCAAAATGTGAGCCGCCTCCTCAAAATAAACATGGAAAATAGCAACTTTCCATAAGATCCAACTTTTGTATGAAGCACATACAACCAAAGCTTGAGAGATCACCATCTTGACTTTATCCACCAAAACAATGAACTCCAACTTGGCATCGTTCCAATGAAGGTCTTCATTCCTTGGAAATCAAGATTGAATGGATCACAAGATGAGGCTTTTGAACACATATTTGAAACTCCAATCAAAGTAGTAATGATCACTATTCATCATCATAAGATATAGGATGAAAAACAATGTTACTAGCATCATTAAAGGACTTTGTCAAATACCTGACATGTTTTCTATCAAACACAAAATAAGATAAGTAAAGGGAGATATGGATAAACTTTCTTTCTGCTCCTTTCTCTTTACCAAAACCTTCATATTGATGTAGATTCAGGTCTCTTTTGCCTTGAGACAAGTGCTCCTTCTCGGGTTCCTCCTTGATGTTTTTTTTCTTCATCATGCTCACTCCCTCTTGGTGTTGATGATGAAAACATGGATCCAAACCATGATCTTCTTCAAGACTCTCAAGGACTTTGTTTTCAAGTCTCCAAACCTGAATGTTCTCCTTCTCAATATGATCTTTCAAGTCAACAAAACAATCACCAAGATTATTTTCTCTTGTCCAATGTTGGCTTGGCTTTGATCTTGCTTCCTCTTGAAGCATTCCGAGGCATAATGCCCCATCTTGCTACAATAGTAGCACTTGATCTTTGATTTGTCCATCTTGGGCTTGACTTGTGATGATGATGATGTAGATCCTCCTTGATCTCCATCCTTTGCTTGCTCCTTTTTTAATCCTCTTTGCTTTGTCTTTGCTCTTGAAAAATAAGGCTTTGTCATCATCATCATTGATGGAGAGCATTTCCATCTTTTATTTGATATGAGCCTTCCTACTCTCCTCGGCCATCAACACACTTTGAAGGTCTTCAAGTGTAGGCAGGTTTCCCATGATGGCATAGCTTTGGACAAGGGTAGTAAAATCACTACATAAGCCATTCAAAACTATTTGCACAAGCTCACTCTCTATAATAGGTTCACCAACATAAGTAAGCTCGTTCAAATCTTTTACTCTCAAAACAAATTGATGTCCACTCTCACTCCTCCCTTGGAAGCATTGAAGAACTTGGTTCTTAAGGGAAAGTAACCTTGAGGTATTCTTGGACTCATAGATCTTTTGAAGAGTCTCCCAAGCCTCTTGGGCTGAGGTACATGCTCCTACTTCTTTGAACAAATCATTTGCAACATTCATCTTAATACAATGAAGTGCAAGCTTGCACCTTCTCTTGTATTTAGTTGCTTCTTGTGGATGGATTGGCTCATCTTCCTCTCCATTCACAATATCCATCAAATCTTGCATGATAAGGATGGATTCCATTCTTAACTTCCAAATTAAATAATTTGAAGACTTCAATCTATCACTAGAATCCAAAAGATAGGCACTTATGGATGCCATCTTCAATGATAAGGAGATAGATTCAAATAAACAAGATAGATTGTACAAGATATGATCACTACTAGCTATCCCACTCTCTTTGGGACCTGAGATGAATCACTCTCTGATTTCTCAACAAGATCTAAGGTGATCTTGAGCTTGATCTATCTTCTAGATCCAAACTAGATCCAAACTTACTATAGATTTGATCAAACTAGTCTCCTCCTTGATCTCGACTTCACAAGAAGGGTGAATCCACCTATACTGAACCAAAAGCACTTTATAACACACAAATGTCTTACAAATAAAGCCTCTTAAATTCAAGTTGAATCACATTAACATACTCAATCACAAACCTATCCAAAACCGAGTAGAATAGAAACACAATTTTCACTAATTTTGCATTTCTAGATGAAAAATCATCAAAACACTTGATTTGAATCTAAAAGGCGTATTTTAGGACCTTAAGAAGCCTAAGAATGACCTAATTAAGCTCTCCAATGGCTGATCCAAACTTCTAAAGAGTGGTGACACTCAAATCCTTATGAGAATCTCTACAAGGAGACGTGTACTCCAAGATTCAACTCATAAGAACTTTCTAATTTGGTTTGGTTGAATGGAAATGGGTCAATATCAGTTCCTAAAGCTATAACTCAGCAAAACAAGTTCCCTTTGATCTATTATCACTCAAATGAAACCAAATTTGAAGGTACAATCACTAGATTAGCAACTAGTAGCAAGAGCAAAGCCAATACTACTCAAATCTAGGATCTAAGCTTGAGAAAATCAAATCTAAAGCTCACTTTTGATCAGAATATGATACCATGACAAAATTTTACAGCAAAATGAATCCTAATCAATCCTAGAAGTGATGGAGGATGCACAAATAAAAGATCTAGATCCAAACTATGAGCTAGAATCAAGACTAGTTACCAAAACTAGCAAATTTGGCATTTAATTCCACATTGGGCACATAGATTTGATCAAATGAACCAAAGTAAAGTACAGAAAGCTTCTCAAACCTGTAAACAGGTTCAGTACCTTCCAAACCAAGCAATTAATGCATAAGAACACTCACATCCAATAGGTAGAACTCGCCACCAAAAGACAATGATGATAGAAGTGGAGAAACTCGATTTTTCTTGATATTTGGGTGGAGATCCCATCATACATTTATACATTTCAAGCTTGGATCTGAACGTTTTAGGGCATCTCTATACTTATCATAACCTAACCCTAACATCTAACCTAATAGGTCATTGGATCCACCCTAATATGAGGTCAAGATCTCAAGATCCAAAAACAATGTAAAACATGCTATTTTTAGCTCCTAGAATTTCTCTAGCTATCTAAGCACACTTTGGCCTCATTTCAAAGATGCTATCACAATGTAATATGAGAAATGAAGTCTTGGGAAAGCATCTTATGCCATTTGGCATGTGTGGCATCTACTTACATGGCCATCTTGCCAATTACAATGCATGTGACCAAAATTGGTCAAGCTAGAATTGTGTTATTTCAACAGGGGTATCAGCAAAAAACTCATCATTTTCTTTTTTCAAACAGGTAAATAACTTTTGAATATATAAATTGCTGAATTTTTCTTCAGCAGCAATACGTTCAACATAGGTAGAGAGGTCCATATATATATATTTTCAACCATGCTTAGGGTCTCTTTCTTTTTAATGAAATCCATATAGATTTTGATCCAATCCAAGGTAGTCATTAGGTCAACAAGGCAAAAGATTTTATTGTCAGGGCCAACAACATTACATGTAGCTATATCATAAGAAGTAATAAGTGATGCGAAAAGCGGAAGAACAATTCGGATGGATTTCAGATATGATTGTTGGTCACTACCAGTTGTATCATTCCTACAGTCCTCCAAAATGTAGACAGACACTACTGTACTACGTTAACAGATTAATATAACATTCAACAAGATCAAAGCAAGGTGCGAAATTAAATGAACAAGTAAATCAGACACACGAATAGCAACAGACTAATTTACATTCAAGATCAGACAAGGTAAGAGTGATATGTGCGCAACGGCTACAAAATCATCTATTGATTCTTCTGATTCTTCCAGCACTGCATGCAGATCCACGCAATGCATTGGCATGAAAGAAATACAGTTCTCCCACGACTAATGTCTCGCTTACTAGTAGACTTGTGGATCTACATATCCTATGCAGAAAAATTGTCTCGCACACAGGCGGACTCGTATTCTGTATTTTTGTCTTGTTGCTTACTAGCATTAGACTTCTTCATTCATATATATCATGCGTCAACCAGAAGGTATATAGTCGCGTCGTGTAACCTCTAGATTAGAGTGATGAAACATCTCACAAATTACAAGAGTGGCAGATTAGCCACGACCTAGAGTGTATCTACTGATGTCATTCCTACAGTCCTCCAGAATGTAGACAGACACTATTGTACTACGTTAACATATTAATGTAGCATTCAACAAAATCAAACCAAGGTACAAAATTAAATGAACAAGTGAATCAGACACACGAATAGCAACAGACTAATTTACATTCAAGATCAGACAAGGTAAGAGTGATATGTGCGCAATGGCTAAAAAATCATCTATTGATTCTTCTGATTCTTCAAGCACTACATGCAGATCCACGCAGTGCATTGGCGTGAAAGAAATACAGTTTTCCCACGAGTAATGTCTCGCTTACTAGCGGACTTGTGGATTTACAGATCCTATGCAGAAAAATTGTCTCGCACGTAGGCGGACTCGTATTCTGTATTTTCGTCTTCTTGCTTACTAGCATTAGACTTCTTCATTCATATATATCATGCATCAACCAGAAGGTATATAGTCGCGTCATGTAACCTCTAGATTAGAGGTTACATCACGAATTACAAGAGTGGCAGATTAGCCACGACCTAGAGTGCATCTGCTGATGTCATGATATCAGATCAGATATCTGTACTTTTTGGTACTTGCATGATTTTGCTGGTCCTTTTTTTTTTTTGGAGTGTGAGGGCAGAAAAAAGTGTCGTGACGATTTTCATGTCGCTTCGAGTTGTTTGACTTTAGCGTCGTCTGACTTTCTCCTGCTGTACCACGAAAAATTCTCTTTCACGAATCTTTCGTGTTCCCGTCTTCTCGTCAGGGTGTTCGTGAACATTTTCGCTTCGCGTCTTTTGACTTTCACGTTCGCGAACGTTTTCGTTAAGCAGAGGGATGAAAGCACCAAATAGCATAGTCAAACCATAAAATTTTACCATTGCGTTTGTTATTGTTTTTTCCACAATCACACTTGTGTTATCTTCTGTAACGATTCATTATTTTTTTTAAGTTGTTCATTTTCCTCTAACGTCTTTTAGAGATGACAATCTCTATTCTGACAATAAGAGTATATTTGAATTAACTCGCCTTCTAAAAAGAAAACTTTATTCATATAAAGTTGTTTTTCATGGTTCTGCAATCTTTCACAATATCTTAGTAATCCAGTATGCCCATTGCATATCGTAACTAAATGAGTTATTGAGGAGAATGTGGGATGTGTCAAAGTGCTCGGATCTTGTGGATATAATGTTCCATCTATCCACAAATCCAAGTTTTTCTTTCCTTCTGCCCTATAATGAGAACGATCCTCAGCAGATATTTGAATTCATTTGCCTCCTCTTCTCTGCAAAGGTGTCAAATCAATGCCTAGAAAGGCAAAATTTTCAAAAGCATGTCATTTGAATGGCAAACTTAAAATTGCCCTTTCATTTGAAAGGTAACTTCAAGAAATCAAATGTCATGCTAGTTTGAAATTTGTTTTAATTTTATTGTAAAATATATCAAAAATATGTTTATAAGTGGTTGAAAAGTTCATACTTATTTTATTTGAAAGGTACCCTTATATTATACTTGTCGTGTGAAAGGTAAAAAAAAAAAAAAACCCATGTGATCAACCATTCACTAAGATGAATGCTTCTTGGTATTAGACAACTAAGATAATAAAATCTGACTGCACTAGATTAAAACATAACTAACTTCCCAAATTTTTAAGGGCTAAGAAGATATTAGCATTAAACAAGTTTTATCTATCAATGTGCTTCTGTGACATATATGTAGGTAGCATTTTCAATCCCTAGAGAAATTAATATCAAAAAAAAGCTATACAATATGAGAATGGGCGCTTACACTACTACAATGACATTTACGGTGTGGGGGTCACCCTCAAAGGCCGTTCCGCCAGGGAAGGGCCTCCTGCCGAGAATGGTAGCCCAAGCAGGAAGGCTTTTCTCACGGCGAAATAGTGGAGTGCGAAATCCTTGCAGATATTAGCACAAGCCAAGCTATATTCAGTTTTAAAAAGAGCACATGTTCAAGACAACAAACACAATGTCATGCTTAAGCAAGATTTGGATCAAATTTGAATCTCGTGTGTTTCATAATTTGGAAAAAAAATCTTAATTGGAAAAAAAGAGGCTGGGCAAATTCAGCTACGGCTAGGAAGCACTTTAGATTTAATAAGCCTTGAAAGGAGGTTAGCACTTCTTATTTGTTGTTCTAGTACAAGGTGCAAATGACCAGCCAACATGATCAGAGAAACTTAGTGACATATTTGCTTGGTTTGTTTGTGATGCTTCTTGTAAATCTAATGCTCGTGTCAAGGTGCTGGTATGTCTTCTCAGAAATGGGTTTACTGGCAATTATTAACCATATGCTGGTCAGTAAGCTTTACAGAAGCAATTTGTGAAAAAAGCTTGTGAGCATCTCGCTTTTATCGAATTAAAAGATCACTTTGACTGTCGTCATCCTATACTTAAAGATTGCTATATAGTTTCACTATGACGCCCACAAAAACAAATTGCAATTGACCCTTTTCATAAGATAACAAAGCTTTTGCTCGAAGCTTATGGATTACTTAAAGGCACAGTCGTCAAACTGGTAACTTCATTTTCATAAGGCTGTTGGGGTTTGACCCAGGAGGTTCTATTTCCAATGAAGCAGTTGGAACCTCATCCATTCCACCATCCAAAGTAGCAGTGACAGCCATGTTGTAACGTTCTCCTGAATCTCTTTCTCTTTCCTCCATTCTTACTGTATGCAAAGCAGCAACATAAAATGCTACGCCCAAAGAAATGCATGCCAGAGAAAAAACTCCTGCTCCAGCAAATAATCCTTGTCTAACAACGAGACATTGACTATGTCGCGTTTGACGATTGACAAAATGGCTTGCTTCAACTGCGATCCCAATAAGCAACAAGACTGCTGCCACTGCAAACGATATCCTGCTTGCATAAGACCAGATTCAAAGTCACAAACTCGTTAAGTTCGGGCTTTGAGTCGTTAAATCAGAACGAAACTTTCAAGAACAAGTTTCTGAAAATCCATGATCATGGGTAGACGCACCATGAGAAAACAAAGAATGCTGCAGCTTGCCATCTGAGTGAGGATGTTGACAGAGAGCTCGAAGTCCAGAGAGTAAGTCTGTGAACAGTGTCGCTGGGAGAAGGGCTGCATAGTGTGATACCTGTAAAAAATTGATTGACTGTCATGGCCAGCACAAGTGCTACTAAAGCACCTGAGGCACATGCAAGAGCAGTCCTCCCAGTATTTGTGTATATACACTGCAGATCATATGGAGAAAAAGTATGTCTCGATCTCCAAGGACTGCCAACACTGTACTCCCATAGGACCTGCAAAATGCCTGGTTTTCAGTGCTTGATGATATCACCGTGAGTTAGATTGTACACGCACAGAAAAACTGGAAATTGCTTTAAGCATTTTTCTAAATGTCCAAAGATGGCATCATCCTTAGCCGCGCATGCAAACTGCAAGCAGTGTTGAATGTTCAAAATTGCTTGCAGTGTGCCTATCCAGCTCCGTAAGTTTTAGCTACTTGTGTGCGTCAAAGCCTAAAAGGTGATGTACAAAATCAGCAAACTCGTTATCATCTTTGAGAAGCAAATTCATGTGCCACAAAAGATCCTTAACGTGGCTTCATAACTCTAAGAACAACTCAAGTAGTGCTTAGTTTTACGCAGTATATCATAGATAGAAAAATTTGAAATCCAACCTTATTGGTTGTTATTTGGATCATATTCTTCAACTCCCATCTATCATTTGACATTTACTGGTACTATGGGCTTTACCTCACAAGATGTAGGCCACCTAGGTTGGTTGATATATTACAAAGTAAATTTCATCAGCTTATTCAACTTACTAAATTCTTTTGGAGGTCAATGTAATTCCATTAGTTACAATCACCCGCTAGTGGCTTATCAGTATCTTTTTATTCTTTTCGCTGTTCTCTGTCCAATATATGATGCTTTTCTCCTAGCTTGAAATTAAAGCATCTTTGCTACTTATAAACCCGTTCTGACCATTTTGGGTCGGAACGTACTATATGGAACGTACAGTACGTTTCGGAACGTACTGGTTCGGAACGGGTTTCTTTTTAAATTAAAAAGACAGGCGGTGCACAGATGATAATTTGTACTTCACAGAAATTTCATATACATATATATATATCATGTGCTTCGGAACGCATTCGGGGGTTGTCAGCGTTCCAGACCCTGGAACGCAGTTCCAGAACACTTTTTCTTTAAAGCTTATATATATATATATATATATCTAAGGAAGCGGACCCTGGGCGCGGACGCGGACGCCTCAGGGGTGCGTCCGGGGGTGGACACGTCCACCCTTTTGCAAAAAAATTCCTTCAAAAAAAAAAAGCAGGCCCCTCCCCGCTCACTCCCACATGCCCAAAATGAAATAAATATATATATATATATATCTAAGGAAGCGGACCCTGGGCGCGGACTCCCACATGCCCAAAATGGAATAAGTTTTGTTCTTTCCTCCTTAGCTCTCGGCTTTTCTCTTTATTTCTTTTTGATGCTTCGCCTACTTTCGAAGATCTTCTTTCTGACTGACCAACTAGTGTAGGTAGTAGTTGGTCTCCACAAGACATTTGCAATGATCTCTGAGCTGCTTCGGTAAGACTATCAGTGATCTGAAAAGATTGGGAATTTCTCAGATGAATAGTGGAATGAATGGTGGAAAAACAGAGAGATGGAGGGTAAGATGGTGGTGGTGACATCGGCAGATGGTGTGGGCGATAGGCATGAGAGTACATGCAGATGTTGTGGCAAGAGGGTTGGTTGAAGGAGATTGATTTCCCAATGCTTGTACTTCCATCTTCTGAAGATCTTCATCGTGACTGGGGTACTTCTTCTGATTAAGTCGCTTTGGATTGCCCATCTGCCTTCTTGGCCTTGTCATTGTCATCTTTGGTTTTATGACCTTGGCTGTCGATCTTGCTGATGGTGTTGCTGGCAATGTGACTGCTCCACTGGATGCCTGCATAACCACTTTCTCCTCCCCCCCAAAAAATCTGTTGGTGGGAATGTTGTTATCTGTAACTTGCATGCTCAACGTTAGATTGGCATGTGGAACACGCAGTTGAAACAAGTAACTAGACGAGATTGAACAAATTTTAACTAAATTTGTTTCGTTCTTGTTGTTGTTGACTCAAAGATGAATATAACGATGAGATGCAGGAATCAACTCTGAAGTGACATGGATTTCTCAAAAATCCATGTATGCTCAAAAATCCTAAACGCTGTACAGGGTGATCTGAAGCTGGGTGGATGAATGAAAATGTGTTCTTGAGATACTCTACAGAAGACTCTCGTGCAGTAGCTATTTCGCAATCAAAAATCAATCGCACGAAACGGGTGAAGAGAAACAAGGAAATAAACAAATTGTACAGAGAGTGATAACTGTATGGCGCGTGTCGAACAAAACGTTCATTCATCAACATTGACAATTCACCTTGACAAATTCAATATCCCATTGGTTTTGTAGAGTAATGAGAGTTACTCTGATATGCCGTTGTCAAACACACACGACTTGAAATGCATAGAAGAAAAATATACTATTCCCATTAGTAACTTTCAAATCATGAGATTCGTAAAATGAATCTCTGTTAGATTTTCGATTCTCAGATTTGGTTTGTTATATGCAGTTGTTGGTAATCTCATCAGAAAATGGAAAGACATATAGATTTGACGTTGCAAGAGTGTAGTGAAAATGTCGATTCCCTGGGGAGGTTGCTCTTGTTTGGGAATAGAAGCAGATGACGGAATATCGGTTTTCTCTACGTCTTGCAATAACTCATTTCACATAACGTCTATGTTCGATTTTGATCTAGTAAATGTCTTGGTAATGTAGAAGTTTTGAAGGAACTTCTCGAGTGAGCAGAAGGTTGAACTATTGGTTGCTATGGTGCTCGTGTGGTATACTCGCGAGGATCCTATCGTGATTCATAACTGACGTGGCGAGCAGGTAGGATCTTGTTGGGTTGTTTTGGGCAATCTTTGAAACTGTGTTTTCTGACACAGTCGGGACACTCGGCATGGTACTTGGTCTTGACTGGACGATCAACCATGAAATGGCCTGTTTCACCATAGATGAAACATATGTTGTTCATTGGCCCTTGCGTGACTGCATAGCCATCTTGTATGGCTAGTGGTTCTGGACTTTCAAGTGGGTAGTCGTGATAATGCGAGGAGTGCCCAGTTTGTGACTATTGCTCTTCATATTGTTGGATGGCACGTGCTTAAATATGTTGATATGAAGGGCAAGCATCAGCAATATGCGTAGCCCGGCAGTGTGGGCACCAGATGGCTTTCTGTCTATTAGGTACCTGGGCAGTGTGTGGTTGACGAGACATACTGCGTTGGATAGACTTCAGAGTAGTTTGAAACTCATTGGTGAGTTTATCCATTTGTAGTTGATGTTGCTGATTAAGCAACTCCAACTGGGATTTCCAAAGCTGATCTCGGGTATCCTCGATCAGCTTCGACTCATGGACATGAGCACGGGGTGCTTTCCTTTCCCCGGGTTCTTCAACATCTGATCCTTCATCTTCCTCGCGGATGGCATCAGACATAGCTAACTTGAGGCTCGTATATTCATCATTGGATCTAAGCTCGCGTCTAATCCATCTTGAAAGGCCGACTAAAAACCAGATGATGGGCTGTTCTTGTATTTGGCCTTTTAAGCGCTTGAAACACTCAATAGTCTCGTACGCGTTCATCTTTTGCCATCTTGATGTTACTCAATTTGACAAAAGGACTCTCTATCAAACGAAAGGGCTTAAAACGCTTGATAAAAGACTCTTTCAAAATTGACCAGTCTGTCTTATCTTCACGATCAAGGTTAAAAAACCAATCACGTGCTTTATCGATGATGGTCATAGAAAACAGTTGGACCATAGCGTCGGGAGATGTTTCGCCATAAACGTCGCAGGCATTCTCAAAGATTTGCAAGAATCTCTGAGGGTCCGAACTACCGTCAAACTTTGGTAGATCTAACTTGGGTGTTCTCCTCTCAAGATGAGCTCCGTAAGTGGTAGAAGCTCCATTAATTTTTATTCTGGCGTGTGATGTTTCAACACCAGAAACATGGGCTCGTGCTCGTGAAGACTCGGCTCTATCAGGTTCTTGTCCCTCGAATGGATTTGATGATGGCTCATGTATTTGGGACCTCATTCGGTAGAACCTATGACGTCTGATTTGTTTAGTTGTAGGAGACCTTATTTTGTATGGATAATCTTTTGGGATTTCAGGATCAGTATGTTGGTCCATGGTGTACTTGTATGGGTTTCTGTTGTTTTTGGATTTTTTTAGAGTTTTTTGATTATTTTAGGGTTAGTAGGGAAGGTTAGGGGGAGACTCGGTATGAAAAGGGCTCTCTATTGGTATAAGTTTTATTTTTGGAAAACAATCCGAGTCAAAAAAAACAACTCGGTCGAGATCTGAGTCAGAAAACAACTCGATCGAGATTTTAAAAGAAAAAATTTGATGCACTTGCGTCGGTCGAGATGGTGAGGAAGGGAGACTCGGCTGAGATGGAAGAGAAGGTGCTCGGTTGAGACGGTGACGGAGGAGGTCTCGGCTGAGCTGAGAGAGAAGGAGTCGGCTGAGATAGTGACGGAGGGAGGTGCAGACGATAGGTAAACTACGGGTAGAGGAGGATGTAAAAGGATCTGAGGTTGTATGTAGGACGTGTGGAGGTTGGTTGCAGGTCGTTTTGAGCTGTGAACAGATGTTGAAATGTACCACATTTCTTGAATGGATCTGACCAGAGGTAGTGTTACAGCATTTGATCGTTTCAAAATGTGAGTGGTGCAAGCGGCAACCAACCAAATGTTGGCAGATCCCCTGCTCCAGAGGATCTGTTGGCTTTTTCTTGTCTTCTGATGTTGTCAAGAAAGGTTCTGTCTGTTATCAAGCTTCTTGGGCATTAATTGGCTGTTTTCTTGTTTATTATAATGCCCAGATCAGGCAGAGGGGGGCTAGTAATTGTTGTAGTTCTCGTCCTGCCTGTCAGAGGACACTCAGATTGGTCACTCTTGCATTGAAGCACATGCATAAACAACCATAATCAATCAAGCATGCATGCCAAAACGTTCAACCATAAAATCAGCATGCAGAAACGTTGAACAATGATTGAAATTCTACTCTACTGCTGCAAAAACGAGATACAATCAGATCCTAAACATACTACACTTGCATTAATCCACAAACATGAAACAAGAAACTAATCTAACAACATTATAGCAGTCCAAAGATCAAGAAACACTCATTTCTTGATTCTTGGACAGCCCAAGAACATCAAGAACAGGGTTGTAAGAGGATATGCAAAAATTACATCACAAACCCAGCCTATTTAGTTTACCTGAATGCTAGAATCTACATTAATCCACAAGCAAGAAAGGAAATCTAATCCACTCTAGGAAAGCAAAAAAACTAATCCACTCTAAAATCCAAAACCACACACAAAGGATGGAAGGGCAAGATCATGAATGCATCACTCAAGAAACAAGCATGATCAAGGAGCTCAATGGATGCACCAAACTCGTGGAGTAGATACATTACACAAAAAGCTCCTCTTCTCAAAGAGGGAGTCTCTTAAATAAGCAAGAGAGCTCCTTAGATGGCATCCTAATGGCATTTCCAAATTACACAAATTACAAGTGGAATAATGCTCTCCACTAGGTGTCACCATCAAAAGGTGGCTCACTCTACTTTCTTTAAGAGGGGTCTACTTGCATTTATTACATTTGCCTAGAAATACTAGTTCCTACATGGTCATTCCATCTTTCGGGATTCACCATGAGGCTTACACAGTTCTTGCTTGTCATTCTTAACTAGTACTTCTCGGCTCTCAGTCTTCGTTTGTCTCGTCTTCTCAGAGACCTCCTCAATCTAAGGTGAGAGATGCTCTTGGGTAGCTCTGGCCAAGTATCTTGGGGATTCGTCAGAATCAGCCAACACGGCCGACAATTTGGGTGGTGGCTTGTGGTCGAGACGTGTGGATGATGCTCAAAGAAGGCGATTGATGATCTACTTAGCCATCCTCCCCCTCCCTGTGGTCTGTGGCACAACATTCTTTTTATTTTCAATTTTTTTTGCGAGACAACGCAGTGCGCGTGCCCCTCCATGTTGCAGAGAGAGAGGAAAATGTAAACGGGGGTTGTGCCAAGCCCCACCACCCTCCCCCAAAAAAAATGAGAGACAAGGGTGGAATGTACTATGTAGCCCTCTCCCCCACCCTAAAAAAAGGAATGTGTGGGGAGGCTAAATCCACCCCTTCCACCGCCCACTCCCACCGCCCGCCCCCCTTCCTCCCCCCACTCCCACCCACCGCATGCCCGCATGAGTGGGCTTAGAGAGAGAGAGAGATGGGGAGCGAAAGTTGCCACATAGGCTTGCCATGTGTAAAACCATTTAGGCTTTGGACTTGCCACGTGGAAAGCCACGTAGGACTACCATAGGCTTGTGTAGCAGGCCACATGGGCATGTCATAGGTCAGCTATCTACCAAGCATGCTACAAACTGCCACGTGGCAAGTCATGTAGGCCTACCCCATGGCAAGTCATGCAAGCTTGGGGTTTGCCATGTGGCAAACCATGTAGTTCTAACATAGGCTTGGCCAACCAGGCTCTGCCGCGTAGGCCTGAGTGGACATAGAGAGAGAGAGAGAGAGAATTGGGACTCGAAAGTTGCCACATGGCAAGTCACGTAGGCCTACCACGTGGAAAACCATGTAGGCTTGGAACTATCCATGTAGCAAGCCACGTAAGCCTACCATAGGTTTGTGTAGCTTGCTACATGGCCTACCATAGGTTTGTGTAGTAGGCCACATAGGCCTACTATCTACCAAGCCTATCATAGGTTGCCACATGGCAAGCCACATAGGCCTGCTACATGGCAAATCATGCAAGCTTGTTTGCCACATGGCAAGCCATGTAGGCCTACATAGGCTTGTGCGGCAAGCCAACCAAGCTTTGCCACGTAGGCCTGATTGGACCCAGAGAGAGAGAAAGAGAGGTGGGCTCGAAAGTGACACATTGCAAGCAAAGTAAGCCTACCATAGGCTTGCGTAGCAGACCACATAGGCATCGCATAGGCCTCATGTCCATGCAAGCATGTTGCAGGTTGCCACATAGGCTTGCCATAGGCTTGTGTGGCAAGCCAACCAGGATTTGCCACGTAGGCTTGACTGGACCTAGAGAGAGAGAGGTGGGGATCGCAAGCTACCACGTGACAAGCCACGTAGGCCTGCCACGTGGAAAACCATGTAGGGTTGGTACTTCCCATGTCGTAAGCCACGTAGGACTACCATAGGCTTGTGTAACAGGCCACACAGGCATGTCTGCCAAATACGACCGAAAAACTCATCGGTCCGACAAAGGTCTTGCAGAGAAAGATACAACTTGAATTGGAAAGCATAACTGATTAACCTCTCCAATCCGGCTCAAAGCATCAACGACACAATTCGACATACTTCGACGGTACTTAATGTCGAATTCGAGCTCCTGAACGAGTTCCAACCAACGAGCCTTACGACCCCTAAGGTCCGAGGCATCACAGATAAACTTAAGAGACTCATGCCTAAAAAGGATTTAACTTCGCTTATGGTTTTTAGAATAGGCCAATCACGAACTTACTGGACCTTATCGTAATCGATCTCAAGACCTCGATCGGAAACGATATGTCCCAACAAGTACTTGAGTCTTGTTTTAAAGAACTCACACTTAGACTCCTTAGCATAAAGTCTTGCTTGTCTTAGAATATCTAAGACCGTACGCAAATGCGCCTCATGCTCCTCAAGAGTCCTACTATAAACCAAAATGTCATCCAAAAATACCACCGATTAAATCTACCTTATCAAGATTCATAATATGGAAAGATAAACTATCTACATAATTCTGAATCTTCAACGGCACATAGGGGACAAACTAGTCCCAGACTTGCTGCTCCCCACCCAATGTCATCCTAACCACGTACTTGTGGTCACTTGGTGCGGTTGCCAACTGTAGAGTCTGCACAAATTTAGCATTAATAAAATTATGCGTAGAACCGTCATCAAACAAAATACTCACGGGTTGGCTGTCTACGAACCCACTCATTCGAATGAGGTCATGAGGTCCAAACACCGCGGTATTAAAATAACAATTACTACATACAGTTTCATCCTTGAAAGATACATCAATACAAGAAATAGAAGAATTACCTAGAGCCTTGACAGAGCAACCACCCTTCTTCCGTTTCTTCGGGCAGTCCTTGGAAAGGTGCCCCTTCTCCATGCAGGGAGAAACACAACCCGCCGCATTTGGCCTTGTCAAAGTCAGCTCTCTCCAACCGAGAGTGCTTCTTTTTCTTTTCCAAAGGGGAAGCTTAATCAACAACTCTCTCTTTGCCCTTTTCAAAGGAAGGGCCCGAAGAGGGTTTGTCCTTGGATTCAGGCTTCTGTTACTCTTTGCGGGTTACTATGTGCGTATCGTTGAAAATTCGAGCGAAACGCACGACATCCTCAAGGGATTGTGGCTGATTGCGGCAGACCTCCAACTGATACTTCTTTGGGCAAGAATGCAACTTGAGGAGAACTCCGTCAATGCGGTTAATAAACCGCGAAGCAACTTCTTGGAAGTATTGCAAATAGACATCCAAGGGTTTCGTCCCCATTTGCAATGTACCAAATCGACGATAATATTCAAAATCATCGAGGACTGGCATAAACGTGGCCTTAAAGGCTACCTGGAAATCATCCCAAGTAGTTGGGACTGTAGCATGCTTCTTAAGATCTTGCCACCATGAGTATGCTTTACCACGTAAAAACATAATGGCAGTCGCAATCCGGGAGCTGTCTGGCAGATCATGCATGAAAAACTGTGATGTCCATCGATCAAGCCAAGCCAAGACCACGTCTTGGTGTTTGTCCTTTTTCTCCCCCGTAAAGAATTCTGAGGTGAACATCGGGTTGAGGAGTGCTTGCCGAGATCGGGTCATAGCCCTCATTTCGGCCTCCGCCCGTTCATGCTTGGACCGCATGTCGACAATTTGTTGTTGCAACAGATTTATCGCACGCGCCATTTCCCATGTATAAGCCCCAGTCGTGCTTGGAGCTTGGGTGACATCCATAGGAGTCTCCATGGCAAGGGTAAAGTGTAGGAAGAAACTAGAGGAAAAATGGAGAGCAACGGCATCCAAACCATCAAAAACTGGCAACTATAGCTTAAAAGGCCAAGAAAATAAACTAATTTGAGCTTAGAGAGCAAAAACAAGCAACTTAGGAAAATGGGGTGAAGGAATGAGAACGTACACTCCTTTACCCCCTCCCCTAAGCTCCTCCCTTTCCTCCATGCAAAAAGGACAAGTGGGGCCCAAGAAAGCCCCCCCCCATTTGTCCCTTCTAGAGACTCCTCACCATGTGGGACCACCTATAGGTGCCACATGGCCCATGGACTTTAAAAAATATGAAATCCGCTTTTGGCCCCTTCTCCTCATCATGCCCTTTGCGTACCTCAAACTGTACTCCAAGACTTTGGAGTTATGCAAGTACAGGGGGAGGAGAGGAAGGAGAAGGAACGGCCTTCAAAAGAACAACATCCAAAGACGTTCTAGTTTTCTGCTATTAAAAAAACTTCAGTTTTCCATTTTGATAACAAACCATGGACTCCAAAAGATTCTTCAATATGGTAAATGAACTTCTTAATACACGTAGTTATAGATTTTAACAAGCAAGCATCTACTGAAAGAGGAGGACAAAATTTAGTGCCTTTAGAAAAGGACTCTTTCAAAAACGATGAGGGAAGGATTGAAGTATCTGTAGTAACAATATGACCTATTGAAGGATCACAAAACTTCAAATAAAAAGAGCCACCACAAGAACAAGGGCTATTAAGAATAGACAACTTTTTCTTTTCTGAAAGATTCTGACCAATATCATCATGATTAAAGGCTTGTCCTATAGTTTTAACATATTTCCAAGCAACCACTAGATGATTCCAGATTTTCTTCACACAAGGAGGAAGAGCATTCATAACTTTAGGCTTTCTAAGAATAGAGCTCAAACTAATTTTGTCAAGATCAAGTGAAGTAAAAATTGTGATGAGTAGATCTTTACTAGAGGTAAAACATTAAGTTTTAAGCTTTGGATTTTATAGAGCGACTTAAAAGAGTTTTAAGTTGATAAAAATGTGAATGTGAATGTAGATCTTAACAAGACATATTATCTAAAGTATAGAGCAACCGAAACAGGTTATTAGGATTGTATCTATTAAACATATTGAGGGAGAACTTACTCAAAGACATGACACGATCCAAATAAAGTAACCTCCTTATGTAATCTCTATAAGCAAACGTTTTAGAGACAACATTATTACTAGGGGTCAAAAAGTTAGAAGTATTAAAAGTAGCACGAGGAGAAGGGAGGGGTGTGATCACAGCATGTGGAATGTAGCAATTTGGAGGAGGGGGTAGATATTCTGACATAGGTTTCCAAACTTTCAAACTATTGCGAACATAAGGTGTAATGTTTCTAGGTTTAGAGTGGGTTCCCCACAACATGGAAGTTTTTTTGGCAAAGTTTCTCCTTTTTCGTAACTTGGACTTACCCTCAAGATTATAACCTCTAGGAAAAAAGGACTGAAGAGTTCTCATCCAAAAAAGTTCACAAAGCCACGCTACCTTGAAAAACTCACTACACTTCGTATGTTATAAGTGACATAGATTTCTTGGGTGGTATGGATTGGGTAAGAGGCCTAGAGGAATGCATGTGATTTTTTCTAAGACATCTAAGGCGATTCAAAATTCTAATATGGTTATTTGTATAATGAGTACTAACAAGCAAAGACTTAATAGGACCGTCTTCAAAATTATGAAGTTTATTCAAAATACGTCTAGACAAAAAGATAAACCTTTCTCTATGATTTGTACCATTTCTACTAGCAAAACAAAGGGGTAAAGGAATAGAAGAGCAAACCTCTAAAGTGTTGATAGTAGAAGAGCCATAGATTATATTTTGAGTAGTCAGGCAATTGTTTAAGACCAAGCCTTCTGAAGGCTATTGGTCTGAGGTCAAAATTAGTGTTGACCACACCCCTCGTTTGTTTAACAGGGCTGATGTAAAGTGGTGAGGCACCTAAATAGGTCCACCTGTTACACTCTAAAGATCACTGACAATAGCATGCAATCAAGTGCTTGCGACTTCCTGACGTAACACCACTTGCCTCCCTCTCACACCAAAAGTCTTTCACGAAACTAACCAAAAAGCCCCTAATCCTAAAAGGACCCAAAGAAAAGAAACTTCATGAGTATCGTTCAGACTCTAACATGGTGAGACAAAGTTAATTGGACCGTGAGAGAGTCAATCACACAAAAAAATTTCGGAAAAGGTTCAAATATGAAAAGTAGATACTTAGAAGAGAACCAAAAAAATGATGAAGGTACAACGCTTAGAAACAATATACGAGCAACTCAAAAAGTCAAAGGATCTAAGTCGGAACAATAATATAAAATTCAATAAACAAAAAATCTTAGCCAAACAACATTGCTTATGTCTCATCAGTACCCAAGCAGAAGTTGCTAACTGGGTTTCGAAAGAATCCGAATTCTCTTGGGTAAACCCAGTGTTGATTGAGAAGCAAAAGACAACCAGTAAGAAGAAAGAAAAAATAATAATAATTAAAATAAAATGAAATTCAGAAATAAAATTTATAAATTTATAAAATCTAATTAAAAATAAAATAATAAAATAAAATAAATAAGAACAAGGATCGTATTACTGAAACAAAGACAAAATACTAGAAACAACATATCAACATTATCATCTAGAATATTGTTTTTTTGTTTTCTTCGTAGAATAAGTATGATTTGCATGGCTGTCATTACAATTGCGATATCAGTTTACGATAAAGAATTGATAGTAGACATCTCTCTTTGAAGATTTCTAGTGAATAATTGTGGCTATACAAATTTCACAACACATCCATGAATATGGTAGCAAATATTGCAGATATTAGCAAAGTTATAAAAGTGTCAAAAAGTTTATGGGTGGATTGTTGCAAATCCGTAAAACAAAACTTGTTAGCACTTTAACATATTTTAGGTTCAGCAAAGAAAGTCGCAACTTTACATAAAAGTTGCAAAGTCATGTAAGCTGTAATTTCCCCTAAAGATGAGCACTTGATGTCTCGGTTGTGATGACATCCGTATGAGGCTTGACGTGAGCTGTTATATTAGATTCTGTCATGATAATTGTTTTAGCAACGATGTTGAGAGAGATTGATGTTGTAGATGTCACTATCCAGTTGGTAGTACCGTGTAGGTAGGACATGGAGCAAATTTTCATCTTGATTTGTTGAGGGTGGATTTTGATTTTGTTACTTGGAAATCAAGTATATATAGTGATTCCCTAGTCGCTGCCTTTTATGTTCACACCCAACAGATGGAAGTTTGAGGCAATAACAGGTTTTCGATGCCCTTGGATGTTCTGGATCGCAGACACACTACATCGATGATTTCGATGAGGTTTTGACCTGGGCCAATAGGCCTAGGTAATCTTATGGAATTTCATCATGATGAGTATAGATCATTGCAAATGAGGAATTCCTAGTGAGCGCGAGTGATCAAGTAGAATTTGTCCCAGCCCTTTGTTCACAAAGAACGTTGCTCCTACCAATTGAATGGTCTGGTGAATTTTCAGATTGACGCAATGCAGGTGATTCCCCGCCTGTGACATTGTGAGAAGTTCCTTGAACCTTATCATTTAGAAGGAGGTAAGTAAACCTCCGGAAGGATCGTAGACAAACAGATCAAGCAGACCAGGCAAACTATAGATGTCCAATTAGGAGCCACATCTAGTGGTGAAAATAGTTGCATGCATGCATGTTGAGCATGCCATCAGATTTCTCAAGAGTTGCAAAATTGCTTACTGAAGCTTTGCTGAAAAAAGAAAAAAGTTTCACGCAAGATTGCATACAAGAAAGCTTTTTTCTAACATTATTACCCAAAATAAATCCCGCAAGATGAAGGGCAAAGGGGTAGATCGCAGGGATAAATGACCCATATCGCAACCTAGATGACCATCGTAGCTCCTACTGTTCCAGCAAATTTCCACAAAGCATATCGTGCCCTTAAACGAACTTCTGTCTCTGCAACAATCATCTGATATTTCTTGCAGCCACATTGTAATATTTTGTATTATATCAGACTCCTTCACATTGTAATAATGCAGACAAAAAGCAACTAGAAGAGGAATCGAAAGACATTAACAAATGAATTTAGAGAGATCTTTCCGAAAGGAATCCACTTAGGTCTAACTATGAAAGCCTAAAGGGCAGTTAATAATAGGATAGATTTGTTGCCTAATAGTCATCTGCTTCTTGGCAACCTTGTAACTTGACTGAGACACAGAAAGATGAACTGGATCGTCTTGAAGGAGTATGCTTCACAGAGTTAGGTTTAAATTCAGAATCAAAATGTTCCTCAAATTGGGTCAAGACAAGTTAACTGTTATGCCCATTAAAGGCTTCTAGGTTAGCACTTGGTTTAACTACTGCTTCTGTAATAGATATGAACACATTGTCTCATCCTTTTTGGCGTTTCTAGATGACATAATGTCTTCTACATTGGAGGAGTATTAGTGTTTCTAAATGACAGTAAGACATTGGAGGAGCATGTAGAACGTCTCAAGCCTATGTATAGGATTTTGAACAAGGGAAGCTTAATGCTAAATTATCCAACTAGCCAGCCTAATCTCCACCGTCGGTCAACATAGGGCAAGGCATGGTCAAAACTCTAGATGTACATGCGGCCCAATGGAAACGTAATATTCGCAAAATTCTCCGTCACTGGCAACTCACCCTCTCTCTCTCTCTCTCTCTCTCGCTGTCTCTCTCTCTCTCTCTCTCTCACGCACAATTTGCCACCTTCCGGGACTTGTTGCCAGGAAGTGATGAGCAGCACCACTATCATGCTTTGAGGATTGTTTGCGTGCGCATCAAAATTATGCTTAAGAATTGCTTGCCAATTTTTACATTCACCGTGCACTTTTGCCCAAAATGCAGGCTTTCCTCGTTCACAAGCTCTCTTATTCTTCTCTCTATCTTCTAGATAGCTGCTGCATTCGACAGAATAACGGTTGGCCATGCATGGTGCTACATGATCTAAGAGGGGTGCGGCACCCGGTTGACATGCTGCAATCAAAATGAGGTTTGACGTATTTGCCCCACAAACTTGTTGGGCTTCCTTTCATCTTGCTTCGGCAAAAAAATATAAATTGGCAGCAACTCTTGCTATAAGGGCAACGGTGAGTCCCATACATTTAACAGGAGAGGTTTTAATCTTTAAACTTTACAAGAGAGATTGTGACATTTACATGCTAGCGGATAGGCACATCTTTTCAAGGTGTACTTGGAATGAATTTTTGCGCAGCAACTAAAGGGGCAGAGCATATTGCTTCGGGCAGCAAGTTCTCGGGAGATGGGGCCATTACCTCTCTCTCTCTCTCTCTCTCTCTCTCTCTCTCTCTCTCTGAACGGAAATGTGCTGAACAAATATTTTACCTGTGATCTGGTCGTTTCCGAAATAAGGCAGCAAGCAAAGACCAGGAGCCCTAATGTGGTGCAGAGTATCATCACAATGGTGGCCCTCCTACCACCCAGGAGACCTTTTTTGGAGTTGATCAGTAAATCCGCATGTGTCACTGCCATTGCTTCGCCAGTTATGCTAGAAAATTTGGCCACCTAAAATGAGTGGCATGTTGGTGAAGACTTCCTTTCCGTGCTTGAGATCGTGAATTCGACTCCAATCTTTTAAACGATTAAAATAAGATAGGAAAAAGGTGATTACCCTTGAAATAGTTTTGCTATACAAACCAATGAAGCATGTTGGAATCCCTTAGATTCATAATCTTAGGTACGAACAAAGGCTCACGAACACATGATCTTGAAGAAATCAAGCAGTCTAGTGATAGTACAAATCTGACATGTTCACATTCATAGAAATGCAAAATGAATGTGCTCTTGAACCATAAAATCTCAAGAGATCTCAGTATTAATGTCTTTTGGGGGGGGAAGTTACCGAGGATTCATACACACTTTATAGCTGTAAGCATTTTTTTAACGAATTAAACCACAGGTAGTTTAAGGGGGAAAAACTCACGTTCACATGCGAACTCGATACTCTCTTTTGTAATAAAATCACTGATCTAAAGTGGATATTTTCCTGTGAAAGTTGCAGAGGACTGATATCCGTTATAGAAGCGTAAACGGTTCCTTTTGAAACACGATGGATTACATGCACTGTTCACATTGCTAGGAATGCAAAATGATTGTTCTCTTTCATCTTACAATCACTTCAAAAGTATGGATATTTTGCTGGGGAAGTTGCAAAAGATTTACATCCATTTAGAACTGTCAACATGCAAAATCAAAATCACTTACATTGATAGAAATGCAATGCAAAATGGACGGTTTCTTTCGTAATAAAAATCTCACAAATCTACCTATGAATATTTTCCAAGGGGGTGGTTACAGAAGAATGATATCCATTGTAGAGCTGTGAACACTTCCTTTTCAAACATGACTAATCACAGCCACTGTCCACATTGATAGAAATGCGAAACAGATGTTCTCTTGAATGACAAAACCGCACAGATCTATGCATGAACACTTTCCTAGGGAAGTTACAGAGGATTAATATCCATTATAGAACTGACAGTAAGTTAGAAATGTAAACACCTCCCTTCGAACATGACGAATCATCGACATACCACCTCATATCGTGAAAACTAGGTGTAACTTACTCCCGCATCATGAAGTCCGTCCTTTGATAAAAAGATCCGATTCTTGATATAAACAAAACAGAAAAAAGTTGAGAAACAACAGATAGAAACAAAACATGCATCAACTGATTGAAACTCATAACAGAAAAGGGGACGAACATGATAATAACCTGTCCTTTAACACAGATCCGATTCTTTATCAAAACTAGACAGAAAAAAGTCGAGAAAAAACAGATATCAACGACAAAAGCATCAACTACTTCAAAATCACAACGCAAAAGGGACGATCCAACAACATATGAAAATACGATCTACAGGAATGGATCGCAAGCAGCGATGGATCGAGCAAGCGCGGGCAAACCTGCATGAAGGCGCGGCCCTTCGCGATAGGAGCGTGAGGCCCGTGACAGCCAAAATCTGGTCGGTGGGTCATGTGGCCACCTCCCAATGGAAGGTCGATGACCACCCACCTACCGCTCACCTGAAGAAGGAGAGCCCTTCATGTGAATCTTGTCAGCTAATAAATGGCGCCCCCATATTATAATTGGCTGCGACTGACCACACACACGTGTCCTATCAAGGACCAGCCACGTCACCGATGACCATAATTAACTTTTTCAACCCAACCAAAAAGATGGTATGTCGGCGCTTAACCCTAGACTCTTGCTAAGCTTTCAATGCACGTTACCTCGCCCTTCAAAGGGCTTCTTTACCTTTCAAAGAAAGGCAGATGTATCAGTAAAACTCACGAAGGTTGGTTTTGAAATTTTCCCTCCCAGCAGAATGACAAAGGATGTCAAACTTCATGTGAAAAGCTGAAATTCTTTTGTAATGGATCATGCTTCAAAGTTGAATGAAGCCCATCCTAACCCCCCTTTTAGAGGTAAAATTATATGCCCAAGAGCCAATCAATCATGGGCATGAACATTATCACGTTCCATAGCAATGCAATGTAGAGAGCATCGGCATGAACATTATTTCATTCCATAGCAATGCAAGGTAGCCGGTGTTTAGCAATGCAAGAGAAAATTAATTTTAAAAAAATAATGTTTCAAAATAAAAAACTAAAAATGAATCATTGTATTTTTTTTGGGCCTTTTATACATAAGGTGGGGGATAACGCTTATTCCTTAGCACAGTTGAGACATTGTTGTTCTACATCCCAATTAGTCCTTACTTGGGTGGAGATCATCTGCCAAACTATTGGTGGAGTAACGCCCACAGATGCCCTATTGTTGAGATGAAACCAAATGCGGGATGCATGCCTTGTAGCCATTGAGTGTAGCACCAGAGTTTCATCCGCACCAACGCTGGCGCGATAGAATGTATAATAGATGTATAATAGATGGACAATTGTTTGGGACTGAGTTTGAATACTTGGGTAGAATTGAAACAAAACTCATCGAAACAATTGTCCCATGTAGCATGGACCTTTGAGATCAACGTGAGAATTCAATAGTTCTCGACTATACATCTGCTACACCCAATCAAGGCTATCTGGAAGTTTCATCGGACAATGGAAAAAATTGGTTAAGGGTAGCAGAGTCAATGGAAGTGGTGGGAGAGGAGACAAGTGGGAGAAGAAGAGAACATGGTGGGGATGCGACGATAGGGTGTGTGTGTGGTGGTGAGGATGTAAGAAGAGATAAAGTTTTATGGGTAGGGGAGGAATGGGCAGTGGTGGAAATGTCATGGAGCGGGGATTGAGCTTGGGCAAATTGTCGAAAATCGGTGTCTGGGCCCAAATCGGGATCGATTCAGAGGTGGCATCCAAAATCGAAGTCTGGAACGAGATACTTGCAACGGAAATTTAACAACGGACAGTTGTGGATCGGAAGCGTGTTAGCGTAAGCAGCAAGAAGAACAAGATGACTAGCAGTCTGTAATAGTGCGCAAAAGAACAAGTAGTTGTGTGGACAAAATTGCACTCTTTGATTAATCAAAAAAAAAAATAGAGAGTAAATGAGCATGAAGCTGTACGCTAGTCTGAGAGGCACATGAATAGAGCTTCAACGACTTGATCATTGCTAACTAGATGATAGAACCATATTATCCATAAATTATCACTAACTGCTAAAAGTGCAGACTGCATTCTAAATTTACTTGACTAGTTCAGTGATCAATATTTTTCATCTACTTAATTAATTAGAGCCGTCTTATAGTAGACCGTCATTGTAAATAGTAAACTACATGTACATGCAGGTGGTCTGTCAATAGAATCTATATACAAGTAGGTGGACTGTCAGCGTCTGATAGTACATGGATTGACTTCTCCTAAGTCGAGTAAGTCGAGAGTTGATGGAATCAAGTTAGTCGAATGAGTTGAATGTTGATGGAGTTGATTTGTTGATGGAGTCCAATTGTCGATGAAGTCGATTGTCAAGTGATGATGGAATGTCGATGTGAGTGCAATGTCGAGTAAGTCAATGAAGTCGATGTTGAGTAAGTAGAGTGAGTTGATGTTGAAGTCGAAGTTGATGAAGTCGGACTTCGATAGATTTTTTGGGATGCTCATTACTGAGTGGATTTAGTCCTTTAGCATAAAAACCCAACACTCCCCCTTAATGTGGATCCTGAAAACTTGGATCTTCAGATTATATGATGATCCTTTGATTATTCTTTGGTGAAGTAATGTGCTGCCATAAAATCTGTCCTGTAGTAAACCAATGAAACTTCCTTGCTATGCACTCTTTCTCTAACCTAATTTCGATATGTTTTTTGAGAGTGAAATCCCGGTGCAATTATGCTTTGATAATCACAATATATGGTTGATGGATGTAGTTGAGCAAGGTCGATGTCTGCAAGTAGATTCCTCACCCAAATTGCCTCCTTGGTAGCATTTGTGGTAGCTATGTATTCTGATTCGGTTGATGATAATACTACTCAGGTCTGTTTTCGGCTGTTCCATGAGATTGGGCCTTGATTGAATAAGAATACAAATCCAGAAGTCAATCTTCTGGTGTCGATATCTCCTGCCCAATCTGCATCTGTATAAACTTCAAGAATGTTGGCAGATTGGCTACCTCCATAACAAATGCATAGATGTTTTGTTGCTTGGATATATTTCATGACCTTTATGAGTGCTTAAAAAAGTCTTTGGTCAATCTACCTTAGAGAAAGCCATTGACCAATCTACGAACATTAATACCGACGAGTATTGTGCTCCAGCGAACATTTCATGTGTTTATGAGTAGAAAGAAAAAAGAACCTTCATACTTACCAACCTTCGTCACTACATTTACTTAGTTTAAGCTATCTTACAAGTCTGCGAAAGTTCCCAAGGTGATTAAGGACATTTGCGAGGTTCCTAGTCTTTCCTTCTTCATATACCTTTATGAATCTTTGCATATCTATCCTTCGCCAAGAAGAACCTTTGTCATATTCACTAAAGCTATAATCTACTGAGATATAACATGTATCGGAAAGGTGAATGTTCCCGACAGGAAAGTTGCAATTTTTTTTAGAAACAAGTTGAAGTCTAAGATAGAACTTACAAACATGTGAGGTCATACTCGTGGTTAGAAATTAGGAGGTCTGGTGGCCATTACTGTGCCTAGAGGTGCACCGGTTTTGTACTAAAATTGCATTCCATTGTCATCAAAAATATCACACCAAAATCATTAGTAAGCTATTATTAAAATTTGCTCATTTGCTTGTCATAAAATGCACAGTAGAAGTCTAAAAATGCCCCTTGTTTTTGTGTTAAAATGTGTGCTCTTTGGTCTTCATTGTCGAAGGGTTCACTTACATGATGTTACAACAAGCCTCACATTTCTTTTTAGTCTAGGCAATTGTCAATTCTCTTGTCATTCTTGGCATCCTCCCTCTGTCATTTAGAAGGGCTTTTCAAAAAAAAAAAAAATTTGCCCATCTTTTTTAGATCTCTCTACAATTCTCTTTTCCCCCTTGTTTACGGATTTTCCTCAGCCTCAGATGCTCTACTATGCAGCCTAGCTCCTGAGCCTGAGAAGAATGTAAAGAACTAACTTCACTTTCTAGTTCAGACGCACACAGATCTTGTAGTGGGGTTTTCTTTCCTTGCCTATCCTCAACCCAAGATCTAATCAATCTAGCATCGAGGAGATGAAGTTAGTTGACATGCGTAAATTCGTTCCCATGAGAGCAATAGTATAAATCAGATTTCAGCATGAATGGAAGATCCAAATCTAACTCTAACATCCCTTAACCCTAAGCATTAACACTACATCCACTAACACTAGATCCACAATGAAGATAGCTTACTCTTTCTCTCTCTCCCTTTCTCCTTCATAAAAAGTATAAAAATATGCAATCCCAATAACAATCAGATCCAACAAATAGCAAACTCAATAAAAGCATGAGAGATGGAGGAAAAGTGATAGAGAGCAAGGACATTCATAAATCCATTTCAAAAGAGAACCAATCTGCTTTATTGAAATGAAGAAATGAGCATGTGTAGGAACTCGAGTTGGTCCCTTTATATAGTAGAGAGGAGGACCTTGGCCTCTGAATCCTATTGGTCCATTTTTGCCTCCCTAATTATTCAAATTTAAAAAAGAATGGGAACCATCCAAATTGGAGAGAAACCCAACTTTATTCACTAGCTTGACATTTAGGCCCTGCGATATTAAAAGTCCTGTAAAAAAACCTAAAGTCCTATTATTGACTTTTAACTAATCAAATAACTATGTGATCATCGGGTTGGACTTACACACGCATGGTGCCAAATTCCTCTCACTTATTAACTAGGGTCAGCATTGCCTTGGGATTCGCAAACCCTCCAACAGTATCCCCCACCAAAACTGGTGGCGGTTCCATGACACCTGCGAGATGCAATTACTGCAGGCTTTTATTCCCCTCTCGTCGAATCTTTATTAAGTGATATTGCACCTTCTCCATGAAGTCGAGTCGGGCAGTGTTAAAATCTAAATTGTGCGGCAAAAAACAACGGTGGGCTCCGGCAATCCACTTTGAAGTTGTCCAGGATGTGAATCGAGATTTCCAGGAGCCTCCCATCATTGCGGCACGGAAATATAGTCGAGCCACCGATCTAATCCTTGATGCTCTCTGAGGCCATTGGCTTATTTGGATCGAATGCCAAAGGAGGAAGGCAATCATCCCATCTCGTTGCCACGGATGCCAATAGAGTCAAGCTTTTGCAAAAAGCGTCGATTGCCTCATTGTCGGATCGAGAGAGTGTATATACTCCCGCTGGTACGCTTGTAGTGCCCGGTGGAAATCCACTAAAATTTCCCAACTGAAAAAGGTTGGTGGATGATTGGTCAGTTTGGCGTATGGATAGTAATTTTTTCCATGGCCAATCCCAAATCTTTCCACTTATTCCTGCACGGCATCGGTACATAATATGGATCTACGCGCAATTGGCGAGGGCTGGCCACATAGCTCCTAATAGATTCTGGAGTTTTCTCAAAAATGGTAACTCTCTAAGCTGGCTGCTCTCCCAATGCAGGTAATTTATCCAATTCCTTGCCGACCTCTATTTAAGAGGTCTTAAACTTAAGGACCCAACCACCACGCGAGGACTCATGCGGATGTTGCGGTAAAAAATTTTGGATCTGGTCCTCGACGCTGATTGGTCTTCTAAACAATGATGTGGTGGACCCAGTTGCACTGCCTGTGGAACTGGCTGTCATTCTTCAACTTCAAGGGCTCCACCTTGGTCCATGCCCGAATCCATCCCTGTATCCATAGGTGCATCAACTTGTTGTGGAGGGGAGAATTGCGACATGACCGAAACTGATATTTGAGGCCCAGCTTCCAACATCTGAGTGGCAGCCTTTTCATATGCGTTGATAGTTGCTTTAGCCTTTGCCAACTTAGTTGAAGCTGTACCTTTGAATCTGTCAAAGTGGCCTTGGAATCCTTGAAGCGCCACTTTGTAGATTTTAACCTTTTTAAACAAATACGAGATCTCCGTTGGAGTTATCGGATGATCAGGTATTTGCGTCTGCAGATACGCATCAAGCTCAAGGGTGGTCGCATCCAGTTCACCTTGGAGAAGTGTGCGATCTTGTTCAGCCATCTGTAGTTGACCATGGAGCAGCTACACTTGTTGCTTTGCATCTTGCACGGCCTTGTCCACCTGATCTTGGGCGGTTGTGAGCGCATTCTGCAGTGAGCTAACATACTCTTCTAGGCGATCAACCAATTGTTGTGCCATCTTCTTCTCAACTTTAGATTTAGCTTCGTGCTGCTTGGCGATCTTTAACTCTTTGTCCAGCTGAATGACTTTCTGGCTAAAGAGTGTATTTTCAGATCCCATATCTGAGATTCACTACTCCTCCTGCATAGACTGGATCACTTGTGCAAGGCTTGAGACCAAACCGAGAGCATCACCAAAATCTATTGTTGTGGAGGTGGTAGTAGCAGAAGGACCTGGTGGTACTATCCCTGGTTGGCGTGGAGCAGGTGCCTGTAACTCTTCTTCTTCAAAGAGGTCTTCTTCTTCATAGCCCTCAAGTACTGTGGCATCGAACTGTTTTGGTGATTTGACAGCCTGTCCGACCCGAATTGTGGCTGGTGCGGCTTCAACTTGATGTTGCTGGATAATCCGAAGAAACTCGTCAAAATCAGTAGGAGTATCATAGAATTGTTCAAATCCTCTTTCAGGGGATTTGAGTTCAAAGGGCGTAGGACTCTGGGGCATGACAAAAACTTCTGAGGCCCCTAGGGGGTCTGAATCATCGAATATATCCATGAAATATTGGGTGTTTGGTGAAACAGCTTCTGTGTGTGGGGGTGAGGCGGCCTGGGCAGCTGTGATGGGAATGGTAGCCCCAATGGTCACAGACTGTCCATGAGAGGAAGCAAAGGCGAGAGAAGCATCAGAGGCAGGGGGAATAGGTAGTTCAGTGCGAATAGCAGCAAGGAGTGGAAGCGCAGCTGAAGATGTTTGCCTAGTACGACATCGTGACGCGAAAGACGAGTTAGGAACGCGGCGACTGAGACGTATCGGTGGAAGACACGATGGAAAAGAAACGGAAAGTAATAGGCAAAAAGGTATATCATAAAACAGTATAGAAAGTTTTGAAGGCTTTGGTCACTGGAAAAATTGACAAGAGCTTCGCTAACACAAGTGAGGAATGAATCGAATTCAGCCAACTTATAGGTGAATTTGGGAGGTCCATTACATTGAATACTAGTTTGGCTGATCATTTCTGAACAAAAATTTGCAAGCTTGCTCAATACTATGAAAATAGGCTATAAAAATATTGGCGAAGGTTTCTGAGGTGCTGAAGCCATCCGACGAACATTTTTCAGGGCTGGCGAAGGATGAACCTTCACCCAAGAGGGTCCTTCGTCCAAGTATTGTCATAAAAGCAACTTTTCAATATTTAAACCTATAGCCAACCTAATTTTGACATTTTAAGACCATCTAGCATGTCAGCGAAGGTTTCTGAGGAGAGTAAGGTGCTCGACAAAGGTTCCCAAAATGGCATATTGTTGATCATTTGCGTAACTCAAAAATAGGTACTTTTTCTGGAAAAAAATCTTCGCCCAAGTCAGTATAGATATATCTGAAGTGGATGTACAATCTGAAAGCTCAACGAAGGTTTCTCATACTGTATAGGCAACATATGACCAAAACAGTAATTTTATAATCCTTTTCCATCAAAAAATTATCTTTTTGAAAATACTTTCCTTACTCTTTTTCCATTCTGATGACTTTTTCTGACTTTTGCTCATTAGTCTTTCCTCATTTTTTCTCCTTTTTTTACTGTCTTTTCCAAACAAAATTAACAATTAAGTAGTGAAAACAAAAAATTGAAAAAAAAAATAAAAATAAAAAATCATTTGGATCATGCTTATTGAACTGGCGAAGCAGGCTGCCAAAACTTGCGTAATTGGCTGCCATTCACAAGAGTATCAAACCGTTTTCTATCCAAATGCTCAAGAATCACTACTCCATACTTTAGGATTTCCTTTACTTTATACGGGCCTTCACTGGTAAACTTTAATTTTCCCTTGATCAGCTTGGTTTTGTACATCAATGCGAGATTTCCTACTTTCAGATCCTTTTTGTGTAATCGACGATCGTGCCATGCCTTACGACAGTCTTTCTCTGCTGTTAACGCATGAACTACCATCAATCTTGTTTCACACAATTTGTGCAACGCTCTTTTCCAAGCAAAGAAAGACAATTGGATTAAACGTACAAAGCTGCAAGAGGGAGTGTTAGGAATGGTGAACTCCTGCAACTTTGTCGCAACACGAACAAGAAACGAAGGTCGAACAAGAACAATTCGCGACAGTCAACGTCCCTTGACTCAAAGCACGAACGATTCGCGAATCATTCGTGAATCATAAACACACCAGGACTGCAAACCGCAAAGGGACGCAAAACGAGAAACTATGAAAGAAACGAAGAGAACGAAAGCAAACGGGAGATTACGAAACAAACGAAGAGGAATCTTTCTCGCTGCCAGCTGGCAGCTCAATGGGCTTGGAGTCTAGACTTCATGCCCAGGTGAAAGGAGTGGCAACGACAAGGACTAACTGATTAGTTGATTAGCGTTAACTAGTCTTGTGATTTCTGTATTTAGCCATCTTGTAAACTCCACACTGTGGAGCAGCGAATAGAGCAGAAAAGAAAAATACTAGAGTTGTGCATGAAAGTCTGCCAACGAGCAGAATTCAACGAAAGAGCAGAGTGTTATTCCGCCAACAAGCGAGACACTGACGATCTCGCTCTAAAACTAAACTGATAATACAGTCGTTCTATTTTCGTGCATCTCCTTGTCTTGTATTGCTCGTGTCTTGATTGCTAGAATAGAATGTGTTCTGTGATGTGTAGTCGCGTGTCTAGGATCCTGTAAAAGCTTTCGCGCAAAAAAAAAATTCAAGAACACAAAATCGTTTGCGAATAAGAAGACGAAAACGAAATAGAAAAGGTCTTGCTTTTGCGACACTGAAATCCTTCATAGTTCGCATGACCCATAAACATATAAACTCCAAGAATTGTTGTTGGCGGTGGCAATTCCACAATAACCTTGATTTTAGAATAATCTGTGGCAATGCCATGTCTCGATATCACATGCCCAAGCACAATTCCATGTGAAACCCATATCTGATGTTTTTTTTGGATTCAGGAAAATTTAATACTTGCGACATCTTTCAAATACTTTCTCCAATCGATCCAGGTGGTCTATATCTGATAATATGGACTCCTAGGTCATCCAAGTAAATTTCAAGAAATTTCTGCAGATAATCTTTAAAAGCAAATTGCATTACTCTTTGGAACGAACTTGGTGCATTACAAAGTCCAAACGACATTACTTTGTAAGCATAGGTGCCCCATTCTGCAGGTGCAATCTTGACCTGGTTGTAATCACTAAATCCATCTAGAAAATTATAAGCTTCCGCTCCAGCAAGATGGCCCAAAATGCTTTCAGTGAAAGGTAACGGAAAGTGATCCTTTCTCGTCACTTTGTTCAAGGCCTTGAGATTCACACAGATTCTCAATTTCTCATTCTTCTTAGGAACAATGACAATCGGTGAAACTCATTCGGTATGCTCGATCTCATAAATGAAATCGGCGTCAAGCAGTGTCTGAAGCTCTTTCATTACCACAGTTCCATTGCACAGGACTTCTATAAGGCTCCGGTTCCATCAAATTGGCAGGAGGAGCGGGGTGCTTTGGTGGGGTAGGTAAGGCTAACTGTTCCAGATATCCAAGAGCAAATTGTCGAGGTCTAGCTACTGGATTTCCTCCATAATGTGGTTCTCGATATCCCATCTGGGCATACTGTTGCTGAATTATCTGAGGATTGAAGTTGCAAAAAGCAGTCTCATGATTAGGCGAATTACACAAATGGCATATACTGATTTCCATTCATTTTTTCAATTGAGAACACTCATTCACTGTGTGAACTTATGTAGAAATAGAACACCAAACATTTCCCCTGGTAGGAAAAGTCTTTGCAAACTTCTCAGGTTCCTTGTTCGCTTGTCCATGAAAATATTCCAATGCTTTGATCTTCTCATCAAATTGCTTCTGCAACTTTTCCATCTGTTTCTGCTGGTTCTTCTCGAGTTTCTCAAATTCATTGAGCATCATTTCTGCAATAACGTTGACATTCGTTGATGCAATAGTGGTGGATGTTGTAGTGGTCTGCCATGTTGTATAAGACAACATACTGATATTCGACTCATCATCTGAATTCTCATCCTCCTCTTGAATTGCATCATCCATAACATTTTGTAAAAGTGCGTACTTATTATGGCATTTCAGCTCACGTCTGATCCTTTTAGGTACACTTGACAAAAATCACATAATCATGGCATTTTCGTTAATCAGCTCAGGTTCGCACTCAAATGTGAGACGTTTTATCCGTTCAATGTAATCTCAAACCATTTCTCGCTTTCCCATTTTAATTTTACTTAAAAGTAGGAAAGGGTCTTCCCTAAACATCTGAGGTTTGAACCGTGTGATAAGGGCTCTTTTAACAGTCTCCCAATCTGTACGCTCAGTTTCATCTTGATTATAGTACAATCTTGTGCTACGCTTGTTAAGGCCATAGGAAAAAGCTTAAGTTTATCCTGAAATTTTTTTTTATCATAGACTTCACAAGATTCAAAATAGATTTGAAGAAATATAACTGGATCTGTTAATCCATTGTATTTGGGTAGATCCAAACGAGGTGTTGTTTCAACAATAATTGGATTGAGTTCCTGAGGAGCAGCTCCAGGGGCAGCCATTTTCACAGATTAAATCAAGCAGACAATGAGATTGGATCTAGATTTTCAATCAAAACTATTTCAGATTAGATCTGCTAGATCTCTTCCACTTGACAAGAATCAAATTCCTATATCGTGAAAAAGATTTTGAAATTCATCCAATCAATACTTCTCAAAAATGAAAGATTTTCAGAATCAAAATAAGACTGTGTCAGATTTGATCCAAAATTTGACAGGAATTTGATCTAGAAAATTAGAACTTAAAAATAGAACTGACGAAGGTTTCCTAGGCAAAGACTCACTCGGCAAAGGTTCATCAGTGCTATTTTTGATAAAAAAAAAACTCTCTGATCAGGTTTTTCTGACAATTTCTATGAAAATAAACTTCGCCGAACTCTCAGACTAGGAATCTAACATAGATAAAACTAGGGTAAAATCAGCGAACGTTTTTGGCACACAAAAACACAGTTTCTATAGTTTGACGAGGGTAAAAAAAAAGATTTTCTATGATCTGGATAGGATGAATGTTTGTTGAACTCAAAAATAGTATTTTACTATAAATAGAATGATCTTGAAACTCGGCGAAGGTTCTGGCGAAAAATCAAGAGTAATATTGGTATTTTTGCAAAAAAAAGAGATTTT
Source organism: Diphasiastrum complanatum (assembly GCA_029204225.1). NCBI lineage: Eukaryota > Viridiplantae > Streptophyta > Lycopodiopsida > Lycopodiales > Lycopodiaceae > Diphasiastrum > Diphasiastrum complanatum. The sequence goes on from CM055111.1 coordinate 25,896,145, forward strand.
TTGGCAAAAATATGACAATATGACAACTGATCCTCTGATAAACCTTCTATTTTTGGTATTATTCTTTGCCGACTTGGCAGTAGATAGATTTGCATCATACTTATGCACAATAAATCGGACGAAAGTTCTTTTTCTGTATTGTTAGAGTTTTGGTGATTTTTTGGTATTTTTTAATGTTTTTTCTGATGTTTCTGGAAATCTGCTAGGAAGGATTGTTCACCCTTCAAACTGAAGGTTCTATGATCAAAACTGAAGGTGTCTGCAATTCGGCGAACATTTTTTTAAAAAGGGCAAAAAAATTATCAGTTTTGATGGTGATTTTGGCCTCCTTTTGACCAAAATTTGGTAGATTTGACCGATTTTTGTTGTTTTTTTTTTTATATTTTCAAATCCAAATGGATCTTAAGATTGGTGATCTAAATAACTTTCAATGTTCCACAATCAGGTTAGATTTCAAACAAGCAAATCCACTCAAATCAAGCAAAATCACTCCCAAACTAATCCTAAATGCAGATTTAACGCTATTCATGCCACGACAAGATGTCTAATGCAAGCTAACCATCCAACAAACATGCTGCAAACTGAAAATTTGGTGAGCTCCCCGACAACGGCGCCAAAATTGTAGTGGGATTTTCTTTCCTTGCCTATCCTCAACCCAAGATCTAATCAATCTAGCATTGAGGAGATGAAGTTAGTTGTCACGCATAGATTCATTCCAATGAGAGCAATAATATAGTTCATATTTTAGCATGAATGGAAGATCCAAATCTAACTCTAACATCCCTTAACCCTAAGCATTAACACTACATCCACTAATACTAGATCCACAATGAAGATAGCTTACTCTTTCTCTCTCTCCCTTTCTCCCTCATAAAAAGTATAAAAACATGCAATCCCAATAACAATCAGATCCAACATTTACCAAACTCAATAAAAGCATGAGAGATAGAAGAAAAATTATAGAGAGCAAGGACATTCATAAATCCATTTCACAAGAGAACCAATCTGCTTTATTAAAATGAAGAAATGAGCATGTGTAGGAACTCGAGTTGGTCCTTTTTTATAGTAGAGAGGAGGACCTTGCCCTCTGAATCCTATTGGTTCATTTATGCCTCCCTAATTATTCAAACTTAAAAAAGAGTGGAAACCATCCAAATTGGAGGAAAACCCAACTTTATTCACTAACTTGACATTTTGGCCCTGCGACATTAAAAGTCCCGCAAAAAGGCCTAAAGTCCTTTTATTGACTTGTAACTAATCAATAACTATGTGATCATCGGGTTGGACTTTCACACACAGGGTGCTAGATCTCTCTCACTTGTTAACTAGGGTTAGGGTTGCCTTGGGATCCACAAACCCTCCAACAGATCTACTGACGGGTCTAAACCTACATGCACAGATTCAGATTTGCATGTCTACATGTGCAAAATGTTGTAGTATAATCATTCAGCCTGTTAGAGGATGTCTGTAGGGTCTCGACACTTTGTTGTTTATGATTGGGTTCCTTGTGTTGAGCTGGTTTCTGGTCTGGCTTTGATTGCTTCGGGCCTTTCTTCTTCTTCTGTTTTGTCATGCTCTTGTTGGTGTACAAGGTGTGAGAATCAGCTAAGGAACTCGAGGCTTCGTTCTTTCGCGTGTCTTCCTACAACAACATAGTAATGACTCTCGAAAGAGTCAATTCTGGATGAGTCGTGATGATCATCACCCAACTATCGTAAGAACTTGGCAAGCTTGTAGGCAGTTGCATCACTGCGTCTTGATCGTCTATGATAGATCTGATAGTGGCCATTTGTCTTAGCAAGTTTTTGAATTGATTAATGTGATTCTGTAGAGAATCACCATTCGTCATCTTGAGGGAGTAGAATTTCTTCCTAAGATGTAGCTTGGAAGCTATATTTCGCACTTCGTATAGTGTGCTCAAGATGTCCCAGACCTTCTTTCAATGTCTGAGCCTCAAATACATGGCCGATCTGGGTATCCGTGATGTTGAGGATGATCAACGCAAAAGCTTTTCCATCCTTCAACTTCCATCTGGCGATTGCCGTGTCATCCGCTTCAGGTTTCCCTTCTGCACCTGTAACAACGTCGTACAATTCTTTTGCCATTAGTACAATTTTCATCTTAAATTTCCACATATGGTAATTGGCTCCATCAAGCTTGTCCGTGATAGGACTGACTTTCCCTTGGGAATCCATGTGGAAGCATTAGTCTAAGTGATAGGAGAAAATATCAGTGACTTAAGTATGTAAATCTGATATTTATAGAACAAGAAAACAACTACTCTATCAGCTAGTAGAGTCTTGTACTGTGGAAGGTGGCGGTGGTGACAACGGTAGATGGTGTGGGCGATAGGCATGAGAATGGATGCAGATGTTGTGGCAAGAGGGCTGGTTGAAGAAGGAGACTGATTTCCCAATGCTTGTACTTCCATCTTCTGAAGGATCTTCATCGTGACTGGGGTACTTCTTCTGATTGAGTCGCTTTGGATTGCCCATCTATCTTCTTAGCCTTGTCGTTGTCGTCTTTGGTTTCGTGACCTTGGCTGTCAATCTGCTAATGTTGTTGTTGGCAATGTAACTGCTCCTAGTGGATCCAAGTATATCCACTCTCTCTCTCCCCCCCCAAAAAAAAAAAACTATTGGTGGGGATGGCGACTGGACTGAAGATTGAACAATTTTTAACTAAATTTGTTTCTATCTTGCTGTAGTTATCTTGAAAACTAATATGGTAGCACTTGTCAAACAAAAAGTCATTCATCAACATTGATAATACACCTTGAGGAGTGCAATCTTGCACTGTGTGGTAGAGTAAAAAACTCTGATATGCCCTTGTCAAAAACAAGGCAGTATTTGTGACACTAAAGCCACCATCTTTGATAGCAGATGTTGTAAGATATAACTTGAAATGCATGGAAAGAGAAGATACTATTTTCGTAGTACTTCTCTGTTGAGAAGATTCATTAAAATGAATTTCTATATAGATTTTCCATTCCCATAGTTGGTGAGTATATCCATTGTAAGGCCTTGGGAGTCATCTTTGAATGTGGAAGACCTCACCGTATTCGTAATGGATTTGGCGGGCATGTAGGATCTTGTTGGGTTGTCTTGGGCAGTCTTTGAAACTGCGTTTTCTAACACAGTTGGGACACTCGGCATGGTACTTGGTCTTGACTGGACAATCAACCATGAATTGGCCAGATGAAACATATGTTGTTCATTGGCCCTTGTGTTATCGCATAGTCATCTTGTATGGCTAGTACATTTGGATTTTCTGAATAGTTTTCAGAATAAAGTGGGATGGTTGTTCTTCATATCGTTGGATGACATGTGCTTAAATAGGCTAATATGAAGGGCAAGCATCCACAGGATGTGTAGCCCAACAGTGTGGACACCAGATGGGTGTTTGTCTATTAGGTGCCTAAGTAGTGTGTGGTTGACCAGGCATACTACGTTGGATAGACATCAAGGTATTTCAAAACTCATTGGTGAGTTGTTCCATCTATAGTTGATGTTGCTGATTAAGCAACTCCAGTTGTGATTTCCAAAGCTGATCTCAAGTATCCTCGATCGGCTTCGATTCCTGGATAGCAGCACGACATGTTGTCCGTTCCCTAGGTTCGTCAACATCTGATCCTTCATCTTCTTCCCGTATGGCATCAGATATAGCTAACTTGAGACTCGTATATTCATCGTTGGATTTAAACTCGTGTCTGATTCATCTTGGAAGTCCGACTAAAAACCAGATGATGAGCATCTGTTCTCGGTGGGTGGTTCTTGTACTTGACTCTTTAAGTGCTTGAAACGCTCAATATAGTCTCGTACGCGTTCATCTTTTGCCATCTTGATGTTACTCAATTTGACAAAAGGACTCTCTATCAAACGAAAAGGACTCTTTCAATGCAGACCAATCAGGCTTATTGTCACGATCGAGGTTAAAAAACCAGTCATGTGCTTTATCGATCATGGTCATGGAAAACAATTGAACCATAGCGTCGTTGGATGTTTCATCGTAAACGTCGCACGCATTTTCAAAGATTTGCAAGAATCTTTGAGGGTCCGAACTACCGTCAAATTTGAGTAGATCAAACTTGGGTTCTCTTTTCAATATGAGCTCCGTAAGTAGTAAAAGCTCCACTCAGGTGTGTTTTGGCCTGTGAGGACTCAACACCGTGAAAATGGGCTCGGTCTCTATCAGATTCTCCTCTTTCGAATGGATTTGTGGATGGCTCGTGGATTTGTGACTGCATTCGGTAGAACCTATGACATTTGATTTGTTCAGTTGTTGGACACACCATGTTGGGTGGATAGTCGTCGGTGACATCGAGATCATAATGGTGTTCCATTGGGTAAGATCGTATTTTTTTGTGTTTTGTATGTTTGTTGTTGTTTTTTGGGTTTTGGATTTTGGATTTTTTTTTTCTTTAAGTTGGATGTTTGGTCGGAAAGAGCTTGGATCGGAAAACTGGTTTGGTAAGAACTGGAGTTGGGGTCGAAAAATGGAGATGATCAGAAAATGGTGTATCAAAAAATGGATGGTATCGAAAAACTGTTGTATTGAAAAAATGATAGATCAAAAATTGGTGTATTGAAAAATGGAGTATCGAAAAATTGTGGTATCAAAAAAATGAGTATCAAAAAAGTGTGGTATCAAAAAATTGTGGTATCAAAAAACAAGGTATTGAAAATGGAGTATTGAGAAAGTGTGGTATCGAAAATGGAGTATCGAATTTTTTTTTTGAAAAATGGAGTACTGAAAAACTGTGGTATCAAAAAACGAGGTATCGAAAATTTGATGTGGGTTGAAAAAATGGATGGTATCGAAAACGAATGGTATAAAAACTTATTTGGATCGAAAAAAATGAGGTGTGGAAAAATGGGTGGATCAAAAAAATGGGTGACTCAAAAAATTGACAACTCGAAAAACTAATAACTCAAAAAATGGGTGACTCAAAAAATTGGTAGCTCGAAAGACTAATGACTCGAAAATGATGACTCAAAAATCGGAGTATCGAAAAAAAAATGGATGGTATCAAAAAATGGTGTATCAAAAAATTGGATGGATAAAAAAAATGTGGTATCGAAAATGGACGGATCGAAAAAATTTTAATGGGTCGAAAATCTCAAAGGATCGAAAATTTAGTAAAGGTTTGAAAAATAAAGTCGGTCCGGTCAAGATGTTAGTGAGGTCATCGGTCAAGTTCTCAAAGAGGGTCATCGGTCGAGATGAGATGGAGGGTGGTCCGGTCGAGATGGGATGGAGGGTGGTCCGGTCGAGATGGAAGGTAGGCCGTTCGATCAAGATGGTAAGTGGGAGTTTATTTGGTTGAGATTTGAAGGAGGGTTGTCGGTTGAAAAAAAAAAGTTTGTTTTGGTTTTTTACAAAGGGTCCTAAAATTAATGAAGTGTCAAAAAATTAACGAAGTGTTGAAAAATTAATGAAGTATCGAAAACTTAATATTTTAAAATATGAGCAATGGCACTATTTTGCACCTTTTAAGGTCGTGTGTGTTATGTTGTGGTAACGGTGATCGGTTGAATGTGTGTGATAGTTGATTAATCAAATGCCTATCACTAGGCTGTCACTAAGTGATCAGTTTGTTTTGTTGTTTGGTTGGAGGGATGGTGGGTTTAAAAATTTCAGGTTTCAATGGTTCTTGACATGTTTATGATGGTCTATGAGCTGAGTTTAAGTTGACAGGTAGAAATATGCAAGAAGTAGAAAATTGAAAAATTGAAACAGAAACAAAGCATCCAAGAATATGATAGATGGTAGATCAAATGGAAGTGAATGTGTAGTAACAAATACCGGGCAAAATGGAACTCAAATTCATGAAATCATGAGTTTTGTTGTTTTCTTCATTTTCTTGAAACTGTTCAAGAAAATGTCAAATTCAAAAAAGCTAATCTACTTGCAAAACCAGAAACTACTCTAAACATGATTGAAAAACAGAACCAAAAAATGAAAAACCTAACTGAACAACATTTTAGAAAGCTCAAGGATCAAGAAACACACATTTCTTGATTCTTGAACTGCCAAGAACATCAATGAATGGACTGTCATAGAATTTGTAAGATTTACACCACAAATCCAGCCAAGATGATTTACCACAATGTTGTTGCCTACATTAATCCACAAAAAAACATGAAATCTAATCCACAACTACAATCCACAACCACACACAAAGGAGATGGAGGGGCAAGATCATTAATGCATCATTCAAGAAACAAGAATGATCAAGGAGCTCAAAAATACATCAAAACTAATGGAGGATATTCTCATTTTAGCATGGAGTAGATACATTTACAAAAGCTTCCCTTCTACAAAGGGGAGGTCTCTTAAATAAGCAAGATAGCTCCTCAGGTGACATCCTAGTGGCATCTTCGACCAAGGTATAGTCACTTGCTTGTCCTTATCCAAGGGGACATACCCTTAATCCTAAGGGTAACTTGTCATTTAGCCCCCAACACTAAATGTACCAATAGGGTTCTGAAGTAATGCTAGTTACATAGGTATGTAACATTCCTTTCCCCCAGTATAAAGGCTCGACATAGCACAAATATGTTAAAAAGAGTGGTGTACGAATTATGCTTTCCACTAGATGTCACCATCAAAAGGTGGCTCACTCTACCTTTTTAAGAGGGACCTACTTGCATTTGTTACTTTGCCTACAAATACTAGTTCCCACATGGTCATTCCATCTTTCGGGATTCACCATGAGGCTTACATAGTTTCTACTTGACAATATAAACTAGTATTCCTCAGCTCTCATACTCGGCTCTCAGTCTTCGTTCATCTCATCTTCTTAGAGACCTCCTCAGTGTAAGGTGAGAGGTGCTCTTGGGTAGTTCTGGCCGAGTATCTTGGGGATTTGTCAGAATTAACCAGCACCCCTTTTTCCCCTCCCCTTATTCATTTTCACCTTCACCATTCAACATACTAACTCATCGCCATAGATGCACCGGCTCATCACCAGGGATGCATCGGCTCGTTGCCATCGATGCACTAGCTCATCTTCGTTACCGGACCAGCTCAACAACAATCACACCCATGATGTACCTCCAATCAACAACGCACTAGATCCAAGTGGCTCCATGTAGATCAACATCTAGCAAAGCAATAGATTGCTAGCCGAATGACCACTTCACCATCACTCCAACAACAACACCACCAACACCGTTGCAACAACCATTTTGGCACTATGGGACTAGTGCCTAATTAGTGTGGGGGGCAAGTTGGCCATTTGCAATACGTGCCCAATGCACGAGACAAATAATATGGAGGGCTCGTACAGCCTCTATTTTGTAAAGTCATGTACTTAAATAAAAGTTAGACACTAATGGTGCATTAGAACTATGCAAGGTGCAGCTACTGTAAATACGCCTTGAAGCATAACTAGAATAAACAACTAATTTTTGATTAAGTGCCTCAAAGCACAGTAGGATATGCTTGATGCTTGCTTTTCTACTATGTATGCTTGATGCCTCTAGATCGCTAGATATACATAGTATTATCTCTTGTTGTAGATTTACAGGTTTTTAGTGCCAAGCTATAGATTTGCGCTTAAGAAGAACGGTTTCCAAGCTCTTTCATGGCATGTCGCCATTCTCTTCCTTCTCTCTTGGCTGTAGTCCACAAAAATAGGTGTTAGATCCATATCACATGTCTTAAGCCACCATAGGTAGGATTTCCTTTTTCGTTAAAGCCTTGGAACCCAAAGGGTTTTGACATTTTGTGAGTAAATTTTTTGCAAGTTTCTTCTACGCATCTAGCACATGGTGTGCTCTTTTTATGCTACTACATGATTGTTTAAAAACAAGAATTGTGGTTTGATGCATACTTAAAATTTTAACTATCCATCAAATTTTAAATAGGTCCAACAGAAATTACTTTGCTACTCTATAGATATAGGTTTAATTTTATGCAAAAAAATTGTTCTTGAAGTTGTAAAAGCTAGCATGTCGGCGTGCTAGATTTTTTATTTCAAAAAAATGAAATTGTTTTGAAGAACTTTTTTTTTGAGCTGATTCAACTAGCATGTCGGTGTGCTAGCCGAGTAAATTATAAAATAGAAAAGTTATTATGACACATTTGAGAACCAAATTTTGAGTAAAAACATTATTTCAGAATTTTTTTTTTCAGCCTCCAAACATAGTAAGCCGATGTGCTAAGTAAAACAATTATAAAGAAAAATTTGCAGCCTTTGAAGATAACACACTGAAATGAGAAAAATATTTTGCAACCTCCAAACAAAGCACGCCTGCATGCCGAGTGAGACCGCCAATTTTTTTTTTTTTCTTTCGGGCTGTCTCGCCTAGCATGCGGCGTGCTATCTTTGGAGGCTAAAAATTTAAATTTGATTTTTTTTTTTTTAACTTTGTGGGATTTTAACTTTGTACCAAATCACATTCTTCATAATAAACATTGAAGTAGTAGCATAAAAAAAAGTAGTACACCATGTGCTATCTTTTTGTTGAATCATGGTAAGAAAGAAACTCGCAAAACTCACACAAAATTTACTCGCAAAATGCCAAGACCTGAACCAAAAGAGGCCAAGAGCATTGAAGGATACATCGCCCACAAACAACTATGAGGCAGTAGGAATAGATTTAGCATAGTTTCCCTTGAGTTTCTAAGATTCTTCAATAGTTTTAATCCTACGAAAGAGTGTAGCATGGAGGCAGCTGACAAACTGCCGCTCCCTTGTTTGTAGAGACATAATTTTGTCTTTAGATCACACCTTCTCCGTAGGATCAATATTCAAACTCCCTATACTACAACTGAGTTGATCCTTCCTTTTACTTGCCCATTGCACTCAAACAAGGATGAAATCTGTAGGATAGGTGGCAAAAATAAGGGTAACAAGGAAGAGTTGACAAATTGATGTAGATCGATTCAATCACATGCATACACACCATTAAGTGCTTTATACACAAGACAAGATGAATTGCTCCACACACCGAATGTATATCACAGTGACTAAAAATGAAGTGTACATAAGTAGTAGCTAAAGGGCTCAAAAAAAGATTCGTCGAACTGCCTAGAACTTAGAGAGAGAAAGTGACCATAAAAGAAATGGCAAGTAATTGTGAAGAAACGAATTATTATTGCCTTTCTAACTCTCTCCCTCAATAATTATCATTTACAAGGCTATAAACAATGAAACTATTCATGGAAAATGCCTCCATGATAGCATAGTTACTTACAATTCAAATTTTTTAAATATACATTATCATGACATTGCAAGTAAGATAGAAAAGACATATTCTTCAACTTTTTTTTCAATTCAAATTATTGTTTCTATGCCAAGCTACATCATGTCCTTGCTTAGTGACTTTGTGAATACATCAAGCCAATTGTAAAGTAGTACTACAATAAATCACATCTATGGCTTTTGAACAAAGCTTCTTGAGTATGACATGGTACTTTACCTCTATGTGCTTTGTTCTAGCATGAAATACAAGATTTTTGGGCAATTGTATCCCACTCTGACTATCACAAAAGATAATAGTACCTTTGGTTTGCCTTATGTCGATTTTCCCAAGCAATTCATGTAGCGAAATTGTCTCTTGTGTTGATGAACATCATGTCTTATACTCAACTTTTGTGGTAGAAAGTGATACAATGTGTTGTTTTTTGCTCGACCAGGAGGATCAACCATTGCCAATGTCAAAAGCATAACCAGTAGTTGATTTCCTATCATCTATGCTACCAACCCAATCAGCATCCACATAACCTTTCAGCTTAGGTAGATCATATTGTCTTGAATAAACTAGACCAAGCGTAAATGTGCCTTCAACATATCTCACAATGTACTTGGCTACTATTCTGGAGTTCCATAGGTGATGCTGCCATGAGATTACAACATAATTGATATCTAGTCTAGTGGTGGTGAGGTATATAAAATGCAAAGTAAATAAGTGATCTACATGCATAGAAGGTAGTTGGCTCAACATTTAACAATAGTCTATTTCAAATTGGATTTTATGTGTCACAACTTGGAAATTCACTTCAAGTGCAAACTTTCTAAGGAAGGGATCTAGTATATGTCCATCTTATGTTGCATAATAGTCATCAATTTTTAGGCTTTTTTTTTTCTAGAAGTTGTCCATCTCCAATTATGGTAGAAATGATTTAAAAAGGGTGACAATCCCTTGGCCCATCCCCAATTCTTATAGACTCCTCCAAGCTTTTATTATAAACTTATAAAAAGCCTTCTTCATAAACTTTTGAAAAGCCTTTTTCAAACCATTCTTAAGCTAAGCTTAACAAGCTTTCAAATTCTTATTCTTGTGTCTTCAAGCACTTCCTCAAAGTACTTGTACATACCCTTAAACAAAGGTCAAATATCAAAACACACCATTTAGAAATGGTTTATCATTACATTTTTTTCCCTATGCTCTTAGATCCTCAGATTCTTTTTGTAGAACCTACACATCTTTACCAAGCTAAATTGTTCTTGTTCTTTAGGCACTTCTTCAAGTACCCGCACATAATCTTAAGGAAAGGTCAAATGTAAAAAACATACCACTAAGAAAGGACTATGTTTTATAGGTTTTTAAATCTTCATATTCTACTTGTGGAACCTACACATCTCCTCCAAACTATTATCATGAATTACAATTTCTAAATTTCTTAATTTGACGTACTAATACCTGCACATGCACTCAATCCATTACAGTAACAAGTTCATACAAAATATCCTCTGAATATGGTCCATGTCTAGTTCATTTTAATGACCACGTTCGCATATTCAATCATAAAAGAAATCTACTACAAATTGAAGGGAATGGGGGCCTTTACAAAGGGCAATTGGGTCACTACAATTTACATATGGTGAAATATATGACTGCATGAGTAACCGTAGTGAGGACTAGTTGGATGATAACTTGGGATAGAGAGAGTGGTTTGGGTGTTAATGCCTTTCTGTGAAATGAGGTCGAGTAAGGTTTAATAAGGAGAGCTTTAAAGTGCAACAAATTAAAATAGACCACTTTTGGCTTGCACGCATATATGGAACTTCTAGATTTAAGGGAAACGTAGGCCTACCATAAGGTTGGGTATATCATATAAAGAGAAGAAGCTTGGATAATCGAGTGAGTAAACTTTAGGGAAAACACACTTTAGTGAGTAGCACAATCATTCGGGTAGCCGAGTTGGTCGGAGATTTTTGATATTAAACTACATATGCTTAAGTAGTTGTGAACGGGAGGCGATAATGGGGTGAAAATTCTTGCCAAAGAAATAAACTTGCCCAATAAGCCACATAAATCATAATGAGAAATTTGCATGCTCTTAAAAGTTTTTTTTTTGGGACCAATTCACTACATTCTATTCATCGTAGAGAATGATGCCTGGATAACTTTTACAACACATTACACTTCGGTAAGAGTAAAAGTACGTAAAATATTTGCAAATCTTTTATATCTGGTGGTGGTTCGAGTGATGCCATGCGAGAAGTTGAGTCTCAACTCTACAACACTTCTCAAGTGATCCTTTCCACAAACTCTCATGAGTAAAGGAGGAGATATAAATGACTCTTACCACCATTCAAGTCTATGGATGACCATGTCCCATACATGTGATTAAGCCTAGAGACCATAGGCATTGGAAGGCCAAGCCCTAATCTCACCAATTTCTTCTTCTCCTCTACTATATCACAAACCCTAAAACAAAACTTCCTCGTCTTCTTTTTCGTTTTCTTCTTTCTCTTTTGCTGCTGCTGCTGCTGCTGCTGATCTTCGTCTTGCTGTGTGGCTTGATCTCCAGCAAGCAGCTGCTAAGATCCATCGACGCTTGCAGTAACAAATATTAGTGTGAGATATCAGGTGCAGAATGGCGGTGGCAGTGGTTCAGCCGGATGTGAAGCTGTTTGGTCGATGGTCCTTTGACGATGTGGAGGTCTTATTTCTCTCCACTTCTGCTGCTTCCTTTCTTTCAATGAGTTGGGTTTTTACTATACATCTACTCTTGGTAGCATTCGCTGATCCAAAGCAAATTTCACAAGGCTCGCTGCGGCACTCTTGGTTGGTTGGATGTTGGAATGCATCTAGTTTTGAGTGTGAAAGCGGTCTGTTTCTTCTTTTGTGTCTGGGTTAAAGTGAAAGCGGTGTGCTTGGGATCGGTTATAGTGGATCATGGATCTATCTGGTTTTGAAAGTGAAACCGGTGAATTTTGCAGGTGAGCGACATATCTTTGGCAGACTATATTGCTGTCTCCGTTGATAAACATGCCACCTTTGTTCCTCACACGGCTGGGCGTTACTCAGTAAAGCGCTTCAGAAAGGCCCAGTGCCCTATAGTTGAAAGGTTGCTCTGGTTTTCTAAATTCCACGTCCTTGAGTAATGATTTTAATCTCCAATTGCTCTTGTGACCCCATAGTTCCAAAGAATTGCTGCTATTGAACGGTTTTGACATAGAAACCAAAGTTCCAAAGAATTGCAGTGATTTGTAGTGGTTTGACCTTGAAACACTTCGAGGCATTTGGAATCGGTTTGAGATGTTCTAATATTTACCTTCTTTTGGCTCTTTTTGTGTAACATATTTGTAAGGATGTAGGGTTTGTGTTACGACTTGAGTGTCTATTGCTTACTTTTTCACTCTTGAAAAGGTTTACTAAAATATTGGACAATTACAGTTCAATCTATTCGAACATTCAAGCCGAGTCATTCCATTGTGGACTCTGCACGGTGTATGGAACCTGGAAATCGGGGGAAGTTTTCCCATGTCGCATACATAGTTGTATTTTTTTTTTGAATTTTCAGCATAAAAGCCAAAACTAGTATTTTATTAATGATAAAGATCTGTGCGTACAGTACACAACGAAACAGTTCTGTGCTTACATACCACAGTTGCCAGCAAATGTTTGGGTTTGCAAATCTGTTTGCAAGCTTGTCAACAAGTCAAAAAGTTCACAAACTTTTGTCATGGAATCAACCCCCTAATTCTACCACATGAAATCATATGGTGGTTGTAGCACAAAGTTTGAAACATCACATTGCAGAACGTTCAAATTTCCTTGGAAACTTCATCTGTAAACAATAATTTACACAAAACTTCCTAACTGAAAATGCTTAAAGTTTGCAACGGCATTTTGTAGTAAATGTGTTTGCAAGTTTGCAAGCATTGCAATGCAAACCTTTGCTGGTATTTATGGTTAGTAGGGAACGTGGGACCCCCAAAAACCAAGGAACAAGTGTCAACCCTTTAAGCTTCTTAATACTATTTGAATCTTGGAATCTCTGGCAGGCCATAGACTATCAGCCCGAGGCCTCAACTATTTAGCTTATAGTATATACTAGACATGTTACCAGGCTTTCGTGTTTAGAATGTTTGTTTCCTGTTTTCAGGTTAACAAACTCCTTGATGATGCATGGACGGAACAATGGAAAGAAGTTGTTGGCAGTGCGAATTGTGAAGCATGCTATGGAAATCATTAACCTGCTCACAGATCAGAACCCCATTCAAGTCATTGTAGATGCTATCATCAATAGGTATACAAAAGCACTAATTTGTTTTGCTTGGCTCATTGGGTGCAAAGTGAAACAATCGTTTTAGTAGAAAGGGCGATCAGTCTTGAATAGGTCATGGCTTACGACTCGACTTATTAAGCTCGTTTTATGTATTGACTATTTCTTGAATACAGTGGTCCCCGTGAAGATGCAACAAGGATTGGATCTGCTGGTGTTATCAGGAGGCAGGCAGTTGATATATCTCCTTTGAGGAGAGTGAACCAAGCTATTTACTTGCTCACAACAGGTGCGCGGGAAAGTGCCTTCAGGAATATCAAGACTATTGCTGAATGCCTAGCAGATGAACTGATCAATGCTGCAAAGGGATCCTCCAACAGGTAAACCGATGCCATTCGCTATACAATTCTGAGGAAGGCAGTAGGAGGTTTGTGAAGTAGCCTTCATGTATGGTGGATATTCACTTTTCAATTATTTGATAGACCTTAATTTTTTTCTTTGCAATTTTTTTCTTGTATTTGCAGCTATGCAATCAAGAAGAAGGACGAGATTGAACGTGTTGCCAAGGCTAACCGCTGAGATTTGAGATCCATTCATGGTCAAAATTTAGTAAAGCTTTTTCAGCAAATAGATCTCATGTTTCCAACCATATATTTGGGCTGGTTTGCAGTCGTGGAGATATATGAAATTCAGAAGCGTACTTGTCTCTTCTGCAGAGCCACTTTTTGCTCACAACATAAGATGTAATCATGCTGTTTTTTACTTCTCTACTAGATTGCTGCTGTTTCTGAGTTCTATGCTCACTAATGAATTGCATTTTATTTGAGTGTTGTGGACCTTGTTGTATTGATTGTGCAATGAAATGTCCTTTTACATTAATTGCACATCTTGGATGCTATGTTCAGTTACTATCCTAGAAGGAACATAAGTATATACAGTATGTGTGCTAATTTTACATGGCTGAGTTTTCTTTGACAATAGAAATGCCTTGGTCACCTGTTTGTTCTTTCTGCTATCAGTTACCAGGCAGAACTCTTCCACATGCCTTGCTATTGAAACATCATCGCCAAGCCTTGCTGATGCCATCGATAAATTGACAACATAATAAAAATATGAAAAGTGAAATTGTTGCTAAGCTGCCTTGGTTTGCTAGTGTGGCCTCAGGTACCCCTGTGGGGGTTCCTAAGTGGAACCTTTTTGCCAAGTTAGGAACCACCTTGCCAAGGCCAGTTCCACTGACATTTTTGATCAATTTATTTGCGCATGGGGTTTTCAACCACCTCCCGCAGATTAAGTCTTGGCACATGCAACAATTTCAAGACAGTTAAAACCCGAAAATCAGCTTGGTAAACTGGGAGTTCCCAACAGAATTGGCCTTGAACATGGATAACTTGCATCAATCATGTAGAATGTAAACATGTACAGTGATCAATTGCTGCAAAACAGTCACAGCTGGGGCGGTCGGGCAACTAACCCATTCCTTGCTACAAGTAATTATGCCCGTCAGCAACAGAGAAGATTTGAAACCCTCCTAAAACATTCAATTGATAAGAAAATCTTGCAATACAATAATGATGAGGATAACAAAGGAAGGACTGTTTACACCTTTCCCTTCAGCCAGCACAAATTCACAACAATTCTTTTGCTGTGCAGAATCTTTTTGCTACCTTTGGTCTTTGGTGCGTGATGGATTCCAGAGTCAGATAAACATATTACTAAAAGCTTTTGGTGTTAATTGGGTCATTACTTTTGCATTTAGGTTTACACAAGTTGATGTTAGCTGGGTTTATGTAATTCAACTTACGTATTTTTTTTTTTCACGTAACTGCTTGGAAATGGAAATCTTTGATCTTAATTTTCTATTATTTCTCATTTCTTTTGCATGAATAAAGAATATCTTTCACAAGTTCTTGACAAAAAAAAGTTCCCTCACAAGAGAGGGGGGCCTTAAATAAGCAAGAGGGCTGCCCATGTGGAGCCTAAGTGGCAATTCCACTAATTTAGAAATTACATGTGAAAATAGCCCTTCCACTAAAGGTCACCATCAAAAGGTGGCTCACTTTAATTTATTTAAGAGGGGTCTACACTTATTTACATTTCCTAGGAATATTACTAGCTCCTACATGGTCGTTCCTTCTCTGGGATTCACCATGTAGGCTCACATAGAAATCATATGTCATTCTAGCTAGTAGTCCTTGGCTCTCCTCCTTCTAAGACCTCCTCGGTTTTGGGTGAGAGATGCTCTGTGTTTTAGCTTGGCTCGGCATCTGAGGATTTCCTGGAATCTGCTAACATCGAGTCTGCTGAGTTTGGAATAAAACCATTCTCTATCAGAAATGCGTTGATCTTCTGGAACCAGGCTCTAGGTGACTGTTTCAGTCCCTAGAGCGCCTTGTGAATTTTGCATACAAGGTGCTATTGCTTGTCGTTGAGTTTGTATCCCTCTGGCTGCGTCTTCGATGGTTCCATTGAGAAAAGCGGTTTGGACATCCATCTGGTGGACTTTAAGATCTGTTGCGACTGCAAAGGAGAGGAGTAGGCGGATCAAAGCATGTTTGACGATTGTGCTAAAATGTTATATAAGACCATCAAGTTTTTTGTTGATTTTTCAACTATCTTGTAGCCACGTGAATCCATGTATCTATAAGAGCATTTTACTATTGATTTCAATAACTATTGAATATTATGTTAGTGGCCACTTATCATTGGAGTGAAAAAAATTATATAATATCAAATCATGAAGTATTATATATTGCATGTAATTAGCTCATGTGCTTGATAATTGCAATGTTAAATCTAACGCTTGACAACTATGCTATATTTGTAAATAATGGGATTATAATAATGGTTGTAAGGTCCCAAACTCCTAATAGAAGCACATTAGATTACTATAACTAGTTGAGGTCGTGCTAAATTTGAAAGCTATTCTATAGCTTGAAGGTTTTATTTGAGAGCTTTTTTGATGTATTTTGTGATTCATGTGTTTAAAATCACATGAGACCTTGATCATGCTCTAGATTAAAGTTTGATGTATTGAATGATCAATAATAATTATGGATTTTATGTGAAAATTTCAACTAGTTTAGTTGAGATATTTTGGCAATTTTGAGGCCAATATGAAATTTCAACTTAGAGATAGATTTATATTTGTCAATAAAGGCCACTAATTTTGGCAAGTAGATAGATGGATGAGGTAGCTATGTCCATCTCATGTGTATTTCTCAAAATATTTTGGCTTTTAGTGTGTAGAATGTCATTTTTGTTGTTGATCTTGCATCCACACGTGTGAAGGACAGTAGGCTGCTGCTGCTGTACGGACATGAACAATACCTTACTGTATTTAAGTGCTTATGATCAGATCTTAGCAATTTATGTGATTCTAGCATGTGTAAATTGATGATTTCTATCTTGTAGCTAAATCTAAATGTGCATCCAAATTAGGCCCAGATCTTGTTGATCTATCAAATATGTTTTGGATCTGTTTTTTTTCATATCTTACATTTCTTTATCATATTTGATGAAAGTTTTTCTATTTTGTCTAATGTTGACTAGTTCTCAAATTTCATGCTTTCACAATGCTAATTTGATGTTTATGAATGGATTAGATGTTTGGATGCTAATATGGGCACATGACAATTTTAGTACCAGAGCATTAGATCCTTTCCACATCAAATTTGATGTTTTTTTTAAAAAATAATTGGTAGAGTTTCTAGTTACTACTTTTTTAGTTTTTTTTTTGATTTTTCATTTTCCAAAACACTTGTTTAATTTTTGGCCTATTAATCTTTATTTCTTGTGTGATTTCTTGGTTTTAGACTAGTAGCTCTTTCTCCTAGCTTTGAGAAGTATTTATTCTTTTTATATTTGGAGCTATAATGACCAAGTTATGGCCATTTTAGTGAACCATTCCAAGTTTAGTTAGCTATAATTTTTGCAACCTCTTTTTTTTATTTTTGGATGTACGTTTTGTTAATTTTACCGATTTCATGACCCTAAATGAATCTTCAATCGATGCACAAGAGGTGTTGGATGTTAGTTATATTGATCTTCCACTATTGATTAGGTCTTGATCTAGATAAAAAACATGCACTTAACTAACAAGAACAACAATTGATTGATCAATTAAGTGGATGGGCGGCCTCACACGTGTGAAATCCTATCACAGTACGGATAGTAAACAGAGAGTGAAGTACATTAAATATTGATAGCATTCAATCCATAAAATTACAACACAAATGGTGAAAACAACATGGATTTGTCTCAAAATCAAGATCACTCATCAAACTTGTTATTTACAAAGATGATCTATATATAGATCAAGAACATTTCGACCTAATATGTTAACTCAGCAGGTCTGGTGCCACATCACTTTCGGATCTCATCAAGCTAAATTGTGAGAGGAGTGTTGAAATTTCACAATTCTAGCTTGACCATTTTGGTCACATGCATTGTAATTGGCAAGATGGCCATGTAAATAGATGCCACACGTGCCAAATCTTTGATTCCTAGATTGATTTCATTGCCTCACCTTGATTTTCCTGATTTGAGAAATTTTTCTCACTTCTAGGAACTTACATAATTAACTCCTATGATCATCTATTGATATTTTCCAAATATGTACACACGTGGGAACGGCCTCTCACACGTGGAAAATCATCATTAATCACAAGGGTATGCTTGATCAACTAGTAAAACATTGCCAGATGGCAATTTTCAACTTGACTAGCACTAGTTCACACATATGTAAATCAATTTTTTTTTCCTATCTAACCAAATTGAATGCATCTAGGCCTAACATCCACATGTGGGAACATGCTCCACACGTGTGGAATCAAGTTTTACAAATAACATCATAGATCAAAGCTAGAATTTTGACAATCTTAACAGTCCTCCTCAAAGTCTAGCTTGGCAAATCTAGTGTACATCTATCTACAACACCAAGTGCAAATCTCAACTTCATAACTGAGTCCTTTGGCAAGGGTTGGATTAAAATATCAGCAGCACATTCGGATGATGACACATGATGGAGCTTGATCTCTTTGGCTTGTACCTTCTCCCTTACAAAGTGGTGTGCAATCTCGATATGCTTGGTTCGAGCATGGAAGATAGGATTGGTGGCAAGTTGTTGTGATGCTTGATTGTCACAATAAATGCATGGAATATCCTCGGCCTTGATCACATGAAGCTCCTCCAAAAGTCTCTTTGAATCTCACAAAAAGCCATTTACAAGATCTTCTATAAAAAGCAAGCATCCTTTGGAGTTAATCTACTCGGATGTGCATTTCTCATCAACTATAAGCAAGGGAAGAGCCACTTGTTTTGTTACTTTCATTGATAATTTCACAAGATTCACTTGGATATATCTTATTGCTTCTAAATCTGTGGGGTTTGATCATTTCCTTATTTTCAAAGCTTATGTAGAGAAGCAATTCTCATTCAAGATTAAAGCTCTTAGATGTGATGGAGGTGGTGAATATATCTCCAATGAATTTCATGATTTTTGTGAGCTTGAAGGCATTAAAAGAGAGTTCTCTTGTGCCTATTCTCCATCTCAAAATGGAGTGGCCAAGAGAAAGAATAGATCTCTATGTGAATGTGCAAAATCTATGATAATTGATGCATCTTTGCCCAAATATTTTTGGGGAGAAGCCATTAACTATGCAAATTATCTTTGCAATAGGCTCCCACATATAGCTCTTGGAGGGAAGTCACCATATGAAATCTTCTATTTGAAGAAGCCTAAGGTTGATCACCTTAGAGTTTTTGAATGCATATGCTTTGCCCATATTCCCTTGGAAACAAGGAAGAAGGAAGATCCTAGTGCATGCAAAGGGATCATGGTTGGATACTCATCCACCAAAAAGGCCTATAGAGTCTTTGTACTCTCTACTTCTCAA
Source organism: Diphasiastrum complanatum (assembly GCA_029204225.1). Classification (NCBI taxonomy): domain Eukaryota; kingdom Viridiplantae; phylum Streptophyta; class Lycopodiopsida; order Lycopodiales; family Lycopodiaceae; genus Diphasiastrum; species Diphasiastrum complanatum. Next base: position 25,915,509 of record CM055111.1, read on the forward strand.
GTTATTGAAAGTAGAGATGTTGTCGTTCATGAAGATCAACATTCATTTTTTGAAGAGGCCGAGATCAAGAAGTCTATGGCTGCATCACCTATTATTGATTTTGAAGACAATTATGATGTAATGGGGTCGAGAATTGAAGAAGACTCTCCTTGGATTTTCTCAATAAGAAGATCCATGAGAAATAGATCCAAGCCTAAGAGGCTCTCATATGTTGATAAAGGAAAACAAGTGGATCTTGATTCCACTAATTGTGTTTTTTATGTCTCTCATGAAGAGCCAAAGAATGTACAAGAGGCACTCAATACCAAGGAGTGGTATGATGCCATGAAGCAAGAGTATGGTGCATTGATCACCAACAATACTTGGGAGCTTGTGGATCCTCCATCCAACAAGAATGTGACTGGTTGCAAGTGGGTATTTCGGATCAAGTACAATCATAATGGCACCATCAACAAGTATAAAGCAAGATTATGTGCCAAAGGATTTGCTCAAATCCATGGCCTTGATTATGAGGAGACCTTTGCACCCGTTGCAAAGATGGTCACAATAAGAATTCTTATTTCTCTTGCTTTTTTCTTTAAGTGGAAGGTGTTCCATTTAGGTATATCCAATGCTTTTCTAAATGGTTATCTTGAGGAGGAGATCTATATGGAACAACCTCAAGGATTTATCAAGGATGAGTTCAAAGTGTGCTTGCTCTTCAAAAGTCTTTATGGACTCAAGCAAGCACCAAGATCATGGTATTCAAGACTTAATTCTTTCCTTATCTCACTAGTATTTACTCTTAGTGACTATGATCCTTCCATGTATCTAAAGTTTGTTGATAGTAATATTGTCATTCTTCTAATTTATGTTGATGACATTATTCTTTGTGGAAGGTGTATCAATCTAGTTGGTGAAACTAAGCTAGCACTTGGATGTGAGTTTAAAATGCAAGATCTAGGAGAAATACATTACATCCTAGGCCTAGAGATTGATTTTTATGAAGATCATGTTTTTATATGCCAATCTAGATATGCTCACTCTATGTTGAAAAAATTTCATATGAAAAATTCTAAGAGCATAGATACTCTAATGGAGCAAATTGTAAAAGATCCTAATAAAGGTGATGAAAGATCCTTCGAGGACATCACACTTTTTAGGAGTCTTGTAGGCTCCTTGATTTGGCTTACCATTACTAGGCCCAATTTAAGTTTTTGTGTGCACAAATTGAGTCAATTTATGCAAGATCCTAAGATTCATCATTGGAAGATGGCCAAGAGGATTCTAAGATATGTATCTTCATCTTGTGATTGTGGTCTACTTTATAAAAGTGAGGATCTATCCATTATTAGCTACTCAGATTCGGATTTTGCAAGTGACAAGATGGATCGAAAGTCTATTAGTGCATACACTATCTTTCTTGGAGGCAATCTAATATCTTGGCTTTCCAAAAAGCAAGATACTATATCTCTCTCTTCATGTGAGGCCGAGCACAAAGGACTCACTACAACCACCAAAGAGGTGTTTTGGATCAAGAGATTATTATTGGAGCTAAAGTGCATCAAGGAAGATGATCTACCAGTGATCAAGTGTGATAATATCTCGGCCCAAGCTCTTGCCAATAATCCCATATTTCATGCAAGAAGCAAGCATATAGAAGTGGCACACCATTTTGTGAGAGAAAAGCTTATTGGAGGAGAAATATATTTGGAGCATGTCAACTCGTTCTCTTGTATTGCCGATCTACTCACCAAGCCTTTGAGCAAAAGTGCTTTCATCAAGCATAGATCTAATCTTGGAGTTATATCAAGATCAATGCTTAAATCTTCATAGATAATTTTTTAGGAGGAGTGTGAAGAATTGAAAAAGAGTATCTATGTTAGATATAGGGGTCTTATGTTTTTTTATATCAAGCATCTAGGTGTAGGATGTTGATAGGACCAAATTTGTCATAGATGGCGAATTACCCATTTCCACTTGTAATGTCACTATTTAGCCAAAATAGAGTAAGAGGCTAAACTTGTGCCAATTAGAGTGTAGACAAGTGTAATACTTTTGTTTGATGAAATTTAAGAGGTCCAATAGGATTTAGAGGTGGAACCTTGAGGGTTCCAATAGAATTTGAGATTTGCTTGAAAATGGTCCAATAGAATTTAGAGGTGAATGGATCAATGGTCCAATAGGATTAAGAGGTGGCAAAAGTGTGGTCCAATCATAGTTAGGCATTGTGGTAGCTCATGGATCTACTAGTATCATTGTACTTCTCATTTGGATCTAATTGATTAAGAGATTGAGTGAATTTTGAGTGTAAGTGATTTTCTAGCTTTCTCTCTCTACCTGAGAGCTCATGATGATTTTATCTTTCTACCCAAGGAGAGCAGCTTGTTTTTACTTAGAATAATTTTTTGGATACTTCCCACACGTGTGAGTGAGAGTTGGAAGTGATTGATTGCATGTAGTAGTGTGTTTTTGCCATAGAATCAAAGATAGATCTTGAATCTCAATCTAGTCTTGATCTTGGTGCATCTACACACCTTGGGAGATCACAAGTACATGTTGTGGACAGTCCACACTTGTGAATTTAACTATTTCTACTGCTAATTGCTGCGTTTCCATTCCTAGACGTCTACACTCAAGCTTCTGCTGCCCATTCTCTCAATTTACGACATGGTATCAGAGGCGGGAATAGCTGAACGAAGGAATCATACACTGATGGTGGAAGTCGAAGCCAAATCTTGCACATGTTCGAACATTTGGATGCGCAGTATATATGCACATACTAGATAAGCTGAGAAAGAAACTCAATGAAAAGACAGAACAAGGTTTTCTGGTAGGATTCAAGTTACATTCATCATACTATCGTGTTTATGTACCCAAAACTGGCAAGATAAAAGTTGTTCGAGATGTTAAATTTGATGAGATGAAATACATAGCAGACACTGATCTAGTCAGCTATGAAATTCTTAAAAAATATTATGAGCTACCAACGACAACAAAAAAAAAACAAGCAGAAGATGAAAGAGAGTTACCAGATCTAGAGGGAGGTCAAGATCGAATACCTGACAGGCTCAAATCACCAGTTCAAATTTCAGCAGAAAAGCTCAAATTAGAATCGAACTCAAAACCTGCAAAATCAAACTCGAAACAGATCAGATAGACAAGGAAAACCACCAGAAAGATATGGTCGGGATGTTTTTAATACAACCATCAAATTTTGTGGTTTTTTTTATGAACCTCAAACATTTGAGAAAGCTACAGATGGACCAAATAAATATCTCTGGATTCAGGCAATGGAGGACAAAATGTTATCCATGTACAAAAACAATGTATGGACACTTGCACCTATATTGATGGCGGAAAACCAGTCAAGTGCAAGTGGATCTACAAGATTAAAACAAGTCCTGATGGAGAAAACATCAGATACAAGACAAGGTTGGTTGCTAAAGGATTTTCACAGAAGTATGGAATCGACTACACTGATACTTTCTCATCGGTAGTCATACATACATCAATTCGCTTGTTATTCACGTATGTCGTGGCTCATGATTTAAAAATCCATATTGTGGATGAGAAAACTGCTTTCCTGCATGCAGAATTGGAAGAAGACTTATTCATGGACCAACCACTTGGTTTTGTAAGCCAAGAATATCCACAATACGGATGTCACATGAATAATAGCATTTATGGTCTCAAACATGCAGCGAGACAATGGTATAGAAAGAAGGACAAAGCACTACATTCCATAGGCTTCAAACCTCTATTTGCTGAATCAAATGTCTATATCAAACATGTCCAAAATGAAATAATCATTTTAGTTGTTTATGTTGATGACACACTTATCTTCTCAAGAAGAGAAGTTAATTTCAGATGTAAAAAGAGACATTTCTAAAATATTTGAGATCGCTGATCTAGGAGAAGCTAAAATCTATCTAGGCTTGCAGATCGTGAGAGACTTTGAAGGTGATAAGTTGTATCTTCACCAACAAAAGTACACTCAAAAGATCATTGAAGATTTCAACATGCTGAAATGCAAAGGTGTGCATACTCCCATGATACCTGGAACAATACTGAACAAGGCAGATTGTCCGCTGACTCTCGAGGAAGAGGAACAAATGGCCAAAAAACCCTATCGTAGGCTGATTGGATTATTGTTATATCTAGTAGACAACACCAGACCTGATATAGCGTTTGCAGTATACAGGTTGAACCAATATAATCAGAACCCAGGATCATTGCATTGGAAGTTAGCAAAAATAGTACTACAATATCTCCAGGAAACAAAAGACTATGGATTGTGTTATTCGAAGAAAGTTGAATTTCACATCAAATCTTACAGTGACCCAAGATGGGCATCCATGAAGGATGATAGCAAAAGTATTTCAGGAGGTTGTGCTCTAGCATCTGGCGCAACCATACTCTGGATTAGCAAGAAGCAAACAACAGTAGCTCAATCTTCCTGTGAAGCAGAATATGTAGCAGCAGCCAAGATGGCAAACGAGCTGATATGGATTAACAGATATTGGAAAGATTTGATGAATCTAGTTCTGAACCTTATATCTTGTTAATGGATAATACTTCAACAATCTATCTTACGAAAGATCTTGTATTTCACTCGAAAACAAAGCACATTAGTATCATGTGATTCGGGACTTAGTCGAGAAGAAGATACTGAAGACAGTCTTTATACCCACAGAGGAAATGACAACTGATATCTTTACAAAGCCACTAAGTAAAGCCTTGTTTGAGAAGCAGCGAAGAAGATTGGGGTTAATCCAATTGCCACTTTGAGAGGGAGCTCTAGAACAACTGATCAGATAGATCCTAATTCTACCAACAAAGCGCGTAGTTTACTTGAACAAGGATGAGAAAGAAACGAACGCGAACTCGAAACTTTTCTATTCATGACCAATTTGAAAAGATTTGCGAAGGATTTGCAAAATTTGTCTTGCAGTCAACTCAAAAGATTTGCGAAACAGTGTCTTGTGGAAGCTCGCGGCTTTCTTGTTGAAGCTCGAAAGAGTTAGCTTTTCCTTTATGGTCGATGAACTGGTCTTCCACAAAAATGACATCTCTACTGGTGAATGCCTTCTCGGTATCCAAATTGTAGAGCTTGTATGCCTTGTGATTTGGGGAATAGCCGATGAAGATCGTTTTCCTGCTCTTGTCATCTAGCTTTCTTCTTAGAGGGATCTGAACGAAAGTGATACATCCAAACACTCGAATATATTTGAGTGATGGTTTTGATCATGTCCACACCTCATAAGGCGTCTTGCCATTCAGGGCTTTGGTGATGGGTTGATTTTGCAAGTAGGCAGCTATAGTAACAGCTTCTACCCAAAATTTCTTTGGAAGAGAGGCATGGGCGATCATGCTCTTGGCACTCTCGATGAGTGTCCGATTCTTCCGTTCAGCTACACCATTGGACTGAGGTGAGTAGCTGGTTGTATATTGTTGATGTATCCCATTGGCCTTGCAGAACTCCTTGAATTCTATGGAGATGTACTCTCCCCCTCCATCTGTGCGTAGAGCCTTGACCTTCCTCTGGGTCTGGTTCTCTACAGATGCCTTGAACTGCATAAAGAACTTGAATGCTTCGTATTTGTTCTTCAAATAGTAAGTTGCAGTCCTTTGAGAGAAGTCATCGATAAAGGTTAGGAGAAAGAGAGCTCCCCCTGTGGAAGCAGTCTGCATCGGGCCACAAATGTTGCTATGTACAAGGTCAAGCAAGCCCTTGGATGTATGAACTGAGTCTGAATTGAAGGGACTCCTAGCATGCTTGTTGATAATACAGCTTTCGCATGGAAAAGTTGGCTTGCTGACTGAAGGCAAATCTTGTACTAGACTCTGAGCTGACATTTGCTGAATACTGTTGAGGTTAAGATGGCCAAGTCCGAAATGCCACAGCATATCAGTTGATTCAGAATTGGCTATGTGAAGATTGAATGTTAGAAAAATAGCAATGGCTGAGTTTGTAAAGATAGCCGCTTCTTCTTCCGTAGGCTAGAACCTTTTGAGATTTGTCAAGAATTGTGCAGCCGTCTGTATCAAATTCGAGCAACTTGACTTCACCTCTTTTGAAATCAACTCCGACTGTTCCTTCACCTTCAATTGAATGTGATGAGTTGTCTCCAAGTTGCACAGCTCGAGAGTGGGTGAATGACTTATAGTCTGTGAACCAGTCACGATGGTGAGTCATGTGTTGAGTTGCTCCAGATTCTAGATACCAAGAATCGACATCTTGTTGTTCTTTGACTTTGGTCATGAAAGCTGCTTCATCTTCTTCTTCTTCTTGTTGCTGATTTGAGTGACTGGTTGTAGCACTATATGCTTGTTGTTGGAATTGCTTCTTCTTTTTGTTGTTGTATTTCATAGTTCGGCAATCCTTGATTTTGTAGCCAGTCCTCTTACAATATCTGTAGAAAAAAGTTTCTGCACTGTTTGGAATGATGAAGAGCTTGAATTCGATCCTAAACCAGAATTTGGTCCAAACTGCATGTTGCTCTTCTTGTCAGTATAGCCTGACTTTGTAGATCTCTTGGACCTAAACTTCTAATTTTTTGAATATAGAGCTTGAGGATCCGATTCTGAGCCAAAGGAGGATGTTGATCTTCTGATCTCCTCTTGTAGGAGCTTGATAGAGTGAGGTGCTCCTGGGTAGAAATTGCCATTACCCAATTTTTGTAGGCTTCAAGTAGACTCGATAATAGAGTCATGAGTGCATCGAAATCTTCTATGACTGAGCCGGTTGCAGTCATCTGCTCCATGAGATTTTTGAACGTGTTGAGGTGACTCGAAACACTATCTGCATCAAACATTCTAAGGGTGAAGAATTTCTTACTTAGATGAAGCTTGGAAGTAATGTTTATGATGTCGTAAAGAGTTTCTAGGATGTCTCATGCATCCTCAGCAATTTGAACAACACGTATGTGGCTGATCTGAGTATCCTTGATATTGAGGGTGATCATGGCAAATGCTTTGCCATCTCTCAGTCTCCACTTGGTGATGACGGATGCATGTGCCATCAACGATGTCCCACAGTTCTTTGGCTAAAAGTAAAACCTTCATCTTGAATTTTCAGAGATGGTAGTTATCTCCATCGACTATGTCAATGAGAGATGAACTAGATGATGAATCCATTCTGGTTTAACGAGATCGTTGGTAGAAACAACGATTGTTGGAATTTCTGTTGGTTGCGCGTTTGATAGAAAGACATCTTGATAGAAACAAGATTGATAATTCACAGTAGAAATGCAGATTGCTGAAATGTATGCTCTGATACCATGTCATAAAACTTGGGGATGACCGGCAGCGGAAGCTCGAGGCTTTGAGCGTAGGCGTGTAGGAATGAAAATGCAACAGTTAGCAGCAGAAATATTCAAGTAGAATGATTCATACAGATTGCGCGAATGAACAACGCAGTTGTGAGACAAAAATTGCACTTTGATTAATATCAACAGTGAGTATAATGGCTTGAAGTAAAAACTTCAGCTTGCTGAGCGTGATAACGCTGGCTACAGATAACTCTGATCGAAAGAGAAATTCAATTAACACTTACATAGCTTGATTCAGCTAGTATATATATTTACAAGTGTCAATAGAGAAATATCTTATGCCTTAACTGCCAATTACTCCAGTTTTGCATATGTACATAGTTGGTAACGGCCCTCAGGATACATGTTTCTCTAGTTGTTTTAGGATTGATGATAAGTTGGCGACGTCGATCTGCCAATGTAGCAAAAATGCGAAAAACTCGAAAAACCCGAAGGTGCCCTCAGATTGAATGTATGCAAGTCCTAAAGGTTCCCTTGGACTGAAGGTATGAAATCCCGAAGGTGCCTTTAGACTGAAGGTAGCGAAGATGGCAAAAAAAGCCGAAAAAGCTGAAAAGTGCCTTGGACTAAAGGCAGCGAAAAAGACGAAGGTGACTTAGACTAAAGGCAACGAAAAAGCAGAAGGTGCCTTAGACTAGAGGCAGCAAAATACCGAAAAAGCCAAAAGTGCCTTAAAAATGGTTTCTAAGGCATTCTGGCCACTTTGTCGCATTTTTCGTGAAGGGGCACAAAAGGCGAAAAAGACGAAGGTGTCTTAAAATGGTTTCTTAGCCATTATGGCCACTCTGTCGCATTTTTTGCAAAGGGGCCAAAAAGGAGAAGGTGTCTTAAAAATGTGTTCTAAGGCATTCTGGCCACTTGGCCACTGTGTCGCTTTTTTTGAGAAGGTGCGAAAAAGGCGAAAAAGAAGGTGCCTTAAAAACTTTTAAGGCATAAGAAAATCTCAAAGGAAAAATGTGAAGGTCCGAAAACATGTAACAGGTGCAACTATTGTCGATCACCTATTGAAGGTAAAGGAGATATGTGATCAACTAGCTGCCATTGGAGAGCGAGTACAGGATCGCGAGATCGTTCAATTGACATTGAACAACTTGATCGAGTCACATCAAATATTTGTGACAAGCATTGCCACACGGGAGAATCTTCCAACCTATGAAGAGCTAGGTGGATTACTTTTGCAGGTTGAGCAACGTCAAGAGAACTTGAATCATCATAACAGGGGCTATGATCAAGCTCTTGCAGTTAGAGGACGAGGCAGAAGATTTGGCCATGGTAGGTATCAATCGAGAGGAGGAAACTCAAGCTGGGCATCATTTCAACAATTTCATGAGCAAGTCAATGATAGTCCAAATTGAGGCAATTGGAATCAAGGCCGAGGTTAAGGACGTGGCTATTCCAGGCAAAATAAACCTGGAAATTGTAGGTACTGCAACAAACCTGGCCATTGGGAGCGTGAATACTTCAAGAAACAGAAGGAGATAGCACAAAGGAAAGGCAAATGACAAGTGGGCAATTGTGCTGATCAACATCAATACGATGATGATCAATATTAAAATGACACAGGTGAAAGCCCAAACTTGTTCATTTCGGCTCTAATGACAAGTGACGAAGCCAAAGATACCTGGTACATTGACAGTGGAGCGTCCAAGCACATGACTTCGAGAAATGAGTGTTTTTCGGAATTCAACGAAATCCACAATGGCGATGAAGTTGGACAAGCTGATGGCCAATTGCTACATGTGAAAGGATTTGGAGTGGTACCAGTGAAGCTAGCTAGCGGGATGATAAAGTGGATGAGCAATGTGCAATATGTACCTGGTTTGGCTAATAATCTACTATCAGTTGAGATGATGGCTGATCAACAACTCAAGGTTGAGTTTGATAGCGACAAATGTCTCATCAAGGACATCAAGAATCACCACAAAGTGATTTCTAGAGGAGCTAGAGTCAACAGGAATTGATTCTAGAAATTGAATGCGAGATCTTTTATGCAAGCTATGTAAGCACCGTTTATGAAGCAGTTCTCCACATAAATGTGAAATTTGCCAACTGGAATTGAGTGATCTCTGACACAAAAGGATCTTGACCGTGTCATTAATGTGTATGTGAATGCATACGCAATGAGACTTTGATGCCCCAACTCTGAAATCGGTCCAGACTGGTGATTACCAATTCTGTTTTTGTTTAGACATTCAACCTATACTCTCTAAGAACTGGTTCAACAGGGAATAACCATTTAGTCTCCTCTCTGTACTGACTCTTCTCTCAAGCCCTATATTCTGACAGTAGTCCATGTAGGACAACTTACTTTCCTAAAATCCAATACACAAGATGGTAGGAAGTACTGGTTTTCCGCTAGTCTATGGAATCAATTAGGAAAATCGTCCTCACCTCTTATGGATGTGCAAGGCGTCACTCATCCTCACAAATTGGTTCGAGATCTGATACATACAGTTGAAGTCTTTTTCTTTTTTCTCTTTTTTCTCTTACTTTTCTCTCAGTCTTTCTTTCTCTCTCTTTTTTTGTTTTTCTTTTTCTTTTTTTATATATATTTTTCTTCGGTGCCTTACCCATTGGGTGATGGAGTCACTCCCCACCCCACTGCATTGTTTTTGTTCCCACTTTTTCCTCTCTTACCCTCTCTTTTATGCTTCTGATCAAACACTCATGCCCATAGGAGAAAATATGTAATGCCCTATGAAGCTCAGAGTATATGCAAACTGCAGGGGTATGGATGCATGAGACAACGGTCTTGCAATCAAATGACCAAGCACATTGTGCCTACATGATGCAATGCAGCGTGAGTGAATGGAGTCAAGTCAACTGAGATATCTGTAGATCACCGTTTACAGTGTCTATGAATCTCACATGTAGTAATAACGAATCCCATACTGAAACAAATTTTTTTTTTAGTGGTATTTTAAAACAAGATAGAATGTTGACCAAAAAATAAAGAAAATATAACAAAACTAGATCGGCAAAGTAAAGTCAAACTTACCACCCCTCGACTCCCCCATGTAAAATCAGGGATAAGGATGTATTGTTGTCACCTTACCACATCTATCCAACATCCACCTTGTTGTTTGGGTATTCACCATGCGCGTTAACCCTAACTTGCACTTCAATGCTTTTTGTCCCATTTCTCTTTGGCATATTCGATCGTTCATGTATATGATAGGTGGCCAAAAGATATAGGTCATCATTTGGTTCAAGGAAATATCCTAGCACCACGTTTTTTTCATGCTCGGATTCTTCATTACTGATGTAGTTGGGTAGTTCTTTGTCCCAAAGGAACAGATCATATGGTGTTCCAGTACTATTGTGGATAAAATTATCAAAGTTTACCACCATATGGTCATGACTTTGTATTCTTTTTTATATTCGAATAAGCGTTGGATATCAAATTAGTCCTGATCAAATGCATCAGGTGGGAGTTCATGATTCTTGTCGTTTTCCTGCTTTGTTACACAACAGCCTATGGATCTAGTTTTAGAGGGGTAATCTATGGGGGCTGTCCATACTATGTGTATGTCGTTCTTGAGCCCTCGCAGAAAGAAGGTCAGTAGTAATAGGGGTGGGATATAGCACTACATATGAAATATCATTTACAAACTGTATTTTAGACAATGGTATTGGGTGCGAACCACATTACCTCAGGTATTCGTAAGGTTACCGAAGTGTCGGAGAGTCCAACTAGTCATGAATGCCAATCATGTCGGTCGCCTTGCCCTTGCCATCTCGCTTGACGTTCTTCATAAATGTCCTTTAGTAGTGAGTATGGCCCTCCAAAAGTGTGATTGACAGCAACGGTCAGAACTTGGTCAGGACTTAATCGTGAAACTTAGATGACCGATGATTAGGATAGTGAACCAACATTTAGTGACCGTGAATCCATTGTCAAAACGGTAGAGAATATGTGATCAAGTGTTTTACATTCTCCGTGAGGGATGAAATACTCTGTCCATGATGTGATGGAAGGCAGCAAAACGAGCAATAAAAATTCAAAGATGGGCCCTTCCTATCAGCGGTGAACAGGCATAAATAGATCGCTTAAGTACTCTCTTTGAATCAACAAAGCATTTAAACTGTGATGTACAGTAGAACACATTCGCTATGAGGATTGTATTTCAGGAGCATTCATAGATGTTCTATCTTTCTATCTGCGCTGGAAGAGAGAGATAGCTATCTGTGATGGGGACCAGAGTCAGAATGGCATATGACTTCCATGGATTCAAAAAAATGATTCAGAGATGCTCTGTCTGTCTACGATGGAAGGCAGAAAAGAAGCAACAAAAATGTATAAATGTTTCTTCCTATCAGCGATGGACTGGTAGAAATCAGAATTGCAGGTCTGATTTTTTCTGATGCAGGGCCACAGACATGTCTCAGTAGACAGCAGGCAGAGGTGGGCAGCGCTGACAGTCAGACAACGAACTGGTATAGGCAGCGCACAGAGGTAAGGTAGTAGGCAGTGGGTAGTACTTGCACATAAATGAAGGATCAGCGAGCAGAGGCAGCCAGCGAGCGGGCAGCTTGGTAATTTCAAACAGAATCAACAGAGGTACGGTGACTCATAACTTAGCAATGGAGGGCCTTAGATGGGCGATTGCATTCTCCACAGAAATGTGAAATCCACCAGCTGGAATTGAGTGATCTCTGACACAAAAAGATCTTGATGATTGACAACACAAGTACACTCATGCCTCCTCAGGATCAGCAAGTAATTGGCTGTAGAAGTGCTTCGTTCCCTGTGCGATTGGCTACCACGGAAAGCAAACACATAATTTCACAGGTCCAATACACTTATGACAGAGAATCAGCGATCAAGTAGCCTGTATACTTGACCATTGCTAGTTAAATTCTCATAGCCAATGGACTAAGGAATATTTTTCATCTTTTCCTCTTCATAATAACACACCCTTTTGAAACAATTTAAACCTTCATAAACACTTGATAAAGAAATTGATAGAAAAATTTGATGAAGTGAAGTGACAATGGGGCCTCTTACATTCGACTCCTCACAATCTACCCTCAAAATATTTGTGATATTGAGATCATCAAAAGAACTACCCTCCTCTCAACAAGCTCATAGTATAGACTTTCTTACTTTCAAAGATCTATCACTCTAGACTTATAATGACACTTGATCTCAATACCTACTCCTCATAATGAAATTATTGGAGATTTAAGGACTAGGGATGAAGCAAGTGTCACTCCTCAAAATTGGAACTTGTAAAAAGTGATGAAAGTTATCTCATTGAAGGAACTCTATGAAACTCTCAAGCAAATTGGTGAGATGATATGACATCCTACCCATCACACATACCTTGTAATCCACACCCCTCTACTCATACAAAACATAGATGGAATGATACAATGCATGACCACGTTATCAAAGGAACCTTTCGATAATATTCACCTCATACCTGATGCAAAATAGTAAGGAGATATCAAAGGGAAAAAATGAATATTCAAGAGCATGAGATCTCCATGATAACCTCTCTCAACCAAACAAGCTTTCAACAATGCAACACAACCAAATCCACTAATATCAACTCCTTCCTCAAAGACAACAAAGATCCCAAAACTACTAACTCATAAAAATTCTCAACTCAATCTCAACATGGAACTACCTCTCAACATCCAACTCAACAAATTAGCAACTCCCATGACTTCTAACTAACTCTCAACAAATGGAATGAAATTCTCAATCAACATGGCATTCAACTATCACATCAAACTCATCAAACTCTCCACTCTCAACTTAGCAACTATCAACATCATCTCATTATCCAATTATCCAACTATCATTCAACTATATCCAACTCTCTCTTAACACAAAGAGTGGCCTCCTTTTATAGTAAATCCCAAGTGTCCCCCTTCAAAATGAGGCTTTGCCGATTTTCACACCCTTCAAGCCCTCTTTGCCATTTGTCCTCAACTCATTTGATAGTACACCTAGTGGCCTCCATAAGAGAGTGGGGGAGTGGTGCATTCAAGACCCTCTTCCAAAACTAGCCAAGATGCCATTTTTGTCAAAGGCTAGGGAGGCCATTCAAGTTTTCCCTTTTGTACACCCTAGAAGCCCAAAATGTCAATGACTAGTGGGTGTACCTCCCAATTTTTTATAGCCTTCAAGGTGTTTTGGCATTTAATATCCAAATTTTGGGTGAGGCCCTTTTTCAACCCCTATTTTTAGTAGGCGGCCTTCGTTTTTCTTTGGGTACCTGTGTTTTTGGCCTTTCTTCGATTTTTCAAGGGTCGTGCGCCTACTGCTCATTTGTCTGGGTTTTTGGCCTGTTGGATAACCACTTGGCCCACACATTCCGTTAATTGTCTCTAAATTGTCCAAACTTTGCCGTTAGAATTTCTATGACTCCTTGACACTGAATCCATATTTCCCGGTCCTGTTTTTACCCAAAAATTTTCTTTCTTGGTTTTTTCTTCTGTGGTTGACTTTTTTTTGCATTCATGACTAGGGCTCCCGCGACAACACAGTTTCCCTGAAAAATACACTGAGTGATCGTATATTAGTAAAAATGGACTCAATACATGGTGAGATTTTAGCACGGTCATACCGGCTATTTTTTTACAACTGGCCATTTTTGTGAAAAGGCGTAAAATACTTACCAGCCATTTCTAAGGCCGCAAAATTTGCTCTAGCCTCATTTAGGGCGGGCTGGGACCCAATTCTAGGTGGACCGGCACTCTTGCTCGGTCTTACAAAACTTGACCACAAAATATTTTTGACGATTTTTTTGAAAGTCAGTTTCTTACTTTTAAACTGTGTCTAGCCACTTTAGGGCGGGCTGGGACCCAATTCTAAGGCAAATTTGTGCCGATTTTTCCTCTAATAACCGGGTTTTACATGCCGATTTTTTTTCAATTATTGCAAACTTAAACTTCAATATTAGCCCGATTTTCCGTGCGAAAATATTGGCTAACATGGATGATCATACTAATCTTGTTCAAAGTTTTGCTATTCAAGAGACTTTTCCAAGTATGGTGGATTTTCAAGAGATTTTGGTGAATGAAGAGTTTAGGCTTCAAGCAAGAGGTGGATCTATATCTACATCTCAAGTTGATGGAAAGGAGGCTATGTTCATCAATTGCAAATTCAAGGGCAAAGGCAAAGGCAAGTGGTCAAAGGGTCAAGATCAAGGTGAGCCTTCCTCTTTTGTTGGTAAGAAAAAAATAGGTCAAAGTTAAAGTTCTTATACTATGGAATCAAAGGGCATTTTGCTAGTGATTGCTACAAGAAGAAGAGAGATCAAGGTGAGAAGCAAACCAACCTTTCTATTGATGAAAATGGTGTTGATGAACAAATCTCAAATGATGCTTTTGTTATGTCATCTTGTTTCAAATGGCTAATCATGGAGATATTGATCCTTGGTGGATTGATAGTGGAGCTACATCACATATGACATATCATGAGGAGTATTACTCATCTTTGTTCACATTTGAAGGTGACAAGAAGGTGATCTACATGGCCAATGATGGTGAGTGTGCAATCAAAGGGATTGGCACAATTAGTAGAAATATGAATTTAAGAGATGTTTTGTTCATTCCTTCCATTACCAAGAAAAAGAATGGTGTGTTTGTTGGCTATACTGAGGTAAGCAAGGCTTACAAAGTTTACATTCCTTCAACAAAGAAAATGGTCGTTGGAAGAGATGTCATTTTTTCAATGAAGGAAGTTTCCCAAAAGCTGCTTCAAGTGGTGGTGTGGAAATTGGATCTAACATTCTTGATGTTGATGATGAGATTGATGCTACTTTGGATGTTGATGTTGAAGGGCCTATTTCAAATCAAAATTCAAGGGCGACACAAAGGCAACAACCTTGGATGCTCACTTATGATGAAAAAGGCAAGCAAGTTGTTGGTGATACAAACTATGCTTTCTTTACCTCTTTTGATGTACCTACATGTGTAGATGAAGCAAGGAACAAAGAGGAGTGAATCCAAGCAATGGATCTTTGAGTATCAAGCTCTTATGACGAATGAAAACATGGAAATTGGTTGAACTTCCAAAGGACAAGAAGGCTATTGGATGCAAATGGATCTTCAAAGTGAAGACAAACAAAGATGGATCAATCAACAAGTACAAGGCAAGGTTGGTGGCAAAAGGATATGCACAAGAATATGGTATTGACTATGGTGAGACCTTTGCAACCGTGACAAAGATGGTAAGCATTCGAGTATTATTTCACTTGCTATACTTTTTGGATGGGATCCATGGCAATTGGATATCACAAATGCATCCTTGAATGGGGATCCTGAAGAGGAGGTGTTTATGGAGCAACCCGAGGGCTACATTTCACATGGCAAGCCAAATCATGTTTCTTTTCTACAAAAGAGTTTGTATGGTCTTAAGCAAGCACCAAGGAGTTAGTATGCTAAGCTTAACTCTTTTTTACTTTCACAAAATTGCATGATGAGTGCATATGATCATTCACTTTACTATAGATTTGTTGGAAATCATGTTACTATCCTTCTAATCTATGTGGATGACATCATATTGAGTGGAGGCAATAAGCAAGATATTGATGATATCAAGTTTGAACTCAAGAAGGAGTTTGAGGTGCATGATCTTGGTATTTTACATTATATGTTTTGAATAGAGGTATTTAGAACTTATCAATCTACATTCATATGTCAAGAGAAGTATGCTCATTCTATTCTAAAAAGATTTGTATGGTAGATGCTAATTCTTGTGATACACCAATGGAATCAAATGTAAAGCTGACTATAAGAGGTAATGAAAGATCCTTCGAGGACATTACTCTCTATAGGAAGCTAGTTGGTTCACTCATATATCTAACCATTACAAGACCTTATCTAATCTATTGTGTTGGTAGATTAAGCCAATTTATGCAAAATCCTAGTGTGGAGCATTGGAAGCTAGGCAAGAGGGTATTGAGATACATCTTGGGAACAAGAGATTTTGGCATTCTTTATGGAGGACCATCACCTAACTTGTTTGGATTTTCAGATTCGGGCTTTGCTGGAGATCAAATGGATAGAAAATCTATAATTTCACATGCTATTTTCATAGGTGATGGTGCTATTTCTTGGATGTCAAAGAAACAAGCTACTATCTTATTGTCATCTAGTGAGGCCGAGTACAAAGCTCTTACATCTTGCACAAAGGAGATGTTATATCAAGAGGATGGTAAGGGATCTTCACTTGTGAGATTTTTTAGAGAGTCCAATCATCTTTTGTGACAACATTTCAGCCCAAAGATTGGTAACAAATCCTATCTTTCATACAAAGAGCAAGCACATTGAGGTGGCATATCACTTTGTGAGAGAACAAGTCATGGCAAAGGAAGTGGGGGCTTCAACATATTTCTTCAAGGGAATGTGTGGCTGATATCTTCACCAAAGCATTGGGAAAAGACTTGTTTATGAAACATAGAAAATCACTTGGTGTACTATCCAAATCTATGCTAAAACTAGTTGAAGAGGCAGCTTGTGAAAATTGTCAGCTAGTCTGAACATTTTATTTGGCATTTTTGGAGGCCAAAATGAAATTTCAACAGAGATAGTTTCATATTTGTCAATAAGGGCCTAAATAGTGGTATTACTATTTTTGGAAAATAAATATAAGTGGATGAGATCATGTTTGGACCCATTCTAATTCGCTAATTTTGATACATTACATTTGGACGAGTATTTCTAGGTTTTTGGTTGAGTACCTAGAAGTTGCCATTTTAGGGCATACTTAGGGAAAGTGGCTAAATGACATTTAGGTTGTTATAAATAGCTGTACCTACATGGAGAACATATCATTTTATTCTCTTATGATGTGAAAAATTCATCTTTGTTAATTCTATGTCCATCTCTTGTGGATTTCTCATGATATCTTGAGTTTCTATGTGTAGAATGTTGATTTTCTTGTTGATTCACACGTGTGGAGTATTGTAATGTACTACTGCTATACGGACATGGACAGTACTAAGTCATATCTAAGTGGTTATGATCAGATCTTGATGCATTTCTAAATTCTAGCATGCATAAAGTAGTGATTTCTATGTTGTTGATGATTCTAGATGTGTGATCCAAATTGGTTATAGATCATTGATGAACTAATAGTGTTTTGATATCTGATTTTCCACATGGCCCATCTACCATCTCCTTTGCAATCCACTTTGATAGTTTATTTGCTATTTTACATATTGCAATGAGCTTTTGGTAATCTGCCCATCGTTGATTGGATACAAATCTGCTGGTAGCAGCGATGCACTTCTGTCCCCATCGTTGTGGATGATTGGCATACATGTCTCACTATATGTTGATAATGGTTTGGAATCTGCCCATCCGTACACCTACTTATGTGAAAATTTACTTTGATGTTGTGTAAGCAACTCTTTATAAACCATGTAGCATGCATAGCTATGAATATGAGATTGGACAATGATGGTAAGCCATCTCTAAATGCACTTTTTTGGTTGTTAGCTTGACTACTTTCTGGTTGTATAAGCATTACTGGTTATAATAGGATGAGTCTGCATCAAGCTAAAAACTGGAACTAGAAATGATCCTTCTTTAAGTGAAGACGTGGTGACAAATATAAAAACAATTCTTCTATCATTTGGTCTGATCATGCTATCTGGTTTATGATGAACAACTTTGCCAAGTTCTTCCCTGGTGCATCTCTACATAACCAACTTAATGTCTTCCTTCTTTGGCTTCATAAACCTGCTAAAGATGTTGTTAAAGCCCACCTTGCCTTTATGTACATCAAACAACACATGTTTGAAGCTGCCATTGAACTTTCCATTAACCCTACTGCTAAGCTTCTAGCACACCTTGGCGATGCTGAAAATATCTGAGAAATTGAACGCCTTCTTAAAAAGCCCAGCTTCTCTACCGTACAGAATAAATACTTCCAAAATATAAGATTTGAATAATCCTAGCTCAGTCATTTCAAGCAGTAACAATAAGAAGAGGAAGTACTTTCCGAGTAAAAGCAATGAGGGGCAAACCAGTGGTGGAAAAAAGGATCTTCCTATCAGAAAATTGAATTTTTATCTTGATTGATCCATGTGCAGGAGGAAATAGTATAAATAACGATATTGGAGGTCAATGCAACTGGTAATCAGTAGCTAGTGGTTAAATGAGACAAAGGGAAGATGTTTTTGCATTTACATTAGTACAATAGGTGCTTGAGAGTATAAATATTTAACAACTTTATTCTGAGACTTTACTTCAGATTTTCGGTTCTATTGATGAGATCTTTGAGCAAATTGTGTTTGGTTGGACTTATTTTACGCATTTGAAACATGAAAGTCCTTTGTGAGTTCGATTCTAGAATATACATGCATTGTTTTGATGGAATGTGATTTAGAGTGTTTGCCATAGACGCATGATTCACAAAAGAAAGATTTCCTATCTAATGAAGAAGGGAAATACAATCCATCAACTAAAGTTTTACAACGCATATGGGAAAGTGATCTTGTATTCAAGTGTCCAAATCGACTATGCCACAAAATAGCATTATCGTTTACATTTTCATGAGAGATGCTAGCTAATGCAACTAAATTAGAGAGTACGTGAAGATTTTCAACTCTAGTGCATATAGTCAGAGTAGTATCTTCCTCGGATATTGTACACTGCTCAGATGAGAAAGTAACAGTATAGCCCTCAGCAGTTATCTTAGAGACTGATAACAAGTTCTTTGATAGCTGAGGAACGTGAAGGACGTTGGAAACACATAGATCGTTGTTGAATGTGATCTTGACTGTTCCTTTGCCTTCAACGCGTATGGTGCTTGAATCTTCGAGGTAGATGAATTGATCTCTGCTGTAAGCTGCATACTCGGTAAACCATTCCTTGCGAGAGGTCATGTGTTGGGTAGCGCCGCTGTCCAGGTACCAGCTATCATAGTCTTTGTTGTTGTTGTTGTAAGCCATTAACAAGTGTGTATCTTGCTCCTTGAATTTTGCTGCGTTGGAGGAGTCTGGCTGCTGCTGTTGTTGCTTCTTTCCCTCGTTGTAGATGCAAATGCAACACTCCTTGATGTCATGATTGGCTCTCTTGCAATATCTGCAAAAAATCTTCTTGCACGATCCACCATGCTCACCTTGAGTGTGAGGCTTTTGCTATTGCCGCTTCACTTGATTCTTGCCCTTGGAATAGTCTTTCTTCTTGGTGTACAGGGCCATGGATTTGTCTTTGATGGATAGGCTGCTGGTCTTTTTTCGTATTTCTTCTTGAAGAAGATGACCGATCACCTTTTGAAGAGTGAGGTCGGGTTGTGTAGAGATCATCACCACAAAGTGTTCATATGACTTTGGAAGAGAAGAAAGCATGGTCATAACGGCATCATCATCTTGAATAGCACATCCTATAGTTGATAGCTGATCCATTAAAGATTTAAAGCATTTGACATGAGAAGTGATGGCAAAAGAATCAGACATGCTAAGAGTAAAGAACTTCCTTCTAAGATGTAATCTAGTGGTTATATCATGAGTCTCATAGAGATTTGATAACAAATCCAATGCGTCCTTAGAGGTTTTGCATGTGCTAATGTAGGATATTTGGGAGTTAGCCAGATTGAGTGTGATACATGCTAAGGCCTTCTAATCTTTGATCTTCCATGGCTTTGCTTGATCACCATCTTCTGGTTTCAGTTAGCACCTTCTACTACATCCCAAAGATCTCTATCTATCAACATCATCCGGAGTTTTAACTTCTAGATTTAGAAGTTAGAACCATTGAACTTGTCAATGATTCTAGTCTCGTTCGATGATGACGAAGAGTTACCAATATGAGACATGTTAACAGTAATACAAATGGAACAAACTTGATCTCTCAGTTTATTTGAGCTATGCTCTGATACCAATCTGATGGGGCAAGGGAGATAGAAGAACGTGAACGAAGAAGAGAACAGGAATATTGCGGAACAGCTCTCCCATTACAATCAGCTGCTAGATGCAAAAACAGTCTAATAGAGAGCTTATGCTAAATATAATCATAGCTTTAAGTGTTCTAAATGCCCAACAGGATCTTAAAACTAGTTCATACTCACAAAAAAGAGAGTACAGTCCATCGAAGAGATTAGAAATGGTTTGTGTGTGTGGTATTTATTGGAAAAAGGATTCAATATGAAGTTTAGTTTTGAAACAAATGGAAGAGCAATATCTTTTGTTGTATGATTTTGGGGTGGAATGGTTTGAGACAGTTTTAAGATTAGACATTCCGAATGGAACGAGTATCAATGAGAGAGAAAATATCAGAAAGCATTCACAATTGAACATACATAAGAAAATAGAGAATCTGAATTAAGTTGTTGTGAATACAACAATCAAATCACGATCATGTGCTCTTGAATGGTTCACAGTAATAATGCACTATGTGTTGTGATCTTACTTAGCTAGCTAAAGATTGAATAGCTATCTCTACTTCTTAAATAGCTTTCACTACTCTCTTGAATATCTCTTATCCAAGAATCGGAAAATTAAGATACAATGGAGTTTGTGGAGGAACTCTGAATCATGCTAAATTATTATTCGTGTTCTTGTCACTCATCCATGCATTCACCACTCTTCTCACTTATCTCTATACTTCGTGAGTTGTCGTTATGTAAATATACATGGAACAATTACAATGACTGTGTGGGCAATGAGTGTGAAACAATGCGGTTACTAAAAGGTACTAAAGTGAACTGTTAACGTAGTTTGAGTCAGACAGGGCAAAGCAAGTTGACAGGATGGTGATGACATGGACTTAGAACTCGAAGACTTCGAAGTCGGAGGAGTTGATGATGTGGACCTCGAACTCGAAGAGTTTGATGTCAATCATGCTTTTGCTTCAGTTGATTGATTGCACAGACGTTCAACTTTAGAGAGTAAGGCTGCAATGTCGTTGTGTATGGAGAGATCCAATGGGCTACAATGTCGTCGTGTGGCTGCAACTCTTGGGAGGTTTGGTGCTTGATCTCCAACTCTTTCTGCTTCTGATTGTCTTGATCTCAGATTTCGTCTGGGGAGTCCAAGGTTGCTGGATCTTGATGGATATGTGAAAAGAAATATGGATCTATGAAGATCTGATCAGTGTGATTTTAGCCTCTTTTTGGTGGTTGCAAGAGTTCTTTCTACTGTTTTGTAGACAAAAACATAGTTTCTTGAGATCCACTAGGAAGTAGCACTCTCTCAAGCTTCATTTGAGCCGATTTCTGGCTCTGTACAAGGTGGCGAGAGTTAACTCTCACAGATCTGGAAGTTATTGATGTGTAATGATGTTTTTGACCACTTTTTGGCTTACAGATCAATCAATACTTCAAACTAACTCTCGCAGACATGATCAAGTCTGGTGGAAAATGACCTTCTAGGCTCATTGGGATAGTCTGTGAGAGTTACTTATACGAGGATTCTATGACTATGATGATTTTCCTCAATTTTAGGCACTTAAACCCACTTTCAGCTTATTGGCTTTTTTCAAATTGGATAAATGTTCTAAGTGCAGCTCGTGCATGCACAGATCATCCAAGAAAATCTCTCGAAACTTTTGCAAGTATTCTTTGAATGTCGCTTGCATGACTCTCTCGAAGGTACTAGGGGCATTACAAAGACCGAATGGCATTACCTTATAGACATAAGTTCCCCATTCAGTGGCGAATGTTGTCCTATGTTGATGTTCCGGTGCTATCTTCACTTGATTGTAACCACTGAAGCCGTCCAAAAAAATGTAAGCTTCTGCTCCTGCTACTCAATGCAGAACACTTTTTGTGAAAGGTAAAAATGATCTTTCTTTGTAACCGCATTCAACGCTTTCAGATTTACACAGATTCACAATTTGCCATTCTATTTGGGCACTATGACTATTGGAGATACCCATTCTGTATGCTCGATTTCATAAATGAAATAGGTGTCGAGCAGCTTCTGCAATTCATGTTTCATCAATTCCGTGTAGTTGGGATTGCAGTGATAATATCGGCTCACCTTGGGGACTGCTCCATCCCCCAAGGGTATGATGTGTTGGACTACGGTTGTTCATATACCCTTCAGATCATTGTAAGTTCATCCAAAATAGTCCTTGTATTCCAACAACCGAGTACATAGTCGTGTAAACTGAGTGGGTGTCAATTCTTCTTTCACATAAACAATCTTCTCCTCTTCACTGGCTCTGCTAGATTCATCGATTGTGTCCATGCAGGCTCTTCAAAGACTTGATCTTTTGTTTTCTAATCTTTATCAGGCTCTCTTTGCGCCTTCAGCATCATCATTACCACATCGTCTAAGGTGTAATTTTTGAAGGTTTCTGGCATCTCGTGAACTGGCGCTCGACGAGACTCTTCCTTCAATAGGTTGATCTCAGCACGACCTCGTAAGCTTCGGACTTCCAGTCATCTGAGATAATGACACTACGTCTGGTTCCAATCGAATATATCTCAAGGAGTCTAATACCTTCTTTTTTCCTTTTCTATCAACAGGATTGGATACATCCTTGTTATCTTTCTTGGGAACTATCTTGATATTCGCTTCGTGATTGCAAATATCTACATCAATCGTAGCTATTGCTTCTTCTGGTGAATCACTCCAACTAATCACCTGATTGTAGTGTTGTTTCATTTGGTTCTTCTTCGTGATTGGTGCCTTTGGAAGTTCCATCTTGGAAACTTTAGCTATTGGCGATTTCTATGGAGTTTGAGCTGGTATCATTCTCATTCCAAACTGATCAGAATCCATATATTGCAGGACCTATTCATCTGTCAAATCAGCTTCTTTGTCGTATGAAAAGGCATGTTTCCAAGGCACCAAGTCATCTTCAACTTGCTCGAATATAGGCTCCACTGCTAACCATGCCATGTTGATCATGTTCACCCCATAAGTTATCGGCGTGTCTAGGGTGTAACCTTTCGGTGACGATGTGCTGGGTTCTGTATCTAATTCCGGTTGACACGCATGCCCAGCCATACAGTCAACTATTGCAAATGTGTCCGTCCAATCTACAATATCAGTTTGAGAATCATAATGACCTTTCTTGGCTTGTCTTGGGCGATCAATGTTGTGATCTGTGATAGACGAACCAGCCTTGGGTGTAATAGGTTTCATCACCCAAGTGGTTCGATCTACCTTTACAGCCTGTTCTCTATTCTCAAAGGTGAGTTTTCCGTTCCTCAGTTGTGAACCACTTGTGTGACTCTCAACCAAGGTCTTCCAAGTAAGACTTGATAGGCGGAAGACACTCTGGAATTTCCATCACCACAAAGGTGATTATAAATTTCAGTCTTCGTATCCCGCACAATACAAGGGCTCTTTTGTTGTTGGTTCAGGTTCCGAATTGATCCATTCTACCATAATGCTTTTTGCTTGTGGCGCAATTCGCAAGAACTCTCCAAGGGATAAGTTCATTCTACTAGTAATCACCGCATGATCAAGAGTCAAGGTCGTGTTGCATTTGGATTGTAGATGCTTGACCCGTTCGATGTAGTCCCGAACCCTTTCTCGTTTTTCGGTTTAGATTTTGCTTAACAGGAGAAACAGGTCTTCCAGGAACTTTCGTGGTTTAAAGCTGGTGATGAGAACCGATTTAACCCCTTCCCAAGTTGGTTTTTCTTTGACCGACTGGTTGAAGAACCAGCCTTGGGTTGCACCTAATAATGACATAGAGAACAACTCCAATCTTTTCTTGGGAGTCTATTCGTCGTCGATCTCGCATGCTTGTTCGTAGATCAAATTAACCTGATAGGATCTATCAATCCATCATATTTTGGCATTTCGAGAAGAGATGCCCTCCAAACCGCTTGCAAAGAAGGGTACAACACGTATGGGTTGATCCATTGGGTCCATTGCTACTGGGTCCTACTCCTGTTTCAATCTACACGACTGCAACTTTGGAGATATTTTCTTGCCTAGTTCTTAAATTCGAATTGATCCATCCATCTTTGATCAATGTGCAATCTCACATGCATGTAGGTCGTGGTAGATCATTGCAAGATCCTAAAATGTGCAATTTTAACACTTTTATCGTGACAATAGATATGATTTTATTGAATTTTTGTGAAATGTTTAAATGCAAAGGTATGTGTAGCACTTTCTATCAATCACATCTAGCGAATGTTAGCATGAATCTTGTGATATTTCCTTGGATTAAGTACATCATAGATCGTCTTCCAAGGCATTTTTTTACACAAAAAGTTGGTAAGATGACATGAATCATTTAGATTGGTTGCACAACATCTCTTCAATAAATACCATCAAGGAAATTGGAATTCAAGAAATTTTGGTTGGTTGAGCTAGTATCTAGTACTTTGGTTTTCATATTGTATCTTATTTTTTGCATTATAAAAAGTGAACATTGAATAACATTCACAAGGCTATTGCATTAGTATGTCATTTGAGACTTTGAATAGCAAAACTGACTTTCAAGAGGAATACCAAAGTGGTTGATTACTTACTTTACCATACCAAACATATCACCCACCAAACAATTTGCAAGAAGTTGGGTCATCAACAGCATCTTACCCATAGAGCAATAAGAGGAAAGTGAATTGCAGGATAATCATGCACAAAAATGTGAATTAAGTCTTACGTCTCTATGAGTTAGTGTTGGTGACAAAAATGGTCCAAAAGCCAACATGAAAAGAGGCTTATTCACTAAATAATCATAATCATAGAGTGTGTATTTTGATAGATTATAGTATGAGTAAACCTTCGATTTTAATCATTATTGAGTAGAAATTGAATCCATACTAACTAGATATGTGAGAACAAGAAAAATGTCTGAAATTTCTGAAGTCAATTGATGTAGTTTAGATTGAGGCAATATTATATGGATAAGATTCAGACATCAATATTTATACCGTGATTTACAATTGTTTCTGGTTACATTGGGGGATTGGAGATTTATGTGGCAAATTAGATTTTTTGTAGCTCAGTTTTTGTCAAACTGAAGATATATATCCTAGATCTATAATTATCATAAATCGAAAAAACTCCGACGAAATTCCTGTAATAAAAGCAAGTGAATAAATCTGCATTTGTGTGCGTGTGCTCCAGCTCTATTTCTTGCAATTCATCACAGGCATACCACTAAATAATTTGTTCAGGCGTTATAGACCTGAATGAACGTTGTGAAAAATCACCCACTAGTATGTGAAAGGCATTATTCTCGATAACCATCAATAAACGTTGTGAAAAATCACCCACTAGTATGTGAAAAGCATTATTCTCAATAAGCATCAATAATACCATGCAGAAAACGACTGGGGTAAAATGTCTATAATACATTGAACCACCTTGCATTGCAGCAACATGTCGTATGCCTGTGTTAAACTTGCTCATTCATCACCTCCAATTTGTATTTGCTTTTTCTAGCAAGTCTCCAGCAAATAAATATCAGCATCACCAACACAGCAGGCCTTTGGTTCCTAGTATCAAAAACTAAAAGCCTGTATAGCATAAACAGCTACAAGTGCTGCGACAAATCTAGGAACCCCAATTCAGAATTGAGCTCTTGCTGGTTGCTAGATTTGATTACCCAAGTTGAAAGACTTGTGTCTTTCAATGAGTGCAATTCAGATATACCTTTTCAAATGTATACTAATCATAACCACCTTTTGGAGGACCTAGGAGATACTCCAGTCTGAATAGCGGGGAGCTGTCGAGAAACTTCATACTTTCCATGAGATTCTAATGCTGCATTCTCTGATGAAACTGTTAAAATAGAGCAAATGTCTCTCAGAAAGGCAAAGCTGCAAAAAGTTCACACCCTAGTTGCCACTACAACAATCAGCATGTCTGCATGAGTGGACTCTACAGGTGAACATAGCTGACTGACTTAATCGTGTAAGAAAGCAGAAAGGTTGGAAGAGATCACTATAGCATCCTGTAGCAGATTAAAAGCAATGTCGTCTAACTAGTTTTTTAATCAAAGCAGCACAAAGACTAGCAGGAAAACTGTAATAGACATTCCTGAAATTCTTTTGATCACTTACATGGAGCTGGGCGTAGATCGAGAGATGCCCTTACACCTATCGAAGGTCGCTTTGGAATTGACTTATCCATTCCAGGAGCCATAGGTGCACCAAGAACCAAGCTTCTTCTCAAGGAACGTTGCCCTTCAGCTGGGCCGGCGAGAGAAAGCCTACGATCATTCCTAGGTTTTTGAATTTGAAGAGGAGACCTGCATACCAGCATGAAGTTGCTCAGAACATGTTGCTGTAAGATCTGTGCACTTGAAAAGATGCTGTATAACAACTCACCTCAATTGACTGAACTGAAAAGATTGTGCTGAGCTGAAAGGTGATCGTCTTGGCTTCAAGGCATTGTCCACTGCCAGTGGTAGCCCAGTGTCTGTTGCCACTTCATGAAACTGTCTAGGTTCGCTAACACGAACCGCTTGTGCGTCAGTTCCTCCAACTGGAGTCGCAGACTGTTGAATTTCAATGTGAGAATAGCTTTTAGAATCAGTTGCAGGCTGGCTGGATCTACGGAATCTCCTTCCGTCAAGCTTTTGTTGCAAAGCAGCATCACTAAGTCTGGATTCCAGAGCCTGAAAAGAATCAAAAGGACTTTCTTGAAGAGCACATATGTCACTGTTTACACTGTCATCAAGTTCGCAATCATTCTCTTTTCTCTCGGCACTTTTTTCCCAGCTGCCTGGTGAGGACCTCAGCGCTTCGGAATGGTAACTATCTGGGGTGACACTGCTTTCCAAACTTAATTTGGATCTTGCTTGCTGCACAGGCATACTAAACACACAAGAATCTGCCCTTTTTCCTGATTGATCTGAGCAACGTCTAGGACTTGCTCGAGGTTCAAGTCTTCGGGGTATTTTAGACCTATAATGTGTCACGGTTTCCGGTGTCAAGCTTCCACGATCCATGGGGGAGCACTTTGGTGATGAATAATACCACTTTTCTGTTGATACTTTCTGCTTCACAGTGTTGGCATAGAGTGAAGCTTGATCTTCACCTGCACTTGGTGACGGAGCTGGCGCTTCAGCAACAATTTGATCTGAATAGGATTCCTGAGATGGGCACCCCTGCTGCACATGATGTACCTATTTTGGTAATCATATTTAGGTAAAATTAACTAGATTAACTGCTGCTACTAAATCTAACTTGATAAGCTGCGTTCAAGCTAAAGACCTCCCTTAAATTATTACTGAGAAACTGCATCCATACCCAGTACAAAGTTATTGAATATTTGCATTCACGTATCCATTATTGCATTCTCGATGTCGGTATTTCCAAAAACTGTCACGTAAATGCTAAGGCATCCTATGTGAACAATGAATCTGGCCTCTCCAAGGTGAAATGAAAGATTATAATGTGTAGAGAAAGTACCGGAGTGGTTTCAGTCTCTTCCAGCAATTGCAGTTGGGTTCTTGATTCGAACTCCTCGGTACTAGATCTCCGTGTGCGCATCTTAAGCTTCTCAAAACTAAAACTGGCTTCTTGGGTGCTCGTGCGCAGGCTTTTTTGAGCGCTCAGCCTCTCAATTTCCGCTTCTTTCTTGGCAAGCGCATCCCTTAGGGATCGTAACTGGAAAAATGCCATTCAACAAAGGTATTTAATTTGTTATCCCAACCCAGTCTACAACAAACAAACGGTACAGTAAGCCAGTTCTGTGGCTTACCTATTTCAAATCAGAAGCACTACAAACTATAGACGATGAGAAGGAATTTGCATTAATACTATGATCCAAGGTCTTACGACGTCCAAGATCAAAAAACCGATATCAGGCTCCACACACCACTAGAGCTCACATTCAAATCTATGACTGACAACCATAACCGTAGAATCCATCTAGACGGCAGTCCAGGCTATGGAACTATCCACAAACACATCCACAAGCTATGATCAAGAATTGACATCCCATACCACCAGCAACATCCTTCATCCTTCACTAGGCTCAAGCATACAACCCATACCACCAGCAACATCCTTCATCCTTCACTAGGCCCAAGCATACAACAAAAGTATCCTCCTGGCATAGCTCTGCCACACCATTCACCTATCATGGGAAAATTGAAGAATGGAACTGGAAATATCCTTCCTCTGTATAGTACTGGCAGGCATTTTCCCATAAAGCCTAGATACGAATTTGTGGCAGCTGCAAATATTGCACATCCACAAATCTGTCAATGTTCCTTGTCTTGAATCCATCTTATAACCTGGGGTTGGACTAAACACCCTGCGATAGCCATTATGTACCAATCCAGGTACATAACACAACCTACATTTCTGGCTTAGGTAGCACAAATGGGCTAGCTATAATTCCAAAAGATGTTGGAAGAAAACGCTGTTGGTGCTACTCACATACATGATCCAAACTGGTGATCCAAAGTAGACATAGCAAATCTATCACGATTTAGAAAGCTGGAAGATATAATAGCAGCATTAGGAACTCATAGAAGCATCAGCAGTGTCTAGTAACAAAATCGTCTGCATTTTTCAACACTCATACCTGCTCTTTGAGTTCTAGCACCTCGCCACATTCCTTATTGCTGCGAGCAGCTCCAAGTTCAACCGATGCTACTCTTTCAGCAAATTTTAAAGTGCTAATTGTCTCTCCATAGGAGTCAGATTCCGGATTTACATGCACAAACATCATCGTCTTTGCTTGACCACCTACAAATAAGTTCAACATCAGTAACAAAGCTGCACAAGTGAAGCAACTGCAGAGCAGTAGATTAACAATAATTTATCCTCACAGTCAAGCACAATCTATACAGATAACCTCGTGCTGAAACACCCATATATCCTTCCTACCTAAGGAATCCTGAAGGAGCTGAGTTAATTTGCTGTTGCGATATGGAATATGAGAGTTTTTCTGAATCAATGCTGAAATTACATCTCCCAAAGCAGAAAGGGACTTGTTTATGTGCTGTGCTTCCCTCAGTCTTTCTCCAGTGGCCTCAGATTTATCAACCCTTTCGCTTCCAGCAAGATCCACTAGATGAAGGCAGCCACGAAGAACAGAGCCTGTTGATAACTCTGTGCCTTGTACATGTATTGTCAGCACACTGCAAAAATTCATCTTGTAAGGAACAATGCACATAGATGTTAAGGAACATTGGAGCATTGCCAAAAATAATAGTTTAAATCCAGAAAATGTTCATGGCTGTATACCAATCCTGACCTGTGAGAACGACTGCTTCTTTCATTCATTGCTGTAGACCCAACTGCTCTGTTCTTCTGGCCAACTCTCATCAATTCTAGAACATCAGCTGTGGAATTGACATGCTTCATTATGGCATTAGGAACATTCATGCCATTCTGCTGGGAGTTCCGAATCTCAAGTGTGTAGAAAGTCAAGATTTAACATCTCTGAGCAACAACCTATGAAATGCTATCTATGGCTAGCATTAACAGATTGAAAGTGTGACTTTTACATAACCCCCCACAAGCTTCCATCGAAAAGGATATTTTTTGTTTGGACTATCAAACGCAAAGAGATCTCTCACTTGCTCATTGTAAATTTCAACCATTTGTACTGAAACTTCATACTTAAATACATCCTTTCTGATTTGAGAAATATGAAAAAGATCATTCAGAGCTCGGTAGTTTACTCCCAAGAGCTTTTCTGATCCTCCACTTGGACCACTCTGCAAAAACAAGTCTCGCCTTCACAATTGAGCATAGAGGCCATTTGTGAAAGAATTTACACATTTATACCATTGGAAAATTCCTTCTTCACTAAATCTGGGTGAAGTTCATCGCAATCAAAACATTCCACTTCACCCATTTCAAAGCTCATAGTGGCAATCAACCATCCAGAAGAGTTATTACTTATCATATTGATAACATTATGTCTTCCTAATGGAAAGCCTGACAAACAAGGATCAAGGATCCATAAAGGAAGAGCTGTTACAAGGAAAATAATGGCTGATATTCAAACAATAACCTCTACCATGTGGGCCTGTAAACGAAAGCAATCAGGTGTGGGCACCTGCTTCATTGAAAGTAAAATGCTACCTCAAGCATGTGTACATCACGCATCAACATTACTTCCAAAACAAATGCACGGAATGTATTAAACACATACTGA
This sequence comes from Diphasiastrum complanatum, assembly GCA_029204225.1. Lineage (NCBI taxonomy): Eukaryota > Viridiplantae > Streptophyta > Lycopodiopsida > Lycopodiales > Lycopodiaceae > Diphasiastrum > Diphasiastrum complanatum. The sequence continues at coordinate 25,945,825 of CM055111.1, forward strand.
CCATGGTAAACGTTTTTCCCGATCCTGTTTGCCCATATGCAAAAATGCAGACATTGTAGCCATCCAGAACAGAGCGCATCAAAGGTTGTGTATCCAAGAAAACATCCTCTGCCCAAAAACAGTCAGCTTTTCTCGTCATGAACATTCATGGCAGAGTAGCATGCAAGGTAAGTCATTCAAATTGCTCAAAATCAAGAGTGCGCTTGAAGAGCCAGAAGATTGGATAAATAAAGAACCTTGAGAAGCCGATGGTCCAAAAACCTTATTGAAACTGAATGATTTGTGAACATCCTTCCCTTGCTTTTTTGGATTCACAACCATCATCTCCCCATTCTCACCAATGTACTCTATGGTACCCTGTTCTCCAACTTGACCACTCAAGGGTTTGACTCTGCAGTATACTCTTATATTGCCTGAAACGTTCAACAGCATGCCTCATGTGAAAGTTACAGAAAAAACAAGGACACACAAACTTAGAATCAGCTTAATGAATGTCTCCATTTACAACAAAGGGAAAGATCAATGCTGCCTTCTTATAAAGGTAATGCAGAGAACAAATATCGAGAACCTGCCAGCGGGTCTTGTTTACAAGCTTTAACAAATACGGTTGAACTTTATTCATCATTTTTCACAGAAAGTTGTGAGTAATGAAAATTACCTTTGAGATCTTGAACCTGATTATAAAGCTGTCGGTTCTCTGCAAGCACCCTCTGATATCCTCCAGCAAATATGGCTACTTTTTGAAAGTAAAGCTCTACAGTCAATACGTCAATACCAGAATATGTTCAAAAGTTACGCCCAAACATCAACTCGGCTAGAACACAAAGGAAAATTCTGCTGCTGTTGCACCAGCAATTTGGTTAAAACAAAAGCACAATTCTGGTGTCCCGGCACTCTATGAAGCATACCAAAATCTTTCATTTCTTTCGTCAAGCAAGACTTCATGTTGAGAACCTCCTGCCTCGTATTCAGGTGCGTAAGTTTTAGTTCCTACAATGACAAAATTTAAGGTCCTATGAGTATCTTAATATATACCATAAAATATGATGCTGAAAACCCAACCATGTATATACCAAAAGTAGAAAAGAGAAGGGAAAATGGCAAAGTGTAATCAAGCAGAAAATCAGTTATCATCTTGAAGCCCTTCTAAGAAGTGCCTTACAGTGCATGAATCACTATACAAAATTTGATATCAAGGACTCATAATAACCATTTAAGCAAGACCCAACACTTATGGGAAAAGCATACAAAGCTCATGTATAGCATACATTCATCATATGTATTCAATTTGCAGTAGCTCCTGTATAGCATATAATCATCATATGTATGTATGTATTTATGTATATATATATATAGCATTTGTTTGAACAGCAACCCAAATTGGCATGTGCCATGACCAAAAAACACACTCTCACGAATTGGGAGTATTGAATAAGCATGGCACCGTAATGAACAATAACCACAAGCTTTTTTTTCAAGTTCTAAAAATAATGCATACACGGACAGATCATAGTAAAATTCTGGGGAAGGAATCCACCTTAATCTGTTGAAGCTGATCAGATAAGACCTGCACAAGGTAGCACATAGCAGAATAATTAACACATGAACCTTGAATTTGCACTTGTTTTCAGGTTAAGTTCAGGTCTTATTGACCTTTTGTCATTGATAGATCACTAGTGAGGGAGATGAGGTGTCAAGTGCTATGCCTACTCTGTTCATTTTTGGGCAGAGGCTGGTTCACCTTAAGTCCTTCGCCATCAGAAAGCGCTTGGAAAGTTGAAGGCTTGTTCTCTTTTTTGAGAGCATCATTCAATGCAATTTCAAGCTTCACAGTAAAAATGAAAAAACCATATTTAACGAATAATATTCAGCAGCACTGATTTGATTCAAAACAACAGGAAATAAGCAATTGCAGCTAAAGGGGAGAGCTTAAGTAAGTAAGTAGAGTACCTTTTTCTTTTGTTCTCCCTGGTAAAATATTTGACGCTCAAACCCCTCCATTACTTTACTCAACATGAACTCCACCAGCTGAAATGTCATGGTAGGAAATACAGACATGTAGAACAGCTATAGCTACTCTTTTAAGCTTTAAAATGGTCAAACTTTAAATATCAAATAGTCAAGGTGCAAAGTTGAGGCAAACCATTGGAATTTCTTCTTGCTCCTTGTCACCAAGGACTGCTTTAACAAGGCTCAACAATGACTGAGAAGATCTGCACTGCAGAGGAGAAAACCCACCTTGCCAAATTTTAGTGACATAACTATGTGCAGAATCAAGATTTGTTCACGTTCTGCATGTTATCTTCATGCTTAAAATGAGCCATACACAAAGCTACAGGCAAATAAAACAATGAAACTGAGAAACTTAGTCAGCATAAACTTACTTTCTGACCATTTACTGCTCCCGGATTCTCTACAATGGATATCTTCTGATCTGTCTCACTCTTCATCTGTATCGCATCGTGAAGCTTCATGCCAATATGATGTATCCAGGCAGAAGTTGGATCTGCAATAAATACATGCCAGTCCGTCTGATTTAGAACATGCTTAACAAACCAGCATCATCCGATTTAAAGTGCTTATGTTTACTTATGGAAAACAATTGCCAAATAAATGTTCTCATGCTTCAATGCTAAACTAATGACCATATAGCATGACACAAACCTGACATGTCCATACTATATATCCCAGTCTCGATTTCATTCAGACATGCAGCTGAAGACCCGTTACTAGTCTCAGCAGAGCTTCTCCTTACTTTGCCACCAGCGTCTTCAGGCAATGGTGCTCCTTTTTCTCCTAAATACTCTGGGTCAGGAAGAGCCCACTTTTTTCGTGGGTGATTTTCATTTTTTGAAGCCACAGTGTACGACAGCGCCAAGTTGCTAAGACCATTTAATGTAGGCCCCTTTGAGCATGAGAAAATGCCAGAGGAGGATTTCAGCGGTAAACCCAATTTCCAAGGTCCCAAACCTCCATTCTGCCTCCACTCATAGTATGCTTTTACTGCCAGGATGCAATCAACTACTTTTGCAATAGAACCTGTCAATAGACTGCTCTGCAGACACACAAAGAGACCAACATGATTGTTAATTACTAAATCTGAGGACCATCAGGCAAACATCGAAACATGAGAAGCACATTAATACTAAATCTAAGCACCCTCAACCCTTAACCCTAAAATGAGCTTACTTGCTCCAAGTCTGAAGCTTCAAAGCTGGGCAGCTTTAGGTTGTTAACGGCTACCAGAAAATTCCTGACATTCTCAAAATGCTGATATGCAGAAAGGGCCCCTTCCGAAGGACTGGATGGGACTGAATACTCCACAACCTGCAAAGATTTTACAAAACTTTTGCACTTAACAGACAACTTATCAAGGGCTTCACCACATTAACAATCTGCAGGTAAGAACAAACCTTCGACACAGCGCCTGGATGAACTATGTTGATGACCTTACAGAGCCACAATCCATTCCGTAAGCAAAGTCTGAACTCCTCTTCAGTAGGTTCCACAGATAGGTGAAAAGGTCCAACCATTTCTTGTAGCCACAATGATGCTTGAAATCTTCTGCTTGCTGCTCAAACAGAGAAGCTTCCTTGAGTTAAAAATATGAACAGATCTCGAATGGGTATATGCAAGATATTATTGACAGAAGCTTTCATTACAAAGCATAACACTCTCATTCAAGAATGGAGACAAAAATGACTGCCAACTATTATACCATAAGGACAGACCACACACTTTAGCAAAGTCATGGGGGAAATAGTGGAAATTTATGGATGGTTGTATGGAAAAGAACATGGCTTGGACGAGAGCTGGCTTTCACTAAGAAGAGCTAAAAATATCAGCAGTGTTTTGTAGACTTTCAATGACCACTTGATACAAACATCATGAAGAACTTGTTGCAATGGATATGGATGGGAAAAATTGGGGTTCTAAAAAGAGTTGACACACAGTTAGACTATCATACGATATATTGGTAGATTAAGTCCACACCTATTATTAATTAACAATTTATGACTGGAATCCATGGCAATATTGGAATGAACAAGGTCAGCTGCTCTCCCCCATACTTTCTAGAATTTGCATAGACAGGCTGAAGAAAAATCTTTATAAAAGCAGGAAGAGGTGACAATGTTATTAATTTTGCAATCAAGCTTTTGCTATTTGTGAATGATGTGATTCCTTTTCCCAGAACAATGAAAAAAAGCTGTTTGTTAATCTTCAAGTCTCTCGAGTAGCTTGAATAGGACAAAAAGGGCAATATTCTGATATACAATTTGATGGGCTGAAATAGGGTTGCTAAGGACAACATGGGTTTGGAAGTGAGAATCTCTTTTGATCGTCATGCTAGGACAGGAGCCCTATTCGAGGGCACAAAGCTTTCTATGTCATGGGAGCAACATGCTAACAGCTAGATTTATGACGATAAGCAAAAAAGCTCGAGAACACTAGTTTTACATTTGCAATTTTGGGAGCAAGAATTAAATGCACCATATGGGCCGAAATTCAAAGACTCCAAAGGAAGTTCTTAACTAGTTTCATGAAATTGAGGAAAAAAATAGGTTAACAATTTTACTTGCCAAAAACAAATCTTATTACTTATTGAAGCTATAGCTATTCTTAGAGTGATCTAATACATTGAGAAAGTTTAAAATTGCAAGGAATACTCTGGAAGAGGCAGTTTACATCTGCAAACAGAGGTTAACAATTTTTCTTGCTATTCAAACTCAGCAACTTTATATGAGTGGTGTCCTAGCCAGCAACTAGCCATGTCTGTTTTTGTCTCAAAGCAATCTTTATTTCTAACATTGTTTTAGGGTAGACATCCAAACTGGAGATCAAACAAGGGCTGACTTTAAGTCTCTAACTACTAGCCGTCTCTAAAATTCATACAATAAGATATATAACAAGTGTAGGTCAGCACAACATAAGGAGGATACCAAAACATGATCCTGTGTGGTATCCAAGAAACTAGACTGCCACATGAGAAAATGTGGCTTCTGCCACATTGGTGAAAGGCAAAGCAAGATTGAGAGAAAGTAAGAACTCAATCCCGCTGTGCAAAGCTTGCCAACTAGGTATGCAGTGCCCATGGAGGAGGCTTAAAATCTTCTTGACACCACATTCAGTCTCATTACTCTTGGCATGGAGAGAGCCTGGAGGAATAGTAATGAGAAACTCAACTTCCATTTGGTTTTCCTAAAGCTCATTTCGGAAAATTTTGCTCCAGACGTTCTTTATGCTTTTTATAATAAGCCTGCTGCGAGAACTACTTTTCTTCATTTTCTGATCAATTTTATTGCTTTGTTTAGCCTTTTATCCAAAAAAAATCAAAATTTTGGATTATTTTTCAGGAATTTTACTGATCAATTTGTTTTCAAACTGTTCAGACTTTAAATATACAAAATTATGGTTCGACTCGACTTGATATGGAGCAAATTCAGTTACAACACTCTTCTCTAGGCACTTCATCCCTTGTTGCAAATACAGAAATTGCAACAAGGGATGAAAATGACACAAACTGCGAATTCCACCAGAAGCTTTGAAGCTATGATGGTAGGACACAAGCTAATCTGTTAGAAGGAAAATTACATTTAGGTAAAAGCTCCATATCCACATTTCACCATCCTGCTGACCAGAAAAATTCGAGGATAATGCAAACTTAAAACAACATGTATGGATATTACAACTTTAGCTGATGGGCACTCAAAATGATGAAATGTGTGAAAAAACTAAGTGTAAACTAAGCACAGTCTGTTACTATAAGAAATTACAAACCTGCTTCTTCTGCTTTTCTGGTTGCCAAGTGAGTATCACTTAATCGTGTCCCAATCTTCTGATAAGCTTCCGCACCATTCCCATTTTGCTCAGATCGCCGTTTCTTTTCAGGGCATGCGACACCATTGCTTTGAGTCTCGAGCTCTGATCCATAACTGCTGTTGACGTTCAAGTGATAAAGGCTTGAACGTGTGCTCGAGGCACTGTCCTCTGGTGCCATTTACACAGTTCACCGGACTCAATGACACTCACTGGCCATTCATAGGCATTGTCTTAGCATAATATTTTAATTCTGTCCGAATTCCACTGCTATTGATCTTGTGTTTGTCATAATCTAGGCAGAATCCATTTGTTTGTGTCTCTGTGTCATCTAATGTTGTGCCACATTTCCATTTGCTTAGCTTTAACTTTGATTGAGGAATACTCTGCAGCTATAGTGGTTTATTCAAGTCGTAGATCTGAATGCTTCGCCAAACAAGCTTTCTAATGGTGAGTCATCTGTGAAGCCAGGTGGTACTAAGGCAGAGACCCTTGAGGCCTCAAATTCACGCTCAATCCTTAAATGCGGATCTATGCTATTGGCAATCGGATACTCCAGAAGCAGAGCTTTGAATTTCTCATTTCAGAAGTACCTATCTTCTGGTATTTCAGAACCTTCCTATCTGTATTGCTGTTGATGCAGTCAACTAGGGAGTAACAAAAACGTTGCCAGAGGAAAAAAAAACTGCAACGCGTTGTTACAGACTAACCACTAGCAAGTACTAAGGAATCTCTGAAACCAGTAGCGAGGCGAGCTCATTGGCGGGAATGAGATTGGCTTCCAGTAACAGAGACAATACAATCACAGCACTTTACTGGCCAAAACAGAGGACAGCACTGTCACTGATATTTGCACATCAGGCATGTCCTGAGCTACACTGTAAGAATCCCCGACCTGTGATGGGCACCAAGCACCATAAGAACAAGTACAGCAACAAAAGATCCCGTTGCCTGCTAGCATAAGCAGCACAGCACAGCACAACCTATGATCACACCAAAACAAGCAAATCCGAGAAAGCAGCAACAGCCACAGCAGGCTGCGATAATTAGCTCATTAGGTGAGCAACTGAAGCAACAATAGGGGGCGATGATTGCTGGCAAGGATGAGAACTATGGGCAGGAAACTGGGCTTCAAAGCAAAGCGAAGAATCAGAAGAAACATAAGAAGAAGAAATAGACGAGAGATGGCCCCCACCCTCCCTTTAACTGTCCATCGCCATCGCTGCTGTTTCTGGATCTTCCCGTTTCTCTGTCTTTTTTCTTCTTTTCTTTTCTTTGTTATTTGCTGTGTGTTGGTTAGAATTGAATGCAGGTGAGGGAGCGGGCTAGCGCCGGTGGCCACATGGGAGCAACCGCCACGTGGAGGTGTTGGTGCTTTGTTTCCGTTGAGGCGACTGGCTGGTCCGGGTGGTCCCCATTTATTTAAAAAGGGCGGGGAGGGTTGGTCCACCAGGCCAAGTTCAAACCTTGGCTCGGGATTTGCTTCGGTGGGACATCTTCCTTTATTCATTTATTAGATTCTCTCTTGCCTACGGCTCTTTGTTTTGAATTCTTTTTTTTCTTTTTTTTTGCAACTCGACCCAGAGTGTATGATTTATCCACATTCTCGGGCACAACACACCCTGCTCCTTAGGGGTTCTTTCCATGTCCACCCCTTGACCCGTTCTCTACTTCAATTGACATCACCCTCTTCCATTGGAGAGAACAAATGGGTGACCCATTCTCTCTAGCTCCTAATCTCTAAGAAATCTGCAACCCATGTTGTTGCTGTTGCTTGACGTCATACAATCCGGGTGAGGGGGTTGCCATGGAAAAGCGCTCTTAGCCCTAGCAAGAAAGCAAGAATTTGCTCTGCTTAATGGATACCTTGAGACTGTTATGCTTGGGAATAGTATTCAGAGACTCAAAGGGTAGGTAGCAACACTCTTCATGGGTAGGCAGCATTCATCACCACCAACAACTTCATGGGCAAACCCCATCCATTGTGTTGCTACTAATTATTAGAGTTCTACCAACAACTTAGAATGTTTAAATCTTGTAATGGGAGATGGGTGGAAATGGCAAACTAGAGTGGTGGTGAGGTTGATAGAGTTAACAAGCACCTGAGGAGAGGGAGGAACCATGGCAAAGATGCAACACAAGAAGGCATTGCAATATAATGACACAAAAGATGGTGACGTTGAAGAGACAACATATTTATGTAGAAGTATACAATTGAAAGCATCAATGTTTTTAGTAAGCAAATGAAGGAGACTTCTCACAAGGTTCCTCCTTATGACAACAAGCTTCTAATGCTTAGAGAAATTTTGCTATCGACTCATCATCATATTTTGAATTTCTTAAGGGAGATATACAATTACAATATGATGAATTCTTACTCTACTTTCATTGAATTGCATACTTGGCAAAGAGGGGGAAATTTTAGATCTAGAGATGCAACAATCATCATTAAACTATCAATGGTTGGGCTACCTTCAAAACATTAAACTAATAGAAATAGCTATGATCTTATTGTCATCAAACTAATAGAAATAGATACGACGATCTTACGGTCATCACATCGTGTAAACTTTTCACCTTGAAAAGAAAACTAACGCTCAAGAATTTATATCTTGTTTCTTTAGTATTTGAATATAAACTAGAGGCTAAATGAGTTTTGATGCAAGAACCACATCTCTTTGAAAATCAAGTGTTTCATATGTTTAAGTATATTAGATAGTTTTGGGATTCTAGTTTGGGCCAGTTTCTTTTAACTGAGATGCGGAGATCACAATAATACATCATTTGAAGTTTTTGGTGAGGTGTGGTTTGAAAATTAATTCATCCAACATCTCATTCAAGGTCTTGCATGCTATGAAATTCGTTCAAATTCACCAAAATTCATTGAGCTAGAAAGAGTGTGAAAAGATAAATAATTGAGAGTTGTCATTTAAAAATCTACCTAACTTTTTGTATAAATGTAGAAAAATGGGGTTGCCACACCTCTACTTGTTGGACCCCTTCCCACACTTATCAATCTTATGCACACAACATTGAGCAAATCACTCCATAAAAGTATGAGGTGCAAGATACTCAAGAGTGACAAAATACACTATAAATTTACAATTGGCGACCATTATCTCCCTAGAGATTTGTTGAGATATTCTACACAATAAAACACTACAAGGTGCCACAACAAAACAAAGAAGAAGAAGCCTATATTTTGATGACACACCCACATCATTTCAATCAATTCCCTTGGTGAGTGCACTACTGATAACTAAGTAGACGAACAAAAGATTAAACTAGAGCTTGATTGTGCGGTTGTTTGCGGAAGTAGAAGAGCAGACAATCAGACAAAGCAGTAAGAATGTCAGACATGAAGATGTAGTAGCAATGCATACAATACTGACAAGAACTCTAAACGCAAAAGACAATAATTGATTCAGATTAATGTATAGGAATACACATCAGTTTGATGTTGTGAGCACAAGACAAATAGCGGACGAAACCGCGTGCTCAAGAAGCTAACTCCACTCTGTAAAAGCTATGAGCTTATTACTGACAATTAGTGAAGGTATTAAGAATTTTTGGGGCTGCTCGAAGTTTAGGATCCTTGATGAGCTTGATGGCAATGTCATCGTTTGTCTGTTGAATGGTCTTACCATCCTCCGTCAGGAACTTCTTGAAATATTTTGGATCATAGCTAGTGCCTTTGCCATGAATCTTCTTTTTAGTATTAGAGAAGCCAATACTCTGTAGACATTCGGGGGAGAGGTTGATGATGACGTAGTTGCCATCCTTCGAGGTTACCCGGAAAGAGTTGAATTCCTCGAAATAGGTGGAGTAGGCTGCTTGTACCAAACTTTCAGTCTACTAATCAGTGAAATATGTGAGATCAAAACCAAGGCTGGTGAGAATATCCTTGGCCAATTTGAGAGCTGCAAAATCATTCTTGAAGCGGATCAAGAATATATCGTTCGTATAAGATCATGGGGTCTTACGGCGATGGAATGAGAGCGAGGTATCTCTGGAGGCCATGATAGCAATTAGAGAGTGTGCGGAAAAATATCGTGAAATTTTTAGAGAGTTCTGAAAATGCTGAAAATTTTCAATAGAGTCTCTCTCTAGTAGAAATCTCTAATGAACTCGTGGGAGGCATGGTTGAGGCCTATATATAGACTTTTTGGACAGGAATTCTCAATTTCACCCGATACTCTTTTTCAATGCCCACAATTTCCCAATGAGGTTCGCGAATTCTGATATAGAATTCTAATGGTCCTGCGAGTTCCTGCTAGATATTTTTTTGTACCAAAATGGAGTGAATTCTCTGATAGTACAAAAATAAAAATTATCAGAATTCGCGGATGTGATAATGAAATTGTGCATTTAATTTTGATGCTCAGCGAATTATCTATGAATTTTGTCAGTGAGGATCTTATGAAAACAATTGTTTTTTTCTATTTCTGGAAGGTCTGACTCTGAACTGGAATTTGCAAAGGTGATAAATGAATCGTGCATAGTGAAATTGGTCTAAGCGAATTCTGTTTGATATTTTTGTGCATCAAAACTTTAGAAAAAGAATAAAATCTTGTTCTCTATATGCGTGTATGTGTGCATGTACATGTGTATATGTGTGTGTGTATGTACATGTATGTGTATGAGTGGATGTGTGTATATGAGTACGAGTGTATGTGTGCATGTGTATGTGTATGTGTATGTATATGTATATGCATATGTATGTGTATGTGTACATGTACATGTATGTATATGTAGGTGTATTATATGTGTATGTATATGTATGTATGTCTAGGTGTATGTGTATGTGTATGTGTATGCTTGTATATATGTGAGTGTATATGTATGTGTATGTGTATGTTTGTGTATATATATGTATATGTATGTGTATGTATATGTATATGTATATGTATATGTATGTGTATATGTATGTCTGTGTATGTGTATTTGTATGTGCTTGTGCATGTATGTATACATGTACGTGTATGTACATGTATATGTATGTGCATATGCATGTGTATGTCTATGTGTATGTGTACGTGTATGTGTGTCTATGTGCATTATATGTTTTTGTACATGTATGTATATCTGTGTACATGTGTATGTGTATGTGTGTGTATATGTATGTATATGTGTATGTATAGCTATGTTTGTATGTATGTGTACATGTATGTATGTGTATGTATATGTACATGTGTGAATGTGTATGTGTGTATATGTGTATGAGTATGTATATGTATATGTGTGTGTATATGTATGTGTGTATGTGTATGTGTATGTGTATGTGTATACGTATGTGTATGTGTGTATGTATGTGTATGTACCACAATTTCATGCTGCCGAGTCCTCTCATGCAAGAGCTCACTTAAATGGGGCTTTTGCCAATCACGGTCCTCGTACTGAAATACGAACACACAAGCTAGACCTTCCTAAGTACGTTGGAAATTCCGATCCTCAAAGATTTCTCCAAGTCTTTGAGAATGCTTGTGATGTCTATGGTGAGACATCTCCAGAAACCATGGTACAACTCTTTTTGATGACCATGATCGATTGAGCACGAGAATGGTTTTTCAGTCCGGATTGTGAAGATAAACGAGATTGGTCACTCTTGAAAGAAGCCTTCATCAAGCGATTCAAATCATTTCGTTTGATTGAAAGTCCATTTGTCAAATTAAGCAATATCAAAATGACAAAAGAAGAAAAAGTACTATATTGAAAGATTTAATCGATTAAAAAATCAAGTACAAGAACAACCCACTGAGTCCATGCTCATCATCTGGTTCCTAGTCGGACTCCCAAGATGGATCAGACTTGAACTCAGATCTAATGATGAATACACATCATTAAAACAAGCCATGTCTGATGCCATCCGAGAAGACGACGAGGGATCGGATGTCGATGAACAACGAGAACAGAGAGCACATCATGTTGTCCATGACTCTAGACCAAACGACGAAACTCGAGAACAATTATGGAAAATCCAGATGGAGTTGCTTAACCAGCAACACCAACAACAGATGGAGACACTCACGAAAGAATTTCAAAATAGCCTAAAGTCTGTACAGAGCTCCATGCCTGGTCAGTTACCCACTGGCCAAATCCATCATAGACGAGATAATACTTGGTGCCCTCATTGTAGAGGTGCACACACTGGCAATGAGTGCCCATCATATCAACCAGTCCCAGATACTTCCTTGCTTAAATGCGACATCTGTGACTTCATGGGCCATACCTCATTCTACTGCTACTACAACCCGATGAATCAACCTCATGACCAATCAGGAGGACAATACCAACCTCCTAGATAGCAATTTGTTTTCTGGAACCCATCTCAGCAATATCCTCCACAAAACAATCCGCAGATTCATATCCAAGAGTTGCCAAGACAACCCAAGCATGAACCTCAACCTCAACTGGCACTCTTAGGTCCACCTCCAAGGTCCATCAAGACATAGGAGCACAAAAACATCGACACCATAAAGAACTTGTACCAACACATTTCGTCGATCACTCCTACGATCAAACATACCATCAGGATAACACACCCACTTCTAGTAGTTCTCAACACTATCATGAAGATACCTCATGCTCCTGCAAACGAGATGAGTATTCAACAAACCTAGAAAATCCAGGACAACTAGGCATCTAGGATGGCAATGCAATTGCCACGGGACCCATGAGCAACAGATGTTTCATCTGTGGTGAAATGGGACATTTTATGGTCGACTGTAGGGTGAAAAACCAATACCATGCCGAGTGTCCAGACTGTGTTCGGAAACACAGTTTCAAAGATTGCCCAAAGCAACCTAACAGGATCCTACCAGCACGACATATCTCTTCTGAACCTGTTAGAGTCCTTACTAGAGCTCAACGCCAAAACCAACAACAGCAGCAAAACCTCGAAAAACCAACTAACTGACCATATCGGAAGCTCCTTAATAGCTTCTACAATACCAAGAGATTACCCAGACCCACGCATGGAACAAAGGCAATACAACAAATTTCGATATGAGTTTTTGTAGGAGGAACAGAACACGGACGGTCCGTTATCTACTCCGATCCTCGAACAAGAGCAACCCCTACAGGGACTCAAAGTATTCTTCGAACTTTTGCAGGCCCAGATCACAATGCCCTTCCATAGCGTAATGAAATCTTTCACTAGTCTCCAACGTTATATCCACCGATGTTTTCAGTTGTCCACGATTCTAGATGAACAGCAAAAAGCAGACGAGATTCCAGAAATTCCTCAGATTCCATGAATTTGATGAATATAGGTGTTGCTAAGGGGACATCAACTTACCTATGTTTAGATAATATTGTACACATATTGTTCATGTATTTAAAGTTATGGGACACTTTAGAAATATGATATAGTAGTATTACACTTTTTTGCTTATCATTGCTACAAGTGAATCTAGATGAAAGCTTATGGTGTCAATTGACAAGAGAGAAAAAAGAATGAAAAAAGTTTTAATATAGCTTTTTACATTGGATTATTTGTAAACTCCTCACATTACATTACAACATCAAGTTGCGACATGGATAACAACTGAGAATAGATGTAGACACCTGTAGTTCCCACAAGAATGCCCTTGTTCTTACATGGTTGTTATTGTGGATGGATGCAGGTGAGCTTATTCTCCTGAATTTGTTGAGTAACATATGTGGTATGTGGTATGGAGTGGAACTATATGGGAACATTACAAATTGACTTATTTATGTAATGTTTAGTAGCGATTGCTATTGTTCAGGTTTGTTAGGTTCACACACACACACACACACACACACACACACACACACACACACACACACACATTACCTCTCTCTCTCTCTCTCTCTCTCTCTCTCTCTCTCTCTCTCTCTCTCTCTCTCTCTCTCTCTCTCTCTCTCTCTCTCTCTCTCTCTCTCTCTCTCTCTCTCTCTCTCTCTCTCTCTCTCTCTCTCGCTCTCTCTCAAAAAAAAAAATTCACACAATCTCTCTTTTCACAATTTTCTTAATCAGATTTCACCTCTAACCCTAAACCTTTCCTCTAACATCTACAAGAAAAACTAAATGCTTGATATCAAAATCTTCTCGTTTGATAGCATTGACATTCAGGTCATAGTGTCACAAAATACTTATGATGATCATTTTTCATACTCAATTTTGATGTTATTCTTACAAATCTTAATCTATGTTGTAAACACTACAAGTTCTTATATATGTTTTAAACCATCTAGTCGTTTACTTCTTTAAGAGATGAACCTTTTAGCACTAGAGATGTAGAAGGGACAATTTTTTCCCCTTTAAGACAAGTTTTTTAGTACAATAAGAGCTTCACTTATAGTTTTAAGACCATGGCCTTTGATTTTTGATTGAGCTAACTTCTCAAGAAATAGTACCATTGGTTTGTGTCAACTTGTTTTTTTTTTTTTTTTTTGCATCAATTGTTATACTTGGTCAAATTCAAATTATCAACAATAAACAACTCAATAAAAGAATTTAAAAATATATTTCATCTTATAGATTTTTTCTCAACATACCATACACTAGTTATGATACCTCATAACATCTCCTACCTTTTGAAACACTGAAGGACAAAATTTATGGTGCAATTTCTAGCTAAAAATCATCTAAGTTGAAAAATAGTCTTTGGAATAAATGGACATTCAAATTCTAACTAATTGAATTTAGGTTATGTTCAAAAACCAAAATTTTTGAGTGATAGATATTAAATTGTAGCATACACCCAGATAAATTTGTATGTTTTCACTTTGAAGTGCTCGAAGCTTTTCTCAAAAGGACCTAGAATCATCCCAATATGCTACAACTTTAGTGTTAGTGAACTGATTATAAAATATGAAAGTTCAACATGGAAACACATAAAATATGGCATGTTTAAGAGGTTTGGAGGTTTCAATAAAACTCATTATTGTTCAATGATAGCGGAGATCTATCCAATACAATTTATTCTTTCGTTAACAATGAAGCTTTATGGTTCACGTATGTTTACAAAAAATGAATGTCATAAAATAGTGGTTTTCATTATGTTGCATTTGCATTATGCATTCATTGTTGTGCCCAATAACATTCTTAAACTCTTAGAACATTTAAATCTTGTATGCCAACGGGAGGACAAGATTTAAAGAATAGTTAACTACTAGGGATTCAAAGGGTAGAACCAGTTGATAAATTCTAGAATATTTTGTAATTTTCTAGATGCATTTCGGAAAGATCTTTATGAATATCCAAAAGCTCAATCTGAACTTGAAAAATGAGCTTACAACTTTTACTAGTCCTTTCAATTTGTTTTGAATGTTTCACCATAAAACATAATTTGATTTCCAGTGTTAATGAATTGTATGTAGTAGTCATGATTTTTGTTGATTTTTCTTTCTTCTTATAGCACGATCACCTTACTATTTAGCATTATCGTGTTTTCTATCTCACTAAGAGGCTTGAAAAAAATGACCTTGTAGAAATTATAGTGCGTTGAGATATTTGTACTATTTTTTTTTTCGAATCTCATAATCCCCCCACTTTGAGGTGAGTCATTTGCATGCAAGAGCATAACTTAGTCTATCAATTTTTTTCCATGTGACTTTGTTTCAAAGATTAGCCTCATGAAACTTCATGACTTATTCCTATCATAGTAGCTATTTGAATCTATGGCAATATGGACACACTCCATTGGTCATGTTTTCTACTACTCTATTGTTAAATTGAAATGTATTTAAATTGGCAATTTGGAAATATTTTCATGAATAACAAAATCACAAATTCATGAATATGTTGTCTTAATAATGTATCGAACTTTCATGTTGAACATAGAAACTAAATTTTAATCACAATTAATTATTATGTATATCATGTAAAGGATGATTGCCAGCTCTACATCTATCTTTTACTTACACATCCACTTAAAATTACCTTTCATGAAGAAAAAACATGCATCCTCATGTTTTCTTCCTAGTGATACGATCATAGAGTATCACTTGTTTATACTCAGTTGTTTCAATCTGTGGACACAATTCAGAAAGTATTCAACAAGGTCATAGTTCGTTTTACACATTTATCAAAGAGACACAATTATATCACTTGATATATATATGCTTTGAATTGAAGTGCAACTAGATGTCAAATATATGGAAAGAAAGATAGTGACAATTTTTGAAGATTTATATCTATGCACTTGTTAAGGATACTCAATGCGATAATAACATGTAGAGATAGTACTAACCAATTCTTTATGGCTACCAATATTTCATCAACGTTGGATTTGCAAAAGAGGAAAGAGAATCTTAACTAGTGTGTTCGCAAGAGAACTAGTCTCACTTTTAAATAACTAACTTGGCTATTTGCACAAATTTGTTAAATTGAATAATCCGTTTGTGTAGAAAATGGGGACAATTTGCCATCCTTTTGCAACAAACTTTAACAAAGCTTTATGGTCGACTACTTCCCTATGGTATATTACAAGATAGATGGTCACTCAAGATTTTGATTTTTGAAAACTCTTTTCTTTTGCATGCAATTAAGTTTGGACTTCTCTTTGAATAGATCTTCATACTTGTCATTGTCTTTCCATGCATGACCTCTTTAGGTTCAATGTCCTTCTTTGGGACTACTCTATGAAACCTTTCTTTGACTTAAGTCATCTTCCTTTTAACTTTTCTTAGGGCCTAGAATTTGTCACCCCTCATACTATCCCTATGCTTGGCAAAGGCACTAAAGGATAAACTTTTCATTTCCAAGTTATATTTCATATTTTTACTACATAAAATTAATGTGTTAGGTCATAAAGTCTTTTTTATGGCCACAAGAAACTGGAGTTCTTCTCAAGCATCCAATAAGGACATGGCTTTCATACTGTGCAGTAGAGACATATCCTAACAAAGATTTTTATTTTTGAAAGTTTATTTCAAAAATAGATTTCAAATCATGTACATAACAAGAAGTTTGTATCAAAAGACTTGCTTATGGGACACAATTCGTACGTGTTTTTTTAGCTCCCTACACAAAGAGTAGTGTCTTAAGTCATGAAAAAACTAGAGACACTGATGTGCTGCTGAATGATATTATTTTTGACGATTTGAACTAATGTTTTCTGGCAATGCATTAGGATTATCACTCTATGGAACATTTGGTTAGAAAGGAATAGTAGAATCTGGAAATGGTGATTTTATCATCTCCCCTCTTCTACTTTTAAAACAGATTGATAAACTTGGGCTTATTGGATTTTTTTTTACTACATGTACTCTTTTTTTTTTTGTAAAAAGTCTCTAATCCAAGGTTAACAATCTTTGAGAAAAAAAAAAACTAGAGACACCAAACTTGGGGTCAAAACCTATAGGGTAATGGATAAATTGGCCCATTCCATCACAAATAATTAATGTGCAAATGTAGTTAAGTACCATAAAGCAATAAGTATAAGAGTGTCAATACCACTATTCGAACGGAGTTGTCACCAACATTGGAGTCTGGATTAACCTACAATATTTTTCAATTTTCAGGATTTAAAATATTTGCAATGCAAGCTCTTTTAAAACATGCTTGTAGAATACAATTTGTGTTTTTAGGATTATAATAGAATAACATCAATCAAGCTTATTTTTCTTTTAAAAACTAATAGTATCTCATTAAAAAAATTTATTCTAAAAGAGAGGTCATTTTATAGTTGTGTTATGTACCTTACATGTCTTTATTTAAACTATATATTAAGCACCTTGATTCCATAAGAACAAACTATCACACTACCATGCCTAACTCCATGTTCACAACTAAAGCCATATGCATATAAGAACTAGTTTTCATCACCTTCTCAAAACATTAGTCTACATTTACTCCACGAATACTCATTCACTCTTTGAGTCATATTCCTATGTTCTTCCAAGGCACCAAAGTCTCTTATTGACAATAAACATGTCACTTACATTTTGAATTTCATCTATTATTTTGTATATAGAGCACAAGAAAATAGGCCTCTTGGACCTTGTTAATATTGTTAACAACTAGATAATATCACTTATTTTATCACTAAAGACTTGGCATTTGGATAAGCTTAGTGAATTGGACTCCTAGACTTAACTCATTGGATCTTTTTCAAACTAAACATATGCTTAATGATTCCTCATTCGATAGTTGGATTTCTTGAGAGTAGTTCTTAGTTTATCTTAGCATAAGTGGCTCAACTTTAGTCACGTATAACTAAAGACCATATTAATATTGTCATGGAGATTACGATCACTGATATTTCTATTAACAATACTTTTCTACTTGCTTTATGTGTTGTTTTTCCTACTCGAGGGATCAAGATCCACATTTTGCAAGGTCTAGATTGCTTCCAGCTTTCTCTACAATGTTCTGATTTTTCTTTTCGAATTGGATCATTCAATTTCCATTACATTGGGCATCCAAGAACATGTAAGGATTTCTTATTTCTAAGTAGTAGAAGAAAAAAATTATGAAACATCTCTTGAAACCCAAACTAGGTGCTCAGGTTAGTTTGAAGATCTTGCCACCATGAAGAAGCCTTACCCTTCAAGAAACGAATGATCGTTGAAATTTTACAATGAAATGGTGTTGCATGAAAATCAAAGTAACATGACCACCCATTTAGCCAAACTTCAGATGCCTCAAACTTACAGTGCTTCCTCCCCAAAAAAGAATCACAGTTGATACATAAGATTTGTTGTAGAAATCGCTTGCAACGTTAATAGAATTGTTTAAATCTATGCATCATGTTGTGGACTTTGAGCATTAATTGTACGATAGCTTGCTGTAGCTTCTAGACTAGTTGTTGATAGTCCATTAGTACCTTAGGATAGAAAAAATACCTATAAAAAAAACTAGTACCAAAAATTTCGCTTCACATAACCAACAGTCACAATGCGGTACATTGACCTAATGGATTTTCATTAAATATATGTTTAGTTAGCAAACATGTGACCATTATGCTTATATATATAGTAATAGTAAAGTTTCTAAAGTAGTGTCATGCATGAAATTCAAATTTTATCATTCAACAATTGTATTCAACACTTTTATTACTTCAGTTTGTAGAAAATAGCAGTCCTATAGGAATCAATGGAAACTCAAAATGATATTTGCAATTTGTTTACATTTTCACACGTGTGGAGACTCACAAAATGATGTGATTGATCTTTGAAGGAGTGTGTGATTGCACATGAATCTATCTCTTGATTGGAGCAATCAATCTAACTAGACAATCTCAAGGCAAGAGCACACAAGCATGCATTTACCATTTACAAACTATCATTCACATTGAGAGGACTCTTCATGAAAAACTATCATTCACATTGAGAGGACTCTTGATGAAAAAAAACTAAGTATAAACACTTGTTGCTCTCAGGTAGAGAGAGAAAGTACAAGGCTTGCTCTGGGGTAGAGAGAGAATTTAGAAAAAAAATTCTAAGTCTTGGAGCTACTCACACACTCTCACCAAAAAACTAAGTGTCAAATGCAAGCTCTCTTACTTTGATTGGACCATTTTGGTGCACCTCTTGCTCTTATTGGTCCACATGGCAAAATGACATGATGAGATGCATAGTCCTAGCTCTCTACCGTCATGCCAAGTGTAAGCAACATACACTAACTTGAGCTGATCTAAGTCATAATTTGAAAAATCACATATTTACAAGTGTACATGGAGTGGATGTGGCCTAGCACCCCCAAAACTCAAGATAGATAACTTTTCCATTTTTCCACACTCCTCCTTAAAAGATATCTATCTATTTTAACATAGATCTTGAAATCAAGCCAAGATTAGATCTACACTTGACAAAAGCATCCTTGAGCAATGGTTTTGTGAGAAGATCTACAACACATGATGATGATCCAATATGTTCCAAGATGATCTCTCTCCCAAAGTCTTTATCCTGACTATTGACAAGTACAAGGCAATGCTTCTGGCAAAAGGCTATGTGCAAAGACAAGTACAAGGCAAGGCTTGTGGCAAAAGGCTATGGGCAAAGGCAAAGAATAGACTATGAAGAAACTTTTGATCCTGTTGCTAAAATGCATTCTATTCAATGTGTCCTTGCTCTTGCTATTTTTTATGATTAGAATGTGGAACAGATTGATGTCAAATTAGCATTCTTGAGTGATGTTTTGGAGGAAAGTGTTGAATTCACACGTGCGGATTGTCCACTACATGTACTTGTGATCTCCTAAGGTGTGTAGATGCACCAAGATCAAGACTAGATTGAGATTCAAGATCTATCTTTGATTCTATGGCAAAAACACACTACTACATGCATTCAATCACTTCCAACTCTCACTCACATGTGTGGGAAGTGTTCCAAAAGTATTCTAAGTAAAAACAAGTTGTTCTCCTCGGGTAGAGAGAGAAAAACCATCATGAGCTCTCGGGTAGAGAGAGAAAGCTAGAAATTCAATGACACTCAAAATCCACTCAATCTCAAAATCAATTGGATCCAAAACGAGGAGTACAATGATACTAGTAGATTCATGAGCTACCACTATGCTTAACTATGATTGGATCACACTTTTCCACCTCTTAATCCTATTGGACCATTGATCCATGCACCTCTAAATTCTATTGGACTATATTCAAGCACACCTCAAATTCCTATTGGACCAACATGGTTCCACCTCTAAAACCTATTGGACCTCTTAAACTTCATCAAACAAAAGCATTACACTTGTCTACACTCTAATTGGAACAAGTTTGGCCTCCTACTCTATTTTGGCTCAATAGTGGCATTACAAGTGGAAATGGATAATTTGCCATCTATGCCAAATTTGACCCTATCAACATCCTACACCTAAATGCTTGACTATGAAATTCTATGAGACCCCTATATCAAATATTTTGATTTACTTTACAGTTCTCCACACGTGGGAACATCCTCCACACATGTGAGATTCACTTACAAACTTCTATCATAAAAAATACCAAGCTAGATTTTTGCCAATTTCCCACACTCCTCCTCAAAAAATAGCTTGGAAAGGTACTAGATCACTTGAGAAGTTTGTAAATCTTTTTGAGTGGATCCTTTGGTATGCATAAGAAGTGAAGATCAGCCAAGGGATCCATCATAGCAGCACCCTCACCATATCCATGATAAGATCTCTTTGGTAGAGATCTCTTGCCAATGCCTTTGAAGAGTGCTCCACCAATATGCCACTATGATCATGGGCTTCCTCCATGCTTGATGATGATATTTGATTTGAAAGTTCCACTTGCATGATGGATGCACCATAAGTAGAGAAATCTGAGGCTTCCAAGCCTCATAAGGATCATGGAGATCAAGATCATACGATGTGAAACAATGATGATTATCAAGATTATGCTTTCTAGCTTGACTAGTCCACATACAATGAACTATATCCATAATGGATCTAATCTTGATATCAAAGACTATCTTGATCTTTTTTAGGCTAGTTACTCTCTCAAGGATGTAAGTGTCCACTTTGGATGCTTCACTTAATCTCAAGAGGAGTTTACAATTTGCCTCAAAACATGTGAAAACATGATTTTCAAAAAAGAGAGTACCAAGCTCAATCTTGTTCTTACTAGAATCAAGAACATACTTTTGACAATACAATATCTTGCTTTCAAAAGTATTGGAAACACATCTAAGTCAATAATGACAAGAAACATGTCCATACCATAAGCATCATACAAAACTAGTATAGCTTTTTCTTGAACTTTGAGATCCAAAAAATTCAATGAAGCAAGATAGCATTTCAAGCAAAGGAAGAGAAGCATATATGAATGTGTTGTAGTAGATACAACATGAAAGATGCCCCTCTTTGCCATGTAAGGTGAGCCATAAAGACTCGGCCATGCATCTTGAAGATCTTCTTGAAATCATATGAAGAAGAAACTCCTCCTCACACATTGCCCCCATCATAACTTGAATACCTTCAAAAAAGATAACTTGTGATGCTTCTTGAGAAGCCTTGATCTCGGCCACTTCCAAGATTGAATCTTTATGCAATGTGACATCTCTATTCACAATCACTTTTGAAATAGAGAGTGTAAAGACACTAAAGGCCTCCTTGATGGATGAGTATCCAATCATGATCCATGAGCTTGGATCATCCTTCCTTCTTGTTTCCAAGGGAATATGTGCAAAGCAAGCACTACCAAGTTCACTAAGGTGATCAACCTTAGGCTTCATCTTGAATAAAACTTCATATGGTGCTATTCCTTCAAGAGCTCCAATACTCCTCAAGGCTTTGATCTTCAATGAGAATTTCTTCTCAACATATGCTTTGAATAATAAGGAATAATCATACACCATAATACTTGAAGAGAGAAGATATGTGCATCTTGTGTGATCATCCTCCTTTGAAATATCGGACATATAAGAAACATCAAGAGAGTTTGCACTCTCAGTTGGATCCAATTTGTAGGTGCCTTCAAATCTTGATCCATATGCAAGGATTTCACCATCCTTCTTGATCACACAATTGTCAATATTGAAATTGACATCAAAGCCACTATCAAGAAGTTGGCCAACACTTAAGATGTTCTTTGTAAGCTTTGGGACAAAAAGAACATTGTTGAGAAAGAGATCTTTAGAAGATGCAAGCTTCAAGGGAATAATCCCTACTCCTTCAATATTGCACTCATGCTTACTTGCAAAGTATATGGTCTTCTTGACTCCATCATAAGTCAAAATAGATGAAAAAAAGTGCTTGGAACTTGATCTTCTTCTTCTTGAGATTTGAAGTAGAAGCATGAGAGGTATCCTCCTCCTCCTCTCCATCTTGGTCTTTAGCTTTGTCATTAGAGAAGTGATAGTGTTGCTTCTTACTCCTCTCTTTGTGCTTGGCAAATAGAACTTTGCCATCATCATGATTGAGTGATAGCTTGTCCATCCTCAGGAGTTTGTACTCTTGTCTTGATTCTTCAGAAATAAGCACACTTTGAAGGGCCTCCAAACTTGGTAGCTCCTCCTTAATGGCATAGGATTGGACAAGCTTGTCATATTTATCTCTCAAGCCATCGAGAATGACTTGGACTAGCTCACTTTGATTGATTGAGTCACCAATACATGCAAGCTCCCTATGAATATCCTTGACTCTCAAAACATAATTAGATGCACTCTCATCACTCTTTTGACTACTTTGGAATATTTGATTTCTAAGAGTGAGGAGCCTAGAGGTGTTCTTAGCCTCATAGATGGACTTGAGACAATCCCAAGCTTCCTTGGATGTAGAACAATCACCAATCTCCCTCAATATCTCATTAGAGACATTCATCTTAATGTAGTGGAGAGCCATCCTAGCTCTCTTCTTGTATTTTTGTACTTCTTGAAGGACTTGAGGCTCCTCCTCAATCCCAAGTACAATGTCCATCACATCTTGGAGTATCAAGATGGACTCCATCCTCAACTTCCATATTGAATAATTGGAAGTAGACAATATCTCACTTGGTTGCAACAAGTATGAACTCATTGAAGTCATGTAAAGTGGAGATAAATAAAAGTGATGAACAAAAAATGTTGCTTCTCTCTCACTATAGGATCCAATAATGGTGTGCTACCATCTCCTATGCAAGATCTTGCAACAAACTGTGAGATTATTCTCACTAGCTATCTCAATCTCTCCAAAACTAGATCTACTTCACATCAAATGATGGAGTATGGGCAAAGTTAGGATCAAACACTCTTAGCACGTGTGAAATACACTAAGAAACCAAATTTGACTCAAATACAATGATATTGCATAAAACAAAATGGCTAAGATCTCAAAACAATGCCTAGATCACATATAGATGAGATTGGTAAGCATTCAACTGTGATTTTGGATCAAACAAGCAATCTCTTGACCAAACCAAATGTGTCCACCTAGTTCTAGGTGACCTACCTAACCCTCTTCAAAATCTTATAACTTTTGATTGGCACAACCAAATGGAATGAAACTGATTGCATCAAAAACTAGACAAAAATAGCTTCAAAACAAGCTATCTAGCAAGATTTTTGGATCAAACATGAAAGAGAACTCCCAAATTGAAATTGGATGTTCCTCACACGTGTCTGAGCACCTGATTCCGTATAGTACCAGGTCAGACCCAATCAATGTCCTTTTGATCTCTTTTGATCCAAGATCGAACAAGATAGCTAGGAAAATGGGCCTTGACAACTTCTAGCTCAAGATTGATGAAATTTTTTTTACTTAGATGGATCAAAATGCATGGTAACCTTAGGTAGGCTCTGATACCTTGTTGAATTCACACGTGTGGATTGTCCACTACATGTACTTGTGATCTCCTAAGGTGTGTAGATGCACCAAGATCAATACTAGATTGAGATTCAAGATCTATCTTTGATTCTATGGCAAAAACACAGTACTACATGCATTCAATCACTTCCAACTCTCACTCACATGTGTGGGAGGTGTTCTAAAAGTATTCTAAGTAAAAACAAGCTTCTCTCCTCGGGTAGAGAGAGAAAAACCATCATGAGCTCTTGGGTAGAGAGAGAAAGCTAGAAATTCAGTGACACTCAAAATCCACTCAATCTCAAAATCAATTGGATCCAAAACTGCTTGCTTAACAATCTATCAAAAAACTAGACACAAAAAAGTTGATCTAGATTGGCAATTTGACAAACAACAAGCATTAACAATCAAAAGCATTGATAAACATCAAAATCCGAGCCCACACGTGTGTACTACAGGCTGTAGTACGGCCTTCAACCTGAGAAACAAGTAGAAATTGATTTGGTTTCATTTGGATCACAAAAACTCAATGTACATAGTGAACTAGCTTGAGATTGCCAATGAGCTCCAAAAATTTTCTATCTTCTCACTATGGAGAGAGGGAATACATAGCAAATTCGACTTCCTTCTTGAAGTTAGGTGGATTTCCAGCATGTAATAAGGAAGTTAACTCACTCTCCTTGACCTAAAATGAAACCCTAGTCTATTTCCTAGAGTTATGCTTGGTAGGTAGCTAGTTGGTCAAATTTTCACATTAAACTTAGGTGTAGGTCCTATAAAGTAGGGATGACCACCAAATAGACATGACCAACTCTCTTGACTTGACCTAACCTACATTAGGATGGGTTTCCCATGTGGCATCATGGCCTCACATGTGTGGGACCCACTTGTGTACACAATTTACACTATTCTACATGATTTTTGATCAAGCTAGATTTGCCAATTTTTGACAATTCTTCACACTCCTCCTCAAATTTAGCTTGATCTATTTACAACTCTCTTGATAGATCAATGAAAGCTTTTAGAAGTGTCTAAAAAATCCAGCTACAAACAAGGGACTTTTGAGACTCCAATAGAGAATGATGTCCATGAAGGATCTTTCACCACCTCTTAGAGGATCCCTTACAAGATGTTCCATAAATGTGTCTATATACATGTAGCACACTTCAAAACTAAACATCATGCCAAGCCATGGATTCCAAGGCATTTTGTGCACTTGAAGATACATCAATTAAAATATTAAGTGCATAAATAATGTTGCCAAAGACAACTTGTCTTGCTTGATCCATATGATTAAGCCTAGATGGCTCCATCTTGATACTCAAGGTTCTTCTTGGAGTCCTCGGGTCTTGAGCTTGCTCCTCCACTTGACTTGACTCCAAACCATCAATGAATTGAATAAGGTGTTGATCCAGAGGTGCTTCTTCAAGTTTACAAATCTTCCACTCTTGAAAGATCACATTTTCACCATTCACAAATTCTTTGGTTGAAAACAAGTAGATTCTACAATCTCTACTTGAAGAGCAAAACACTACCATTATTCCTATCATTGAAATAGGATAATCTTTGGTCCTTACATTGGAATGATCATGCTCAAAGCATGTGGACCCAAAGATTTCCAATACAAATGATATTTCATCTTTTATGACACTATTCAAACTATTACAAAAATAGTTATCCAATGAAATTGCTTTATCAACAACAAATGTAGATTTCAAAGCATCCCATTTCATTGTCTTGTCATACAAAGTAATAAACACCATGAATCTTAAAGGTAAGAAACAAGTCACCTCATGTCTACTAATACTTTCCAAAAAGTATTCAAAGATAGTAGACTCTCCAATGCTCACCACCCTTGCAAGATGCACACTTGAATGGACAATTTGCATGCAATTTGATGACTCGGACATTGTCATTGAGGGCTCCCTTGGAACTCTCATATGCTTTGAGGCTGATCCTCAAGATCTTCCTCCTTTTGATGCTCCTCCTCAATGCAAGCAAGATCACACTTTGCCAAGATCTCCTCTTGAGTGATCTCCTCCTTTGCCAAGCTCATTCTTTCAAAAGCAACACTAGCTTCCAACTTAAACAATCTTCCATGTTTAAATCCCTTTGCAATGCA
Organism: Diphasiastrum complanatum; assembly: GCA_029204225.1. Taxonomy (NCBI): domain Eukaryota; kingdom Viridiplantae; phylum Streptophyta; class Lycopodiopsida; order Lycopodiales; family Lycopodiaceae; genus Diphasiastrum; species Diphasiastrum complanatum. The sequence continues at coordinate 25,971,957 of CM055111.1, forward strand.
AACATCATTCTTCAAGATGAAGCAAACACCATGCTTAAAGTGGACATCCAAACCACTTTCTAAGAGTAGACCAACACCAAGCATATTCTTGGTGATTGATGGTGCATAAAGGACATTTTATAGATCCATGCATTTTGAGGATTCTAGATACAAAGAGATGGTGCCAACACCATCTATCCTACACTCTTCATCATTTGCAGTAAAGACAAACTTTTTAGCATCATTGAAAGAGCGTAAGGTTGAGAAAAAGTCCTTTTCACAAGACATGTGGGAGCTAGCCCCACTGTCGATCCACCAATTGTCTCTTGAATTGCTATTGCTTGTTGGTGAGGATGTAGATGCCAGCAAGAATACATCTACTTCATCCTCCTCCTCCTTTGCAAGGTTTCCTTGTTTGTCCTCCTCCACTTGTGCTCTTAGCCTCTTGTAGCATTCAGATGCATAATGCCCCTTCCTTCCACAAAAGAAGCATTTCTACTTTGACTTGTCCTTTGAGCTTGATGCATCATCCTCTTCTTTGGCCTCCTTTGGATGCTTCTTCTTTCCATTGGTCTTCTTTTTGCCCTTTAATGAGAAATTGGCTTTCTCATCACCATCCTGCAACGACAAGGAACTCATCCTAGATTTTGCATGGAGCATCCTACACTCTTCAGCCACTAATACACTGTGAAGTTTTTCTATAGTTGGCAAAGTGTCTTGGATGGCAAAACTTTGGACCAAATTTGCAAAGTCATCTCCTAGACCATTAAGGACAATTTGTACAAGCTCTAAAAAATCTTCTCTCCAATGGAAGCCAACTCCCTATTTAGAGACTTGATTCTGAGTACATAATCCTGTGCACTCTCCTCACTTCTCCTCATGCTTTGCAAAATTTGATTTCTAAGCATAAGAACTCTAGAAGTATTGCTAGACTCATAGATTGATTTTAAAGACTCCCAAGCCTCTTTAGCATTAGTACAAGCTGATACTTCTCTCAACAAATCATTGCTCACATTCATCTTCACACAATGAAGTGCAAGCCTAGATCTCTTCTTGTATCTAGATTTCTAATCCAACAAATGGACTTATAATCTCAGTTCTAGTACTCCCTCTCAAAGTTGGAATGAAGATAAGATGATGTGAAATCTACTTACAATCAAATCTTGCCAATTTTGGCTATTTTTGGACAAAAAAATGGCTTAATCTCTTTCTTCCTTCTTGGTGTACTTTCAAGACCTGTTTTTAACCTTAATAGGACTTGAACTCAGCCTAGATTAATTAGATTCCATGAAACAAATTCAAATCTAATCAATGGCAAATGATCTTGGTAGATTATCCTAGGATCTCCACCAAAAATTACACCAACAGCTCACAAATTGAATTTTTTTGGATCAAATGAATACCATGCATTAAATGCAGGTTGAGAGGTGCCCACACATGTGGACAGTACGGATTTGGACCCCTACCAAGTTTGGGATCAAATCTCCTCACCAAAATCAAGATTCTAGCTTGCCCTCTCAATACTAGCTTTTAGCACCAAAACTTGCTAAAAATGGATTTGCATTAGATCAATGGCTTATGTTCTTGTACTTGGATCTGATACCATGTGAAAGTACTGTACTTTAGGACCATAAATGGATCTACAAAAGATCCACAAGAGTGATTGGATGCTTGCTTAACAATCTATCAAAAAACTAGACACAAAAAAGTTGATCTAGATTGGCAATTTGACAAACAACAAGCATTAACAATCAAAAGCATTGATAAACATCAAAATCCGAGCCCACACGTGTGTACTACAGGATGTAGTACGGCCTTCAACCTGAGAAACAAGTAGAAATTGATTTGGTTTCATTTGGATCACAAAAACTCAATGTACATAGTGAACTAGCTTGAGATTGCCAATGAGCTCCAAAATTTTTCTATCTTCTCACTATGGAGAGAGGGAACACATAGCAAATTCGACTTCCTTCTTTAAGTTAGGTGGATTTCCAGCATGTAATAAGGAAGTTAACTCACTCTCCTTCACCTAAAATGAAACCCTAGTCTATTTCCTAGAGTTATGCTTGGTAGGTAGCTAGTTGGTCAAATTTTCACCTTAAACTTAGGTGTAGGTCCTATAAAGTAGGGATGACCACCAAATAGACATGACCAACTCTCTTGACTTGACCTAACCTACATTAGGATGGGTTTCCCATGTGGCATCATGGCCTCACATGTGTGGGACCCACTTGTGTACACAATTTACACTATTCTACATGGTTTTTGATCAAGCTAGATTTGCCAATTTTTGGCAATTCTTCACAATCCTTTAAGTGATCTATGTTGTGTATTTAATATTGATGACTGATTTCTTGTATCTTATACATGTGAATGATATTTTACAGAAGCTTCAAACGTGCAGGTTGTACTGAACCCATTTCGTAAGGTTTGAGTGATATTTAAGAGCTCTATCCTTAGTACAATCTTGCATTCTAGCATACTTAGAATCAATGAATTGTTTATGAATGATTAAGAGGTAACTCTCAAGTTTTAATTATGATTTAGTATCCTTGGAAAACTCTCACTTTTTTCACATACATTACATTTTACTCTTACCTTCAATAGTTTGTGATCATTCTTGCTCTTGAAAATTAGTCCTTCTTTGCAATCAGCAATAACCTAACATCAACAAAGACTATTGAATGGTTGTAAGCACCTACTATATAACATATTCACAATGGAATCTTAAATACAGTCAACTCATGTGACAAGCTCTTGAAAAGTTCCTTAAAATTGGACTATGCAAAGTTTTGCCTATGATAAGCATAGGTCTACTATTTTATGCATACATAAAATGTGATTGATGAGAAGTCTTTTCATATTAAAGAGATGCTTTCAATAGCACAAGACTTAATAGACATAATTGCTTTATGATCGCCAAAAGAATTTGTGTCAAGATTAATTGTTGGATCACCAAAGCTTAAAAAGATCATAAATGTAGAAAAGAGGTTGTTAAGGAAACAAAACTATAAAGAAATCCACTTAAATAATGTATTTATGAGTCAATAAATAAAGCCTCATGATATTTTGTACAAAACCCTAGATTTTGAATGCATAAAACATACTAACAAGTGAGAAAGTAGTATATACACCTCAAATTTTATCTCTTTACTACCAACAAGCATAATCAAGATACTCAGTGCAAAACACTTCTCTACAATAGTCTACAGTCTCTACAATAGTCTACAATACAATTTTGTCTACTTTCATATTGAATATTATTCCTCTTAGACCATGTTAAAGATCCAAAGGGTATTCATTTTTCTATGTTTCAATCTCTCCCACAATCATGGTGGTTGCACATAAAATCCGAACAAGTGAGAGAGAGCCCATAAGCTCTTCTCCCATTGGTTGAGGCCACTTCAAACTTCAATGGCCTCCCCCCTTTCATACAAGGTGGGACTTAACCCTAGTCAACATCGTATGTGTCAAGGAATAATGCAAATATGAGGGTAGTTGTACTTGTTAGAGGAGGGGTCCCTATCTATTCACTATCCTCCAAGTAGGTCCTACAAAAATAGATCCATGTCTCATTACTAAATTATCAAATCTCAAACTAAGGCCACTTGCACTTAGCTAAAATGAGTAGTCTTATGCTTATACTAAAGAGAGGGGTATTCATTTTTTAAAATGAATTGTACCCCGCCCCTTAAAGTATAAAACCAACCTCAGTTAGTAAAGTAAGAAAACTTTTTGATGACAACGCTAGCAGTGAACAAGAAAAGCAAACAAAAGACATCATTGTACAAAAAATAAACTTTGGAATCAATTGCTAACCTGGTAATTCATTGAAGAATTTGAGAAGGAATTCATTGTGTTCCTATATGCCCAAAAGAAAAGCATATAAGTCGGCATTTTCACCCACATATATATTATCAAGATTTTAGTAATATAAAGCTTACTATTTTTCTTCCAAAAAAATGAAACAAAAAAAAGTAAATAACCAAAAACTAGAATATTTAGAATGTCAGTGGAAATGATTCTTTTATTATCATAAATTAGTATGAAACATAAACAAATCGGCCTTGCCATTTTACCAATTATAATATGAAAGGTCTGTGGGTCTTGGTAACATTCGTTTTTGACGATCAAATACAGGTTCCAAATCTTCTGACCTCAAACGATCTCCATAATCTATATAACCTGAAATCTTCACTTCAACAAATACATTATTTGGTACAACCCCTTGAGGTTTACTTGCAAAACAGTTGTGTTCCTAGGATGCCAAGCAGGGCAAATTCTCATGCAAAGTGTAATTGACAAGAAACCTACCTCATGACCCTTTGAGTTGAAGTCCCGTATGAAAACTATTGTCTAATGTAGCTGGTTAAAACAACTCATCTTTTTCCATGGTATGACAATGATGATGAATCAAATTTAGAAAAAGAAGATCAAAACATCAATTTCTTGCTAGACAAAGAAACAATAAATTATCAAACTTCTTACCATCGACTACAAATAGCTATGAGAGTAAAAACTCATTAATTATTTGATTTGACTTTGTATGATCAGCTACCACTTTGATTGTTAGAATAAAAATTGAATTATTAGACTCTAACAAAGCCACTTCTCAATTTCTAATTGGGCCTTTGAATATATGCATACATGAACTAATTAAACAGAAAGCCAATTCTTTAAAAATGGAATCCTACGAGAAAAGTGGGCACAAATTGATAAAGTCCTTGAAAATGGCTCTCTCAATCAAGGAACATATCCAGCAAACCGAGTTGATAACAGATCCTCTTTAGTTAAACAAACAATTTGGCATTTTGAAGAACAAGAAGTCGATGGCTCTCTTGCGCGTATGAGTCTCATGCTCCTAAAAGTCCACAATTAAATCCACTTGAAAAAAGAATAAGGCTAAACTGGCAAAGCTTGAACATTGATGATTTAATAAATATTTGTACCATAGTTTTTATCAGTTTCTAATATATGTACATAAGTTGGTCTTGGAAAGGGATGGCTTAGCACATATAGCAAGATTGGACTTGAAAGATCACATAATGATGCACCTCCTTTGTTTTTTAGTTTAAAAAAAATATTATTTAGAGAATCAAAACTTCTAAATTACATATTGTTGCCAGTCAAAAAATGCCCATAAGGCTTATTAGAGGATACTGCCATTTTGCCTTGGCGCACTATATGCTCTCGTTCAGCCAAAGCCTACAAAGATAGACATTGATTACCCAAAATCAACCAATCAATAGACTCTCTCTCTCTCTCTCTCTCTCTCTCTCTCTCTCTCTCTCTCTCTCTCTCTCTCTCTCTCTCTCTCTCTCTCTCTCTCTCTCTCTCTCTCTCTCTCTCTCTCTCTCTCTCTCTCTCACCTCACATAACAAGGTCACGAATTTGACTTCCATCACCCCCACAAATGAGGACACACAAAAGGAATTGAAGATGACATAACAAGGATAAAAATGAACAAAAGGTTAATTCTTTCCAAAGAAAATTGTTGAAATTGTGCAGAAATCTCTATTAGATTTAGAGATTTATGCATAGAGCACAAAATCAAAAGGCAATTGACAATTCTTATACACCCTACTATAACAATATATCAAAGAAAAGATTGTACAAATGTTGATTGTGCTCAAAGCATGATGAAGGCCATAGTTTTATTGAATTCCTACTAGGCTAAGGTTGTCCACATGGTGGTTTACCTTTAAAACTACTCACCCACAAAGTCATGGGAAGGTAAAATACTCGAAAAGTGTTTTATGGTAGCAAATAAGGTGTTTCTTACTTGAGAACCTTTCATTTGATGCTTATGCACATGTAACCAATGATTTACGCAAGAAAATTGATGATAATTAAATAAATAATGTATTTTTATTGGCTATGTTGAAAAAGAAAATATCAATTACTGAATCCAGTCACTTCAATGGTGAAGTGGACAATTTCAGGGCAAGATTGGTGGCTAAAGGGTATGTGCGAAAAGAGCATTTTGACTATATTGAGACTTTTGCTCCTATAGTCAAAATGCATATGATTTGAACAATTCTTGCTATTGCCACTCATTTCAATTGGTCTATTGCACAAATGGATGTAAAATCAACTTTTGTTAATAATTTTCTTGAAGACTTTATATTAAGCAGCCTCAAGGTTTCATAGTCAAGGGGAAGGAAGACTATGGATGCTTCTTCAAAAAGGAACTTCAGGGCTTGAAGCAAGTACCTTGCGCATAAGATTCATGCATAGAAAATATTTCACAATGCATCACATTAAAAGGAGCAAATATGATCCAAACCTTTATGTTTTGCAAAGGAGGATAAAATTTTGTTCATTTTTGTATGTTAATGATTTGATTATTATGGGTAGTAGCATTTCAATGATCAAAGAACAAAATGATAGTTTGTCACTAAAATTTGAGATGAAAGATCTAGGACAACTCCATTATTGATTAGGCACTAAAGTGTGAAAACAACCAACTAGTACATTGTTAGCTCAAAGTGAATATCTACACAAACTACCTGAGACATTTATGATGTTGGATTGCAAAGTTATTCCTATTGAATCTAACTTCAAGTTGGATTCATCTTTGGTTCAACATTCTATTGATGTGTGATCATTTTTTTAGGGCTTCTTGCAAGCCTCATCTATTCTACCATCACTTGTCTAGATATTTCATATGTTGTTGAGATGGTAAGTCAATTTATGAAAAATCCAATAGAATTGCAATCCCAACAAATTGACCTACATAGGATCGCACTTCAACGTGGCCAAGATGACACTTGAGTATCTGAAGAGCACATTCATGTTCGGGCTTGGATACGAATTGGCAAGTGATGTTCTCGTGCAAGGGATTTGTGATGTAGATTGGGTAAGCGATGTTGAAATCAAAAGGTCAATTTCTAATTATTATTTTCACTTGGCTCAAGTACAATCTCATGGGGTAGCAAGAAGCAATCCATACGAACACTCTCCACCACAAAAGCTGAAAATACGACAACAACAAGTGCAACTTGTGAAGCCATTTGGCTTCAAAAACGTCTTGGAGAACTTGAGGAATTCTAGGAAAATAAGATTATCATCTTTTGTGGTTGTATTTCCATTGCTAAATACCACGCTTTTCATGAAAGAACAAAGCACATTGAAGTGCATTCTCACTTTGTAAAAGAAAAAATTCAAGCTAGTGAAGTAGAGTTTTTATGTTGTTCTACAAATGAATGAATAGCTAATATATTCACAAAAGGACTCACCAAAGATAAATTCTGGAAAATCTGATCTATGTTAGGGGTTCATAAAAACAAATGTGTTATCAAGGGAAGTTTAATGAACACCCATGTTTAAAAAAATGAGTTTGATATACTTTTAGAGGTCTCCCCTTGCAAGATTTTGGGCCCAACGTTCATTCCTTTATTCTCTTACTAAAAGGGAATTTAGATTCCAAAGTCTTGTGTAACTTATGCCTTTTGGCCTTTGGGTTTCCATTTTGCGGTTGGAGTCCCAAATTGAGCACCAATTGTGCCTCTATTTTAGTACTCCCCAAAAGAGAGAGAGTAAGTAGTATTCATTCAATCAAGGTCATCTTAGCTTCTTCTCCTTTGTTGTCATGTTGCCTTTATCATTATTTCGCTTGGCAACTAGATTTTGAATAATTCTTGTTTTCTAATTGATAAGGTGTCTTCTTCCTTCCTCAAATAGATTTGATTTTTCCAATTCAAAAATAATTTTTATTATTTCCACATAATGTCGACTAACATATTCAACTTGTTGCACTTCATCCCTTTGGCCAAGCTTTAACATCGTGGCATATGCAATGGTTTCAATTCCAAGTATGAACCATTGTAACAAGTTCAAAGTGGTGTTACAAAACGTTATGGTGGATCCAATGTGGTTGATGTCTCGTCTAAACCAATATCAACAACTAAAGCAAGCAAGTATTGAAATTTCACAATTCTAGCTTTTCAAGTTTGATGTAATTCCACTTGTAAGTGGTGATGTGGCACATGCCATGTGTCTAGATGATTATCCCTATGTTCAACAATGTAAATTCCTCACATGAGGTCTTATGGCATCTTTACAAGTGAGTACAAATTGTACATTAGAATTGTAGAGAGAATGTAGGACTATTTTTAGCAATTTTTGCCTTGTTGATGGATCTCGAGATCATGAGGTCAACCCTAGGGTTGATGGCCTATTTAGGGTATTGACTTAAGGGTTATGTCACATATGCTTGACGGTGAACCTAAACCCTAGATCCGAGAAGGATATGTATATATATATATCATTGTAAATATTGTTACTTTGATGATAAAAAATCAAGATTTTGCAGTTCCATCTACATTGTCTTTGAGTGGCCAGTTAGAGCTATCATATGTGAGTGATATTATGCATGAATTACATGTTTTGGAAGTTTATTAAAGGTCTAGGATGCTTGCTACACTTTTTAGAGTATTTGATCAAATCTATGTGCCTTTTGTGTAAATGCCAAGATTAGCTAGCTTTGGTAACTAGTCTTGATTCTAGCTCATAGTTTGGATCTAGATCATCAAATGTGCATTCTCCATCACTTTCAGGATTTATTGGGATTCATTTTGCTGTAAAATTTTGTCAACAAGTAGTCTTGACTCTTATCAAATATAATGAAAAGTTTGTTGAGTTTTCATACGTAGTTATGTTATTCCCCTTGTTGAGGTCATTGTCTATTATGTTGCTAGTTTACTTGGTGCTGATGTTCAATATTTCAAGCCACATACCTTGACTAAGTTATGATTTTGCTAGTATTTTACAGCATAAGTACCATAATCAGTATCTTTCTTTGTAATCTCGCCCCTCTTCACGATAACCCTCTTATTACTACTACCATTGTTCCTAGTTCCCCCTTCTCATCCTCAATTTTTCCCATGTGATGTTGTTTTCCAATGTTACACTCCACAAATAGATGCTTGAAATTCATACAAAGAGCCAGTGTATTAGTTGTTGTAGTCTTGATCACCTCAATCAAGAAGAGATCCCATATCCACAGCCTTCTGCGACCCCAATAATTATGCCTTGAGAATATTTTTAGTTTTGGCCCCCTTGATACAATTGCCTAGCTTGCTAATGCCACTTGATCTGATAAGATTAGTCCACAACATATGTGTTTGTATTGCTGGACGCGAATTCATTCCCCTTGTTTATTCTAGCAACATCCATTTTTACTTGTAGTGAGATTATTTCTCATATTCATGCTAATTCCATTCCTAATCCAAACCATTTACAATAGATGCTATGATATTATTCTTGGTGTTGATTTTATTGCATCTTTAGGTAATGTTACTATCAATCTTGTTTGACAATGCATATCTATTGTCCTTGATAATATCTCTTTTACGTTTAATGGCATTAATTTCCCTTTTGATTATGAGTTGTTGTGTCGTCTTTGTAGCATGGTCCGAACACTGGGAGCGTCAACCTCACATTCACCTGCATAGCACGAAGAGAGAGAGAGAGAGAGAGAGAGAGAGAGAGAGAGAGAGAGAGAGAGAGAGAGAGAGAGAGAGAGAGAGAGAGAGAGAGAGAGAGAGAGAGAGAGAGAGAGAGAGAGAGAGAGAGAGAGAGAGAGAGAGAGAGAGAGAGAGAGAGAGAGAGAGAGAGAGAGAGAGAGAGAGAGAGAGAGAGAGAGAGAGAGAGAGAGAGAGAGAGAGAGAGAGAGAAACCAAGAGAGTTTTATTAAGAAAAGATGGAAGATGATCCAATACAAAGGAAATGGCTCCCTCTTATAGATTTTAGAGGTGAACCTCCTTCACTCTCATTGGCCACTTCATTGGGGCAAGGATTCTAATCCAAGCCTTTAAAATAAACACAACTTAAATCTATTGGTGCTAAGAAAGCACAAGGGCACTCACATGATTCATGTGAGTTTTAAGTTGGGCCCTTTTAGCTTTTTTATTTGCAACTTGACTTAGGGCCTCTAATGTCATTTTAGAGTTTTAAGCCCCTAGTCTCTTATTCCTAGGAATTACAACTTGCTACTTGTGCTCATTGGGTTGGGCTTTTACGCGTAGGATGCCAATGCCCTCGCACTTATTACCCTACTTACAATGTACTGTGGCGGGGCCCACTAGGTAAGGCTTGGCCAATACTATTTTAAGTGGTGGGATCCACTTGTTTATTATTGTGCAGGAAATAGCCACAACAGGGTCCACGACCCAAATTAGTGCCGATCCCTCGGCACTAGACTGCAACTGTCGTGAAGGGGCGCTGTTGTCGGTTCTTTTATTGTTGGGCCATGGGTGCTTCAGAAAAAGCGTGGATAGAATTCGCTTACGTAAAACCTGAGGCTTTATTAGTGGATGATCAGCAAGAACTGGGACTTGCCAGAATTTCAATAATACCCATAAGGGTCTGGTGGCCATTCTGGATAACCTTGTTCATCAACAATTGGATAGTTGAGGCATTCCATCAGAGTATCCCAAGATAAAACTGGATCCTCATAGATTGGCGCAATTGGTCCCAACGTCATTGGCTCTCCCAATTCGTAATGTGGATATGACGTGCTCGTTTGACTACTTTGTCAATCTAGGTAGTGGTTGATATGCTTGAACTTGACAAATTTCCTCCGCAGTCAATCTTACAAATTGAGGACAAGGTGTTGTCGTTGTACACGCTGGTGCTTGTTGGATTGGAGGCCTAATTGGGCTTGGATTCCCTAGATTTGGCCTTTGAAGAATGGGTATACCCGGATTTGGCATTGGTTTGGGCTGCTGCATTATGAAACAATGAGACTTTGGTTGAATTTTGCTCTTTGAGGGACAATCATCAACTTTAGTCTTCCCTTGGTCATTGCCCTTCCCCGTTGAAGGCTATGTGATGGCACTTTTCCTTGGATCTTGTGCTGAATTGCCTTCAAGTTGCCCTGTTGACGCTAGTCCCCTTTGTAATTCATCACTAAGAATTCTTTGCAGTGATTGCGCCAAGAGACTTGGTAAAATCCGTTGGACTTCGTCGGATGCCAATTTCCCTCAGTTACCATTGGCGTGATGGATTCTACCATCTTTGTCTTCTGTGATGATTTTACTTGTTTGCCCGAGGGTATCTTTGCGTACTTTGGGACTTTTGCTAGATTGTCCTCTTCGTCACTCGTTTCATAACCTGGTGGCACCAAGATTTTTCTTTTATAGTGCATTTGAGGTGGAAGGGTCACCACAGGTGCATGTCGGTCTACATAGGCCAAATGCCTCCTGGCTATTTGTGAATTTCTCATCAGGCAATCTCGGTATGGATGACTAACTCCGCATTGTGAACATGAGGGATCAAATGTTGATGAATCCCCTCTATGTGGACATTTAGCACGACGGTGTTTTCCTTCGCATCCATAGCACCTAACTGAGTGCGATATGCCATCACCTCTAAGTTGATAGGCATACACCGGTAACAGATTTCCTTTTGGATCTTCCACAAAATAGACTGGTAGGTTGCTATGGTCCTCCATTGAGTTCGGTGACATGCAAGATGATATAACCAAAATTTCTTACTTGCCACTGTTTGTTGAAGAAACTCATGATTTAGATGGATCAATCTGACATCCATCCTTCTGGTGAGCTCCTTGTTGGCTTGATTCTGCTTCTGACCGTTGAACCGCTGCATCTTGCTGTCGAAGAACTTGTTGCTCTGTATTTTGTCCTTTTAATAAGCATGGATTCTTGATTGGACACTTGGTACTTGGATGATCTCCAAAGCAGAAGGTACATTCATCATTTTCAAGAAACTTAATAGAGCGAGCATAAGCTTGCTGATAGCTTGAAGTGCAAGGTTCTTGGTCTTCCGCTGCACTTGATCTGCTTGACCTTGTTGCACTTCGTTGCCTTGCATGGGATTCCATTCTTGTTTGATCATCACTCGTTGTAGACCTTTGTTCCTTCGATTCCCCATTCTAAGCTTAGTATACTTTATTCTCAGCCTAATGTCCGTACTCTGACAGGTTTTCACACGTGTGAAACCTGCAAGTACAAGTTTTTGATCAATAATGATTGTGCTTGTTAGATTTATTCATCTAGATTTGATCTAAATGCTATCTAATCTTGTGTAGATTGATAGGTTGATCTAATCTAACATCCAATTAAAATTGTGGATTTGATCCCGAGTGAGATTTCCATCAAGGCAGCTTCCTTACAAAGTTTTGCAAGCGACGCATAGGATGCTAACTCTTCCATACCAGATTTGATCCTTTTGGATAGTGTGGCATAGTATTTTGCCATGATGATCTGTTGGAGAATCGGGGGATCACAATCCTTCACTAGATGATAGATCCAATAGGTGTAGTCTCGGATTGTTTCATCAGGGAACTTTTTTAATTTTGATAATATGCACTTGCATCTGAGTCAGATTCACCTGATAACCAAGCTGAGAGAGTTACTTCCAAAGGAAACTCAAGAAATCTTGAAAAAAGTATCTTTTTTGGGGTTTTTTTAGTAAAATTATAAGATTGTCTGGGAACAAACCCTTACAAACTTGTATGCACCTATATTTGAGTCAGATTCACTTGCTCACCAAGCTGCGAGAGTTACTTGCCAAGAAAACTCAAAAAATCTTGAAAAAAGTGCATTTTTTGGGGGTTTTTTTTTGCAAAATTTTAACATTTTCTGGGAACAAACCCTCGCAGACTAGTATGCACTTGTAACTGGGTCAGATTCACCTACTCACCAAGCTGTGAGAGTTACTTCCCAAGGAAACTCAAAAAATCTTGAAAAAAGTGCATTTTTTTGGGGTTTTTTTGGCGAATTTTGAGATTTTCTGGGAACTAATCTTCGTAGGCTGGTATGTACTTGTATATGAGCCAGATCCACCTGCTCACCAACCTGCGAGAGTTACTTCCTAGGGAAACTAAAAAATTTATTGTCTGAGAAGGTTCTAGGCCACTTTTTGCTCTTGGGAACCTTCATAGGGGCATTTTTTTGGGATCTAACTCTCGCAGACCTCTTTGTTTCCTTGTCTCAGTGAGATGGAACTTCAAAGAGCTCTGTGAAGGTTAGTTTTGAGTTTTAATATTGTTTTTTTTACAAGGAATTTTTGAATTTTTATAGGGTTTTCTCTGTTTTTTCAAAATCTATTGGGAAGTAACCTTCGCAGGCTTCTATGCAGGTCTAGGACAGTACCCTGGAGCTGCTGCCAGTCATGCGAAGGTTAGTTCTTGCTGGTTTTTGAGAAATTAATATCTGATGAGATTTTGCCTCTCTTTTTTCCTCCAATAGCAAATTGAGTATTTTTTTGAATTTTTATGGGGTTTTTTGGATTATTGGAAGGGATTGGGTGCTTGGAACTGATCCTCTCATCCCACAAGTACAAACAAACAAAAAATCATGAAAAACGGCAAAAACTAACACTACTCACACTATTCTACCCCTAAAATCCGATTTTTTTTGGTGAAAATGAAAGCGTAGGAGAGAAAAAGGAGAAAGAGAGAGAGAAGATGTTATGTGGTGAGACGAGAGTGTGGCGCTCCCCAGCAACGGCGCCATGTAAAAGGAGCTTCAGCCTTGTGAAGCCTGTGCTATTGCCAAATCTCATAGGCGGCCTTTTCCTAGATTCAACATCAAGTCTCATCATCCTTTTGAGCTAGTGCACTCGGATGTTCACTTTTCATCTTCCAAGAGCAAAAGAGGAGCTACATGCTTTGTTACTTTCATTGATGATTATAGAAGATTTCCTTGGGTCACTTGTCTTCCAAATCTATGGTGTTTGATGTTTTCCTTAAATTCAAAGCTTTATTTGAAAAGCAATTCTCTTACAATTTGAAAGCTTTGAGATGTGATGGTGGGGGGACATATACCTCCAATTTAATGACTTTTGTGAGCAAGAGGGAGTGAGGAGAGAGTTTACTTGTGCTTATTTCCCCCAACAAAGAAAAAATAGAACTCTATGTGAATGTGCAAAAGCACTTAGAATAAAGGCATCTCTTCCATAAGATTTTTGGGGGATGTGCCAATTATTTTTGTAATAGACTTCCAAATCTTTTTCTAGAAGGAAGATCACCATATGAGATGTTGTATAAGGCAAAGCCTGAGGTAGATCACCATAGGATCTTTGGTTGTATTTGCTTTGTGCATGTGCCTTTAGAGACTAGGGGAAAAAGGTGATCCTAGTTCTATCAAAGGGGTGATGATTGGATATTCATCAACCAAGAAAGCATATAGAATCTTTGTTCCCTCTACTAACAAGATTGTTGTAAGTAGAGATGTGATATTCCATGAAGATCAAAAGGTCAACTTGGATGGGGCCGAGATCAAGTCAACTCACAGAGATTCACCAATTATCAATCTTGATGCCAATCAAGATGTGGTGGGGTCAAGGCTTGAGGAGGAGATCTTCCGAACCAAGGAGGCTCACATATGTGGAGAAAGGCAAGCAAGTGGACAATGACACCTCTTATCATGCATTTTTCATTTCTCATGATGAGCCAAGGGATGTCCAAGATGCACTCCAATCAAAGGAGTGGTTTGAAGCCATGTCTAAGGAGTTTGATGCCTTGATCTCTAACAACACTAGGGAGCTTGTGGATCCACCTATCAACAAGCATGTTATTGGATGAAAGTGGGTGCTTTGAGTGAAGTACAACAATGATGGATCTAACAATAGATTCAAAGCAGTGGCATAATCTTGTTGCTTCTCTTCATGCACTAATATGATCAACACTTGAACTAAGGCATCAACGTCTTCTTAGTCCAACTACAACTATAAAGCTTAGCACCTCAAAAATAAGTCTTGGTATGGATGAATTCTCTCAATCTCAGGTGTTTAGATTATTCCAACTTTAAAAATCAACAACTAAATCTTCAAAAAAAACTAAATATAAGAGATATATGAACGTTTAACCACCACTTTAGAAAATTTACTTAAAAGAGCACATTACAATAAATACCTTTAGAAAAGGGTATTCTTCAAGGTTTTTCCCAGCACTAGAAATCTTCTTAGGAGTTTTCTTCAAGGCCTGACATTGATGTAGGCATACACCAATAAGAACTGTGTCTCACTCAAATTGTATAACTTATGATTATACCCATCTTACGAGAATGCTCATTCTACCAATCTTCAAAAAATTATCATTTTTTACATTTGAACTATACTTCCTATGTACAAGGGTATAAACCTTAACTAACATTATTATATTTGTCATGCCTGACGCCTTTGATCAACATACATTTTTGAGTCTTGAGGTCAACAATGCTAGTTTGAAACCTCTATATCTTCGCTTACAATGAAGCATGTTACACAAGTCATTATTGTGTGTACATGCCTTTTACTAAGTACAAAAATCATGTTTATATCAAAACCACTCAACAAACATATACGTTGATATAATGGACAAATATGCTCCTCCAAAGAGGTTCTCATGTTAATATTGGCATCAGTGCAAGAGATATGGTCATTACGCTTAAGAGACCAAGGTTTTGTAGTTTCTATTTCAAAGTGTTGCTAATGAGACTTTAGCACTATTATATCCCATCTTTCCTATTAAAATGCCGCAAAAGATTCTTGAAGTTTCCAAATGTTCACTTTTACAAACCTAATCCTCATAATCACATGCTATCCCAACAACATACCTAAGAACTAGCAACAACATATGCTAAAGAAACAAGATGGCCACTTCATGTTGGGATGCTAAAGATTCCAAAGACCAAAATATGGGTGTTAAACTTTCTACATGAAAGCATGTATTAACCCATGATCTTGGAGAGTGAAAAAGTTCATGTTTGGGTTCTTTAGCTCTGAGACATATCACCTGTGAATGCGCTTGTTCTGCATCTTCTTTCAGGTTGATGAATTGGTCTCTTGTCATGATTTCTGCATTGCTTCTGTAGCTGTTGTCAAATTAGAAGTTAAGTGCAAATAAATGAACAATCAATTCATTATCTAATTGGTTTATTTTCTAAATTGACTTTAGTACTTCACGAGATCATAGAGAGAGAGAGAGAGAGAGAGAGAGAGAGAGAGAGAGAGAGAGAGAGAGAGAGAGAGAGAGAGAGAGAGAGAGAGAGAGAGAGAGAGAGAGAGAGAGAGAGAGAGAGAGAGAGAGAGAGAGAGAGAGAGAGAGAGAGAGAGAGAGAGAGAGAGAGAGAGAGAGAGAGAGAGAGAGAGAGAGAGAGAGAGAGAGAGGGGCCAAAATAAATCTCAACTTATAGATAGTTTCATATTTGTCAATAAGGTCATAAATAGTGGTATTACTATTTTTGACAAGTAGATAAGTGGATAAAGACGTGTTTGGACCCATTGTAATTGGCTAATTTTGGCACATTGCATTTGGACTAGTATTTCTAGGTTTTTGATTAAGTACCTAGAAGTTGTCATTTTAGGGCATACTTAGGGAAAGTGGCTAAATGACATTTAGGCTGTTATAAATAGCTGTACTTGAGTGGAGAATAGATCATTGAATTCTCTTATGATGTGGAGAATTCATCTTTGTTGATTCTATGTCCATCTCTTGTGGATTTCTCAAGATATATTGAGATCCTATGTGTAAAATGTTGATTTTCTTGTTGATCTAGCTTTGACACGTGTGGAGTACTGTACTGTACTGCTACTATATGGACATGGACAATAATAAGTCAGATCTAAGTGGTTATGATCAGATCTTGATGTATTTCTAAATTTTAGCATGCATAAAGTAGTGATTTCTATGTTATTGATGATTCTAGATGTGTGATCCAACTTGGCTAAAGATCATTGATGAACTAATAGTGTTTTGATCTCTGATTTTTCACAGTAATGCCAAGAGATTAAAGAATTTGTCGAGTTAGGTGTGCTGCAAATCAGGGTGACCTAGAGCATGAAAAACACAATTCTAGACACCAAAGTTTAGCGGAAGCTTGAGGATCTTGGATCTAATAAGCCCACAAGTTGCCTCGAGGCTTAAAAGACCGCATGCAACAACATGAATTGACATGCAAGAACGTTTAAGCAACATGCAAGCTCATGCAACAACATGCAAGAGCATGCACTAGAAAAATCAGATTCAGATTGACTTCTAATTGCTTCTACTCATAAGGAATGATAGAGCATATGCAATAGAAATCTTGTGCAATTGATTTTGTTCAATTCTGACTATCCACTGAGGAGAAATGAAGGAACAAGCAAATTAGATCCAGCGCCCAATCAGATCTGAATGATGGCTGTTCTGGTCATGGAGACACTTTGATTGAAGCTAGAAATCATAGGAATAGTAGTGCCCTCCTCCAAGGATCAGTATGCAACTGTCCTCATCGAAATCTGATGAGAGGAGAGGGAGAAACATGTAAAAGATCAGATCAGATTCAACTGCGACCTCCTACAAATATTCAGATTAAGGAGACAATGAAAAATAATGAAGATGGAAGATGATTCCAGTCAACACACTTCTCCAATTCGTGGAGGCTCTATTTAATAGAAATGATGTAGGTACAAAGCATGGCATGCTATTGCCAAGTGTCCAAGGTATGTGGCAATTTGCATGTGTCTAATTCGTCATGCATGCATCTTGCATGTTGCATGCAAACTAGGATATGTGGCAAACTAACTTCTTCTCCCCCATGCACATGTGCATGGGGGTCTACCAAACTTAAGTGGACAAGTGGCATCATCATGCAAGAAGGCCCTCCACGAGTTTGGTGCTAATTTTTTTTTTTTTTTGCCTAAGTTTACTTGGGCCTTAAAAACTTTGGCCCCAAATAAAACCATGTGCTATGTTTTATTTATTTAACTAGGTTTATATTTCAACAACTCTCCCTTAAACCTATTTAAATAAATAACTCCTAATGCCTCTTACAAAACTTATTTCCATGCTGAACTCCACATGTTTCGAGAGTGCAATAATTTCCTCTCTGGGCTTGGATTATATACATGGTAAGAATATATAGCCAAAACCCATTCTTGGAAATGGTTGTGAGTCATCCATTGTCCTGGCTGGCTTACTTGAGACATTATAAAATGTCTCTGTATATTGCTGATGTAGGGGGACTGTTGCAAGCTGCAACAAACTGGCATTCTGAAACATAGAACCAGGCAACAATGTGGCTGGCAAACTAGACTGCTCTTCATCTCCATCCTGCCATGTGTCGAAAAGATCTGTATGCACCATCTGTAGATATAGCAAGTCGAAAGTAGTGTCGGGACAACGCCCAACCAAAGTAAATGAGGCATCTTCCATAAATGATTGTTGATGCAAAGGCTCCAACATTCGGACCTCAGCACTTTCGGGTGATGCCACATGCGAGACAGGTACTAGTTGAGGAATTGTCATCTCAGGAACTCTCTCTGGCTCTGACACTAGTTCTTGGCAATCTACATCCTTACTTGGCTGCATCACTAGTTGAATTACACTAGCATCTGTTTGCACTTGCAAGAAAGGATCATATTCTAGCAAGGCATTTTCTAAGTCCAAGATTACTTGTTCATGGTAACTTGGCTTGTCAACATCTGCTATTCTGAAGCGGTTTTCATCCTGCACTAGACAAGACAAACAAATTCATCAATAGTTTGTTGAAACTCCCCCTCAAGGTGAGCTTCTAGAATCATTTCCTTCATTATAGAAGGTAGCTGCAGGTCTTCAGGATCCTGCATGCAATATTTCTCCACGATGGGAGACAAATTCATAGGCACATACATAGACACTGATTTCTCAATATCATTCTGCGTGCACTTGGTGGAGGTTTGTGCAACATAGGCATAGTTGTATTCAGGTTCTTGATGATAAGAACACACATGCTTCTCATTTGAAAAGCTCTTTCCTGGTTGTCTGCTTCTATCAGCTACATCTGTAACTGCATGTGTTTTTGTTTCTTGCTGTTTATCTTTGAAAGCATTTTTGAAGCTATCTTGTGACCTCTTGTCACAAAATGCTACTGCATGTCCTGTCTTCTTACAAAAATTACAAGAGATATGAGGATCGAAGAAACATGAATTTTTAGAATGTCCAACTTTACCACAGTGTTGACATTTGTTGTCCTTTCCCTTGCCTTTCTGTCGGTTGTTCTGCTTCTGGCCTGCATAATACGCCTGGTGTAGAGAATCCTCCTTTTGCTTGGATCCTTTAGCTTTAGCTGTGTCATCATGAATATGGAACTCCTTTTCTCTCATCAGCTCCTCTCGAAGTAAAGCTACTTTAGCTTTTTCATAAGTCATATATGCCTGCATGGTGATGGATGTCTTGAAATTCCTGTAAGAGACTGGAAGACCTCTCAACAGGATAATTAGCTTTTTCTTCTCCGGAATTACATGCTCAGGTCCTGCAAATTCTAAATGAAGAAACAACTTTTCCAAAGACTCAATGTAATCACTTACAAGATCTTCTCCTGTCCATCTATGAGCATAAAGTTGATCAGTGAAAAAACAGATGTCTTGAAGAGAAGGATGCTCAAAATCTGTCCTGATAGCATCAATAAGATCAGAAGCTTTATTCATACTTGGATATGCAAGTCTTATCTTCAAGGATAGAGATGAACCTATTATGCCAATAGCCTTGCTATTAGCAATCCTCCATTGATCACACTCAACTTTATTACCATCCATTAGAGTTGGTTCAAGATATAACTTAGTAGCTATTTCCCAACACCCTGGATGTTGCCGGAGTTGATATTGTATCTCTCTAACCCATGCATGATAGTTTGAAGAGGATTCTAGATGGCTCTATCATTCCTTATGAGTAGAAGCAATTAGAAGTCAATCTAAATCTGATTTTTCCAGTGCATGTTGTTGCATGAGCTTGCATGTTGCTTAAACGTTCTTGCATGTCAATGCATGTTGTTGCATGCGGTCTTTTAAGCCTCGAGGCAACTTGTGGGCTTATTAGATCCAAGATCCTCAAGCTTACGCTAAACTTTGGTGTCTAGAATTGTGTTTTTTCATGCTCTAGGACACCCTGATTTGCAGCAATGGTATCAGAGATTTAGGCTCTATACTTTTCTTGCTTGGTTACTTGTGTCAATTCATTATTCTCATCATGGCAGTGCCCGATCAGATCTGAATGATGGTTGTTCTGGTAGCGCCCTCCTCCAAGGATCAGTATGCAACTGTCCTCATCGAAATCTGATGAGAGGAGAGGGAGAAACATGTAAAAGATCATATCAGATTCAACTGCGACCTCCTACAAATATTCAGATCAAGGAGACAATGAAAAATGATGAAGATGGAAGATGATTCCAATCAACACACTTCTCCAATTCGTGGAGGCTCTATTTAATAGAAATGATGTAGGTACAAAGCATGGCATGCTATTGCCAAGTGTCCAAGGTATGTGGCAATTTGCATGTGTCTAATTCGTCATGCATGCATCTTGCATGTTGCATGCAAACTAGGATATGTGGCAAACTAACTTCTTCTCCCCCATGCACATGTGCATGGGGGTCTACCAAACTTAAGTGGACAAGTGGCATCATCATGCAAGAAGGCCCTCCACGAGTTTGGTGCTAATTTTTTTTTTTGCCTAAGTTTACTTGGGCCTTAAAAACTTTGGCCCCAAATAAAACCATGTGCTATGTTTTATTTATTTAACTAGGTTTATATTTCAACAAGGTGGAGATGATCAATGCTGCCTAACGGTCGGGGGCTATCACACCTCGCCTACAAGTGGATGAGGAAGGGAGCAAGCCTGAGTGATATGCAAGATGTTCGTAGGAAGACAATGCTTGAACCACAAACAACAAAAACGGTCAAGCCGTGGTTAGAAGACACGCCAGCAACAATCGAACAATCTAGGTTGTTTTTGGTGGGGTAGGTCCCCTCTAGTGGCAGACAAACAACACTTGGGCCCTCTTAGGCCGTCTAGGATCTAACAAGGGCGCTCTAATAGTAGGCACACATAAGATGAGACATTCAGTAGTTTTTTTCAAAGGTTGAGACAACCGTGCCACACCTTCCACCACCATTCATAGATCCTCTACACTTTTTGCACCCACCACAATTTCCATCACCATACTCAAATAATCTACACCTTCTACACACCATCATCCTTGACCCATTGAGAGCACCCACATCCACAAACATTCCCACACACATAATATCAACACTTTTTATCAAGCACCTCAATTCTATCCAACATAGAATCAGTTGATCTACTCTTTTTATTGAACCATGTGACATTACTTGCTATAAAAAACACTTTTATGGGCTCACCAAAAGAATTTTGCAAAATGCACACTTGAGGAGAACAAGCTTACTAGTACTATCAAAATTAGTAAAGAGCACATGAGAAGAGAATGGGGCTTTTCACTTGATGTCACCTCCTTTGTCATGAAAGCCCTTTGATTAGAAATAATGCAAGTATCAAGGTTATAAAGTCTACCTTGTCTAAGGCCTTTTCAATCAAGACATCTCCCTTCTTTATGTAACAAGAATCTCCATCAAACTCTACTAAGAAGACTCTTTGAAAGTGAAGGAATGTACAATACATTTTTATGTTTTGATTTTCTCTTGTTTGCGAGAGTAAGAGAAATAGAGCCAATACCTTCAATGACACACTCACCATCATTTGCCATGTAGATCACTTGCTGACTCCTTCATAGGCAACTAAGGAAGAAAAGAATTTCTCATGACTAGTCATATGAGAACTAGCTCCACTATCAATCCACCATGACTCTTTGTCACTTTCACTTGAAATAAGACTTAAAGACAACAAAAGAGAATCAACAACTTCATAACTAACTTCTTCATCATTAGTAAAGTTGCTTTGCTTGCTATCTTCTAATTGCTCTCTTTGATTTTTATAGCACGCATTAGAAAAATGACCCTTTTTGCCACAATAAAAGCACTTGAGTTTAGACTTATCCTACTTACCACCATATGAGGATGTTGCTTCACCTTGCCCTTGATCCATGGTGCTCTTCTTGTTGAAGTTCCACTGGCCCTTCTTACCACCATAAGAGGCCGTTGCCTCACCTTGCCCTTGATCCATGGTGCTCTTCTTGTTGAAGTTCCACTTGCCTCCTTTGTTATTTCCTTTGGTGAAGAGTACCTCTTCCTCTCCAACCTTGGTAGAAGTAGGTTTACTTCTAGTCTTGACATTGATAACCCTATCCTCTTCGGCCACCTCTTGCAATTCTTCAATAGATGGCAAAGTTTTTGGAATAGCAAAACTATGAACAAGATTAGCATAACCCTCTCCTAAGCCATTAAGAAGCACTTGAACAATCTCAATGTTACCAATCACCATGAAGAGATTTAACCTTCATTACATAAGAGTTAGCACTCTCACCTTTCTTTTGAAGCTTCGAAGGATTTTCCTTCTTAGAGTGAGCACCCTAGATGTGACTCATAAATTCCTTGAAGAGTCATCCATGCCTCATAAGATGATGTACTAGCTCCTACCTCCTTGAGAAGCTCATTTGAGATATTCACCTTGATGATGTGTAAAGACCTCTTGGCCTTCCTTCGATAAATGATTTGATCTTGCATAATATTAGGCTCCTCTTCAATACCTAACACAATATCCATCATATCATTCATAGATAGCAAAGATTCCATCCTTACCTTCCATATTGAGTAGTTGCTTGAGGAAGCTTATCATTGCTCTCCAACAAAAACCCTCTTTGGTTTGCCATGATGATAAAACTTCTTCAACCTATTCCAATGCACTTAGCACTCACTTGAATCTTCAACAAATGAAATCACAAAGGTCTGGAACTACACAAATGTCTCTCTTAATGTCACAACTAGTCAACGAGCACATAGAATGTGATAAATCTTGATCAACACATGATCACTCCACAACAAAATGAATCTTGAAAGATATTGAAAACACTCTTGAAAAGGTTAAGAGCCTTTGCTACAAGAGATCCTATTAGAACTTTGAAAATTCACAAACATTCATACTATTGAAAGAATCAAAATCTATATGCAAAACTAGACTTCCTGTTCTAGATGGAGCTTTTGTATCAACCACAAGAACTGAAAATCTACTACTCTTAACCAATTTGACCTAAGACATGCATCCACTTTTTACACATGAAATTACTAGATTTGATAGTCAAGTAGCTAGTTGACAATTTCTCACAAGCCTTGGTAGAGATGATAAGCAAGAGGCTGAGATATTTAAGGGTTGGAGTCGAAAGCAAAGGCTTTATGTAGTAGTTGGAGGCACACATCCACAGGTACACATTCCACACATGTTTTATAACCTTAACCCGTCATTTGCTAGTGTTGACACGACAACCTCTAGAGAGGCCATGAAAAGGGTACTACGTGTGACACCACCTGGCAACCACCTTCAGTTGAAACTTTGAGCACTACACTCCTTAGAGCAGCACTGAATAGGGATAACTATGAGCTTTAGGTATTGAAGGACATGGAAAGAGCATTAATGCTCCATTGGAGTAGATGCGTGTATTGACATCAGTCAGAGGCCCATAGGTACAATCTTCTTTAGTGCACTAGATGAGGTGCATTCAACAAAATACATTTACGAGCACATATGGGCACAATTGACGGAGATTGACTTTGCCAATGTTGTTCAAGTGGTTATTGACAATTCTCTGATTGTAGTGGCATGAGAATGTTGTTGATAAGTGAGTTCCCAAGCATAGTTTGGCCACCTTGCGCTACACACACTAAATCAATCTTCTCATGCACGACATCGGCCACCTTGATTGGTTTTCAGACATCACTGAATTTAGTATGCATCTTGTCACCCTCGGGAGGAGGGAGTGCCATGTCTAGAAAACTACCTATACCTCAAGAAGCCTACAGCCATGTGTTTTTCTTATCACTTGCTAGTTTTGAATTGTTGCATTGCAAAAAGATTTGTAAGTTTTTTTTTGAAAAATATCAAAAAGATTGTGGGAAGATTAAACTTTAGTAGAAAATAGTTCTTTAAGAAGAAAATAAATTCAAATCGACAAGTGGTTCCCTTTGAGTCATACATTGGAATTTGTAGCAAACTAGAAACTCCAATAATTTGATTTGAATCACATTTGTTGCTTTGATGGATCCATGGAGAATTTTCTCTTTTCTTGATCCAATGCATAACAAATCACTTTCAATGTTGGAGCTAAATGAAGTAGTTTCTCAACACAAACATGAAGCTAATCTTGAAGGCCACATATATAGCATTCAATGGATGGAGGAGATTATGCCCAAATGTGATTCGAACATCCTCTCTCTCTCTCTCTCTCTCTCTCTCTCTCTCTCTCTCTCTCTCTCTCTCTCTCTCTCTCTCTCTTTGTATTTGCTTTCCATTTGCTTCTTCTTTCTATTTGCATGTTGTTAATGTTTTCTAAGAGAGTAGCGAGGATAGGATGTAAGCACCTCCCCCATTGTAATCTATTCTTTCTTGTTCTTGCTTGTGGTTAAAGTAGGGTGGTTAGATAGGTGTGGTTAGAATAGGTTTTGTAAGCTAACTTCGCAAGGAAAGCACTATTCCCTTGGGAATGAATCTACACGTGACAGGTGTACCAATGCCGCTATAATTTTTTGGGCGCCGTTGCTGGAGAGTATATTAACATTTTCTTGTTTTTTTAGCTTGCATACATTCATCTTGTGTTTGTGATTTTTGCTTGTGGAATGGATGTGTGGGGGGTATTTTAGTTGGAGTAGAAGTGTTGTTTTTTCATGATTTGTTGCTTGTATGATCTGTGGAGAGAGATTGAGAGGTGAAAAACATCAGATCCCAATCCTTTCCATAGATTCTAAAAATCAGAAAAACCATGTACTTTTGACAAACTGTCTAGAAAAAGAGCCAAAAAACATCTATCAGGTCTCATAACTTTATGCTCTGATCAAACCAACCTTCGGCCACCTGGTAGGACGTTCTGCCACATCATCAGTACCTATAGTTAGTTAGGCGAAGGTTATTTCCCAGCCAATTTGCCAAAATTGCCAAAAAACAGCCAAAAAAATAAAAAAACCTTTGTAAAAAATGTCCAAAATTTCACAATAGCCCAAAACACCCCAGACAACCATCGCCTAGCTTCATTTTCAGCATCAGAGCCATCTTGGAGGGCGGCAAAGGTTATTACTGAGTGTACGGTCTCTGACGAAGGTTCTTAGACACCAAAAATAGGAATTTGCCATCAGAATCCTCGCCAACTTCAATATCTGCAAAAGTATTTACTACCAACCTTCGCAAGTTTGCTAGTAGCTAATTTTCCATGTTTTCTAGCTTCAGTGAAGTTGGCGAAGGTTAATATTGAGAAAAAGTGGTCCAGCAAACGTTCCCAACTCTCAAAAGTGCTAAATTACCTTCTGAACCCTCGCCATACTATATCTCGCCAATGAGAATCTTCGCCTAACCTTCTGATCATCAATTTGTACTTCTCTGCAAGTCGGCGAATGTTAGTCTCCATCAGAAGGATAGTGGCGAAGGTTCCCAGTCCAAATTACTTTTAAAACCCTCATCGAACTATCCTTTGCCAACAAGAACCCTCGTCGCCGAGCTCCCTAAAGTGGTAATACACTATGATAAATCATATATCAGTTAGGCGAAGGTTCATGTCAAGAAAATTTGAAAATGTCCAAAAAATTTTTTGCAACCACTAGTGACTTGACCCGCGAAATACCGTCTGGTCAAGTCATACTATTCAATGTTGGGGGCCAGCGTAGTCCCCCAGACCCCTGTGTTGGGGCGTCACTGGAGACGCCCCAGACCCCAACCCGCTGGGGCCTCAACAGGCCCTGGACCCCACCCGCACCGACACCATCATTGCCATCTATCACCCATTGTTGTTATCAACTGCGTCATTACATCACCCATTTTTTGTAACCATCTCCATTCAAATCTGTGCAACATCCATCCATTTATCATCATTCATTCAATTGTCGTCTAGTAAAATTTGTTAGTTATTCATGTTCCTTCCATCCCTTCATAACATCAATCACTAATCATCACCCGAACAAGATCCACTGTTGCCAGAAGCCTTAACTCTACATCAAATCTGCATAGTGAATGAGATTGAGATCTGGTAGAATACTACCTACAGAGAATCCAGAGCTATGTCAAGTAGTAGTGGAAGAGATTCGATCAAATTAGCTAAATCCAATAGATCAAGGCATTCCTATGCCAGCGGTACCTCTCCAAGCAATCAAAAGATCAAGAACAAAGCATATCGAGATCCACTATCACTTTGTTCGGGAGAAGCTTCATAATGGCGACATCACGCTTGAATATTGTCCCACGGAGGATAATATTGCAGATGTGTTCACTAAGGCATTGCCTAGAGTTCGATTTAAAGCTCTTTGTGAAGCTTTAAATTTAAAGCAACATGCTGATTTTCTTACTTAGTGAATACACGTCATTTCTACATGTGATTTTCATTTAAGGAGGGTGTTAGAATAATAAATGTAAATGATGTAGAAGCCATAGGTTACTATGACCCAAAAGCTCGAGATCTGTGTAACCATGGTCATTTGTATTTTAGGCCCAAGTTAGTATGAAACTAACTTGTAGGGACTCGTGGGTCCACTAGGGGCCTATACATGTGAATTAAGTACCTAACTTGTTATTTGGGGTACTTAATTATTTTATGTAACTTATGGTAGCTAGATAGCCATTAGTCAAGTTATTGGACAGCCAACAGTCATGAAGGTAGATAGCCATCTTGGACTACTTATATGTAGCCATTCATTTGTATGAGACACACTTTTGTTAAGCAATCTACTGTTCTTATTGGCTGTCCACAAGTTTCTACAAGAGGGTCATCTAACCATCTCTCTCTTCTCTTTGAGAATACTTTGTGTTATAATAAATAGTCTTGATTCTGGATTCCTACAGCCAGCTGACAAGTGGCCAGATTGCTTGTGTGGAGGTGAGGTGGCAATGCAAGGCCACTTGGCAGTGTGTAGGCAAGCATGGAGAGGGAGGCATGGCTCTCCTATGTTGTGTTTCATGAGAAGAGGAGAGAGGTGGGTGGTGCATCCCTTTTTCTTTTTTTTTCTTATTCCTCATGGCAGCCATGGACAATACCATTTGGATTGTGAAGAGCCAACAAGTTTAGAGTTATATCTATCTTCCTTGAGTTGCTTTTGATCTCTTTCAACTCAACCCAAGATCTAAGCAATCTAGCATCAAGGAGATGAAGTTAGTTGTCACGCGTAGGTTCGTTCCCATGAGAGCGATAGCATATCTCAGATTACAGCATGAATGGAAGATCCACAGCTAATCTCTAACATCCATTAACCCTAAGCATTAACACTACAACCATTAACACTACACATCCATTAACACTACGATCCACAATGAAGATAGCTTACTCTTTCTCTCTCTCCCGTTCTCTCTCACAAAAAGCATAAGAACATGCAATCCCAATAATATTCAGATCCAACAATTAGCAAATACAACAAAAGCATGAGAGACGGAGGAAAGTGATAGAAAGCAAGGACATTCACAAATCCATTCCATAAGAGAACCAATTTGCTTGTATTGAAATGAGGATATGAACATGATTTCCAAACTCGAGTTTGGCACTATTTATAGTAAAGAGGAGGACCTTGGCCTTAAAATCCTATTGGTCCATTTCTACCTCCCTAACTATTCAAACTTAAAAAAGAGTGGAAACCCATTCAAAATTGGAGAGAACCAATTTGAAATTGAATTTGAACCAATTTTGGTGGGAGACCCAACTTCATTCACTAACTTGACATTTAGGCTTGCGAAAGAGAGCAAGGACATTCACAAATCCATTCCATAAGAGAACCAATTTGCTTGTATTGAAATGAGAATATGAACATGATTTCCAAAGTCGAGTTTAGCACTATTTATAGTAGAGAGGAGGACCCTGGCCTCAAAATCCTATTGGTCCATTTCTACCTCCCTAACTATTCAAACTTAAAAAAGAGTGGGAACCCATTCAAAATTGGAGGGAACCAATTTGAAATTGAATTTGAACCAATTTTGGTGGGAGACCCAACTTTATTCACTAACTTGACATTTAGGCTTGCAACTTTAAAAGTCCCGCAAAAAGACCTAAAGTCCTTTTATTGACTTTCTAATTATCAAATAACTATGTGATCATCAGGTTGTACTTACACACGTAGAGTGCCAAATCCCTCTCACTTATTAACTAGGGTTAGGGTTGCCTTGGGATCCGCAAACCCTCCAACACCAAGCCGTAACAATTTTATTTGATGATGGTTCCACACATAATTTTATTAACGCTAATTTGTTGCAGAAGCTAAGGGTGGAAACAAGGCAAAGTGACCACCGTTACATAGTAAAGCTGGCAACGGGAGCGGAAAGCCAAGTTTGGGACCAGATAGTCCCACATCTACCGATTCAAATACAAGACTATAACGATAAATTAGACTTTCATATTATGAATCTAGATAGGGTAGATGTAATACTTGGAAAGGAGTGGTTCTATGAGAGGAACGAGTCTATGAAGAACAACTATGAAACACACAGTCCCTAGAAACTGTTAATGTATGGATGTTGTGGATTGTAATTCTTACTTATGTTGGTTGAACGATTTCACTTATCATGAAGAATGTAGTTTTCAATTTTACAATCTCCAAATGGAATTAATGTCGTATGTACTTGAGATGGATGCCAGTGACTATGCTATAGGTGCAGTCCTATATCAGGATGGTAGACCGGTTGCTTTTGAAAGCAAGAAGTTAGATCCTCCTCAAAGGCGGTATTCCACCTACGACAAGGAGCTTTTTGCTGTTATTATTTACGCTATATGGCATCAAGCGTTCAAGTATATTAACGATGCGGTCGACCTTAGGGGTCGTAAGGCTAGTTGGTCGAAGATGCTCCAAGAATTTCATTATGACATTGAGTACCGGAAAGTACTTCTAATAGTGTTGTGGATGCCTTAAGCCAGATTGGAGAGGTTAATTAGTTAAGCTTTTCTGAGATCCAATCTGAGTTATATCTGTGCTCAAGAGATTTGTGTAAGACCGATAGGTACTTCGGTCGTATTTGGCTAGACGTCCTGGTAGGTTCTTCCAGATCTAGTATTGAGCTTGGAATGCAGGATTCCAAGATTTCTCCTCAGGACAAGATATTAAGAGACTATTCCATTAGAAAAAGGTTACTTTTTTGGAATGGAAAGGTTGCTAGAAAATGATGATATTAGAGCCCAAATCCTGCATGAATGTCATGACAGCCCATGTGCAGGGAACCCTGGCTCACAAAGGACACGACTTAATAAAAATGAACTTTTATTGGCCAAACTTAAAAAGCCAAGTGGAGGCATATGTTTGCAAATGTGGACAATGCCAAGTTAATGAAGCTGAAAGACTTAAAGCAGCTGGTTTATTAATGGCCTTGGAAATTTCCGAAAGAAAGTGGGAAAGTATTTCCATGGACTTTGTGGTTGGGCTACCTCGGACAGGAAAGCAAAATGTTGCTATTTGAGTAATAGTTGACAGGTTAACCGAAATGGCGCAATTCATTCCAACCAAGCAAACTATCAAAGCTTCTGAACTTAGCTTTTCGTTGAAAAGTTGTTCAGGTTGTTTGGTTTGCCGAATGACATTGTTAGTGATCGAGATCCTAAGTTCACTGGCAAATTTTGGCAGGCGGTCTTTGAGAAATTAGAGACCACATTAACTCTAGGGTTTTCAGATAATCCTGAATCGAATGGTCAGACAGAGCGGACGAACCAATCTATGGAAGACATGCTTCGGGCATATGTTTCCAGAAGATAGTCGGATTGGGAAAGATATCTTCCAATGATTGAGTTTGCGTATAACAGCGCAAAGCACTCAGTGACGAATTTTAGTCCATTTTCTCCGATGTATGGTAGGGTTCCCATTTTACTAGGCCTCAAAAGGCTGAAGGTTAAAGCAACAGTAGATTTCCTACATGATATGCAAGAAATGTTGCTTGTTGCCCACGATAATGTAAAAACGGCTCAAGATAGAGCCCAATTTTACACCAATCAAAAGCGACAACCTAAGGTCTATGAGGAGGGGGCTTGTGCTGAAATCCAGGGAGCTGGAGCTCCCTCAAAGCCAATGAGAGGTCTCTCAAGGACCTGATCTACACCTTGGAGTGCAACGTTTCTAGGGAGAAAACCATCGCAACACGATACTAGGAGAATTTTGTTGCCCAACAGGCCGTCCTAGGACTCAAAATCACGCAAACTAATCAACAGGTGCAGGCCTTCCAATCTGCCCTTGATCAAGTAGTTGCTGCTGTAGAAGAAGAAATATCAGCTACTCAGAAACTCCAAAAGAAGAGGGCTGAGTACTACAAAGACCTCTCCGCTCGGTCGATCTAGCTATACAAAGACCAACAAGCAGTTCACGAGGCCACGCTTAGAACACGCGACACAAAGGTGGCTACCCTAAATGCCACACTCCAAGAAGTAGCATGCCCTCCAAGATGTTGATCGCGAGCTGAAGGTCCTGAAAAAGCAATTCACAGCCGTCCTAGAGTTTTCCACCGCTCTAGATGGTAATCTTTCTCTCATTTTCAATTATTTGATTAGACTAGCTTTTTATTATTTTTCTCTACCATTCCCGGCTTCCCACTTATTTATATTTATCAGATTTCTTTGGTGGTGAATAGAAATTTTTTTGTTTTTGCCATCCTTATGAGATTTGTCCAAGTTAAGGACTTTGACTACTTTTGTGATGTTTTCGGGAGTCCTCCGCTCCGTTTTGTTGTTGGCCTTTGCGCCATTATTACTTTTTCTCATGATCGACACTTTTAATTGGAGGTAGACCATATGTATGAACCCCCCTCTTCATTCCACCTTTGTTTCTCCCTTCACCTTCACAACAAGCACATGTACAGTATGCGCCGGAGTACAAGCCAGTAGGATCGCCAGAGCAGTCCTCAGAAGTCCTGGCAGAGCACATCAAGCACTGCCACACCGCCGTCGCCCTTCTCGAAGCCCTCTGCCTTGCCTACAATGAGCTCCGTGTCTTCTATTACGACTGCCATAAATACCATCCCGCCACCCTCATTCTTTACTACAACGCAACCATGGCCCATTATAATGCCATCATCCAAGATCCATCCATCCTATACCATTTTCGATTTTTCCATTTATTGAATCCACTTCTACCATCGACTACCAACAACTCCAGCTCACCTTCCCTCATTTCGACCTCTAAACTGGCAGAGACCGCACCTTCAATATGCCGCACAGGCCGAAACCACTACCTCCACCCCTCCAATGCGACCCCAACATGCCCGAGCTAGAAATAGCCAATGCAAGAACAACCAAAGGATCGTTCATAATGGCCACCCACATTTTGTATTTTCGATCCCAATGGCCACCCTCAGGCATTATGCGTCTCTTTCCGCTTTCTCTTCGTATTCATTCTCACGGAGCGACTCTAACTCCGATCTAAACCACAGCCCAACAGCGAGCTCCTACAACACACTCTGTTGGTTGTCGACAGACAAGCATGACATACTTTGCCTCACTCTCTATCTTCGGGTCTCTAGCGAGCTGCAATCTCTTCTCAACGGACTCTCTTCCTCCTGGATCAATGGGTCTCCATCTCATTTCATCACATGGGCTCTCTCCCTACTCAACGGGCCTCCATCTCATTTCATCACACGGGCCTCCCTTCTCAACGAGATCTCTCCCTCTCTTTTCCAACGGGCTAACGAAGGACGGGACGGATCTGTAGCGAGGGTAAGGAAGAAAGAAGAAGAAAAAGTGAAGGCAAGAGGCAATTGTGGAGTACACTGATCGCTTGGTGGCTGCTCTGGGCTATTTTCTTCCCTTTCTGGATGGGGTGCAATATGGCAGGTACCTTTTCATGCGTTTTCCAGTACTAGAGTCAATGTTGCAGCCCTTTTTCCACTGCTGCAGGCATATACGAGTGTTATCTATGCCAATTTTGTATTGTTCTTCAATCTCTATCTGGCAGTGGTTAGAAATCCAAGCTTTAGCAAGTATCTAAGGTTCAACACAATGCAGACTGTGGTTCTGGACGTTCTTCTCACTCTGCTCATCTTCATAGAACTAATTCTAAGCCCTTGCAGAGGCATGAAGATCTAGCTTTTAGTGATTTTCTACAACTCAGTGTTTGTGTAAGCTTATTCCGGTAAGTTTATGAAATCTGAACCAAGCTTATAGATTGAAAGTCTGTGGAAAGTTTTCATGTTTTTCTCAACGTGCAGCAACAACATGATTTAAGTGTTATATAGTTTGACGGTTCTCTGGAAAATCTGCATGTAACAACTGATGGTCCAATTTTGCCATTGCCTATAAAATACATGCAAAAAGAGCTTTGACGGCCAATACGGCCGTCAAATCCCAACAGTGGCAGCAGGATCCCACATCACGTGAAGGATCTAAGTTTGTTTTCAGACAAGCGTTTCCGATGAATCCCTTTATCTTTTCTACGTTTTCTTTGAAGAAAATTGTTTTGTCATCAGTCTCCTATAACTTTGAGATTGTGAACGTGGTTCCAATGGCATCAATCATGTGAACATGTTGTAGAGCACGTGGGCTTAATCAAGACGTCGAGACAGGGAGAAGCAGGGTGGGTGTGCAGGCTGTAGAACGCGACATGGAGGAGAGACCATGGCCAAGACAAGGAGGAGCAAGGCGGGCCGTGACTGGAAGAGACAAGGTAGGGAGGGTGAAGGATGAATTGGAGATGGAGATGGTGAGGTAGGGTGGGGTTTGTTAACAAAAAAATAATTTTGAGTTTTTGTTTTGGGATTCTAGGCCCGTCAAGCCAAGAATTGGTCGAATTCAGTAAAAGATAGTCAGAATCTCGGACAAGAGATTTCCACAAGTTCGTGGTCTCAACACAAACCCGCGGGACCATTTGCAGCTCAATTCCAACACTGTGTGTTTGGAAACACCCTTCCTGCTGGGGGGATGTCAGTAAATGGACTACTTTTCAACATCCCCGAGAACCAGTTCAATGTTGTCGAACGAAGTCCGTTTTTCAAACCGTTTATTCTCCTATGCTGCACGCCGATACGAACCTACAATACTAAACTGGACTCCAAACGGTTCAGTACTCACAGCGAAACATGGGTCTGAACCAGAAACCCTAAACATAATTCTGGGATTCTAGGTCCGTTGAGCCAAAAATTGGTCGGATTCTGTCAAAAACAGTCAAAACCTCGGACGTGAGATGTCCACATGTTTGTGGCTCGACACGAACTTATAGGACCATTTGCAACTCAATTTCGACGCCGTTTGTTCGGAAACGCCCTTTCTGTGCGGGGGAATGCCACTAAATGGACTACTTTTCAGCATTCCCGAGAACCGGTCCAGTGTGGCCAAACAGAGTCCATTTTTAAGAGGGTTTGTTCCGTCCTGTGCTGCACGTTGAGGCAAACCCACATGACTAAACCAGGCTCCAAACGGTTCAGTATTCATAGCGAAACATGCGTCCGAACCAGAAACCCTAAACACAATCTTGAGAATCTAGGCCCATCAAGCCAGAATTGATCGGATTCAATAAAAAATGGTCAGAACTTCGAACGAGAGGTGTCCACAGGTTCGTGGGCTTAACACGAACCCACAGGAGCATTTGCAACTTAATTCCGATGTCGTTTGTCAGGGAACACCCTTTCTGTTGGAGGGGATGCCACTAGATGGACTGTTTTTCAACATCCCCGAGAACTGGTCCATATCGTCAAACGGAGTCCATTTTCTAGGACGTTTGTTTCATCATGTGTTGTACGCTGAGACGAACCCACACGACTAAACCGGACTCCAAACGGTTCAGTACTCACAACGAAACATACGTTCAAATCGGAAACCCTAAACACAGTCCTGGGATTCTAGGCCCATCAAGCCAGAAATTGGTCGGATTCAGTCAAAAACTGTGAGAACCTCGGATGGGAAGTGTCCACAGATTTGTGGGTTCGACAAGAACCCACATGACCATTTGCAGCTCAATTCTGACGTCGTTTGTCCGATAACGCCCTTTCTGCCGAAGGGAATGCCACTAAATGGACTACTTTCCAACATCTAGGCCCATCGAACCAAAAATCATCGGCCGTCACCTAGATCGTCGGCTCTGAGCTCAGCCCGAACACACACGCACACACCCATCCATGAAGACCCACTCTAACCCTTACCCTAAGTATACACACACACACACACACACAAACAGAGCACGCACACAAATACAAATACACATACACACAAACACACGCACAACACACAACACACAGCACACAATGCGCACACCCACAAACACAACAGACCCACACACACATATCCATACACACACACAACACACATAGACAACACACACACACACACACACACACACACACACACTCTGTAAACACACATACACACATTCGAGCGCTCAGAGAGAGAGAGAGAGAGAGAGAGAGAGAGAGAGAGAGAGAGAGAGAGAGAGAGAGAGAGAGAGAGACACACACACACACACACACAGAGCGTAAGCGTAAGTCTGAAGCTACAGCCTAATCCTAATCCACAATCCACACACACACTTCGTAAACACACGCATACACACACACACCCTCCATAAACACACACATGGCACACACACACACATCACATGCACATACACACACACTCGCGCGCGCGCGCACATACATACACACACACACAAAGCCATTAGGGTGCGTGCACATACAAACACACACACACACACATGCACACACGTTTGCCATTGATGCACGCCCACCATTGACGCAAGCCCGACATCGACGCACGTCCGCCATTGCCCGTCAACGACAGGCACTCTTTACTAGTAGACACACACACACACACACACACACACACAATATTATTTCTTTTGTAGACTTCTTTTAGGTACTAGTTTCCAAAATCTTTTAAAATCGATCGGAACGCTATAGGAACAAGTATTTTCCTGACATTTGGGATCTATGATTTACAAATAGTTTCGATATTTGTAAAACTAACTAAAGTGTTCATTCTAAAATGCATTGATTGATTTCTTATGATTAGTTTTTGAATTGATTTTTCTATAGACTTTCAGACCTATTAACATGATGCTATGGTGCACTCCCATGGACAATAAAGTGGAACACATACCCAAGTTCAACGAGCTGTCTCGCAAGGTCGACGTCTTCGAGATAAAAGAGATCGTTCGCCGTGATCTGACTGTCAAGATAATCCTCATACCTGATCAGCCATGTAAACAAAGTCACACACAAATTGTTACAACTCACAATTTTTACTTGATCAATAACAAGAATAGAAAGTGTATAGAAATGAGAAAACATGAAAGGGCGAGAGAGACCCACGTGTTGAAGTTATGTATGATGCGATCCCCTATGTGTCCTGCAAAGGCAGGCAATGACACCGTGGCTCTTCTTCGCATAGAAGCCGCCATCGCTCCTCTCTCTCTCTCTCTCTC
Organism: Diphasiastrum complanatum; assembly: GCA_029204225.1. Lineage (NCBI taxonomy): Eukaryota > Viridiplantae > Streptophyta > Lycopodiopsida > Lycopodiales > Lycopodiaceae > Diphasiastrum > Diphasiastrum complanatum. The sequence continues at coordinate 26,007,150 of CM055111.1, forward strand.
TCTGTCTCTCGTTCATCCAATACGTTCTTAACTGCCAAGGGCTTAATGCAAGGCGAAAGGTTTAGCCCGCCCACGTGTCAAGATCGACGCTTCTCAGGTATTCTGGTGGTTGTTTTAGGACACGTGGCATAATCTCAACGTCGCGGGAACTCAAGACATTAACGATGGCAAGCTGAGACGGTATCTTTTGTTGGACAATGAAGGAGTCAGGACTCATGACCTTTTCTCCCTTTCTACCTACCATATACAAAGAAAGAACACCCTCTTGTATGCTAGCCCCAAGACTCATCTACCTCCTCCACCACCACCACCCCAACTGCAATCTTAAATTGAAGGCATCCAGGTGCAACTAGAGTCCCTTGGCTTAGTGCATATAGATAGCTTTTTTGGTGGTGGCAATGCCTCTATCAAAGATTGGCCAAGAAGCTTTGATACCAGATGTAATAATCCAATTTAACTATCTAGTCCAAGTTAGTTCCTTGGGAGTCGAACTTCCAAGGTCAACTTATATATGAAGTTAATCCTATTGTTGTGGCATTCGTGTCTAGGTTGTTAATCGTTGTGTGTTGGCATTTGTAACTAGGTAGGTTGTGAAGTTGAAAACTCTCTCCTAATCTCTCACTCCTTGAGATACTTGTGCAACATTGATATTAGACCCTCTTAGCCTCTAATCCTAGTGGTAGAGGACATGGCAAAGGCATTATTAGCACCAGCAAAGAAGTTGTGTATACGGAGGAAGCAAGGAGTTAGCGAGACAAAGCTTTGACGTGAAGATGCATTCTTGATGTTGATATTATCTACACAAAGGTACTAAAGCAAGGTATTTTTCTAGGAAAGTGTAAGCAAGGATAGACCTTGTCTATGTGTGTTGATGGGTTTTAATGGAGATACAAAATATGTCTCTATTAAGGAAAGGTCAATGTTGTCATTGTCTTCATCACCCAAGAGGATGTAAGCAACAAGAGGTGACCTTATTTGTTTGTGTTGCAATTGAATGTTTTCAATTATCTTTCTTTCTTTTTGTGTATAGTGCACCTTGGTTTCCAAGGGGGACTTGAACCTGGGAGCAAAAAAACTCTGGATGCCAAGCTAACCAACTGAGTGACCCTTTGGATCTTTTTGTCTATAGTGATACTCGTAAGGTTATCATGGTTGCAATTTTTGTAGAATATAGTTTGTCATGCACTAATTATTTGAGTTAGTGACCTCCTAGAGATCACTACTTGATGTCTTCTTAGAACAATATGATTTTCCTTAGCACAAGTTTGTAGTGGGTTTTTTCTGTTGCCTAACCTCAATCCAAGATCTAATCAATCTAGTATCAAAGAGACGAAGTTAGTTGTCACGCGTAGGTTCGTTCCCATGAGAGCAATAGTATAGTTCAGGTTTCAACATGAATGGAAGATCCAAATCTAACTCTAACATCCATTAACCCTAAACATTAACTCTACATCCATTAACACTACGATCCACAATGAAAATAGCTTACTCTTTCTCTCTCTCCCTTTCTCTCTCATAAAAAGTATAATAACATACAATCCCAATAACAATCAGATCCAACAATTAGCAAAACACAAATAAAGCATGAGAGATGGAGGAAAAGTGATAGAGAGCAAGGACATTCATCAATCCATTTCTGAAGAGAACCAATCTGCTTTATTGAAATGAGGAAATGAACATGTGTTGGAACTCGAGTTGGTCCTCTTTTATAGTAGAGAGGAGGACCTTGGCCTCTGAATCCTATTGGTCCATTTATGTATCCCTAACTATTCAAATTTAAAAAAGAGTGAGAACCATCCAAATTGGAGGGAAACCCAACTTTATTCACTAACTTGACATTTAGGCCCTGTGACATTAAAAGTCCTGCAAAAAGGCCTAAAGTCCTTTTATTGACTTGTAACTAATCAAATAACTATGTGATCATTGGGTTGGACTTACACACGCAGGGTGCCAAATCCCTCTCACTTATTAACTAGGGTTAGGGTTCCCTTGGGATCCGCAAACCCTCCAACGGTATCCCCCACCAAAACTGGTGGCGGTCCCATGACACCTGCAAGATGCAGTTATTGGGGACTTTTATTAGCTTCGCGACGAATCTTTATTAAATGGTACTGCCTTCTCCATAAATTCGAGGCGAGCAGTATTAAAATCCAATTTATGGGGCAGAAAACAACGATGGGCTCCTACAATCCACTTTGAGATTGTCCATGACGTGAAGTGAGATTCCCAGGAGCCTCCCATCATTGCGGCACAAAAATATATACGAGCAACTAGCAACTGATCTTTGATATTCTCTGAGGCCATTGGCTTATTGGATCGAATGTTAGAGGAGGGAGACAATCATCCCATCTGGTTGCCACTGATGCCAACAGAGTTAGATCTTTTGCAAACATTGTCGATTGTCACACAGTCGGGTCGGGAGAGTGGATATACTCCCGCTGGTACGCTTGTAAAGCCCAGTCGAAATCCACTGATATCGTCCAACTGTAGGGCTGATGGATGATTGGCCAATTGGGCGTATGGATTGTAATCTTGTCCATAGCCAATCCCAAATCCTTCCATTTATTCCTTCTCGGCATTGGCACATAATAGGGATCTACCCGCAATTGGCAAGGACTGGCCACATAGCTCCTAATTGATTTTGGAGTTTTCTCAAAAACGGTAATTCTCCATGCCGGCTGCTCTCCCAATGCAGGTATTTTGTCCACTTCTTTGCCAGCCTGTATCTCCGAGGTCTTGAGTTGAATCTGCAACACCAACAGTAGTATCATGGATTTGTTCAAATCCTCTTCTAGGGGATTGGAGTTCAAAGGGCACATGACGGCTCTGGGGCATTTCAAAAACTTCAGAGGCCCCAAGGGGGTCGGGATCATCGAACATATCCATAAAATACTGTGTGTTTGGTGAAATAGCTTTGGTGTGCGGGGGTGAGGTAGCCTAGGCAGTTGTGATGGGAATGGTAGCCCCAATAGTCATAGACTGTCCTTGTGTGGAAGCAGAGGCGAGGGAAACATCAGAGGCGGGGGGAATAGGAAGTTCAGTGCGAGTAGCAGCAGGGGGAGGAAGCGCAGCTGACGATGTATGTCTAGTACGACGTCGTGACGCGGAAGGCAAGCCAGAAATGACGATCTCGCTGTGTGGACGACGTCGACTATGTGAATTGGAGGCCTGGTGGGATGACTCGGTCGGTGCTTCTTTATAGACCGAGAGCACAAAATCCGGGTGAAGACCATGGATTTTGTTTTCAAGGTGAGAGGCCGCTAGAAGAGACAACAGGGAACCAGCAGCAAACTGCTGCTTGGTATTACTCTTAATAGCTCATTTGAGCTCTCCAGAAACAGTCTTGAACCAATTATATGGTTCAAGAGGGGCTTTGGCTATCTTGGTATAGGAGTCAACTATCCTATGAAGGATATGTGAAGTGATGCGGTCTTTCCTGAGGTTGCCAACCATCAGGAAGTTATTCAGGAGCTGGGCAGGGCAGCAATGTGTATGGAAGGCTCAGTGATGGCATCGAGGAGGTAACCATCAATAGTCCAATGTATATCTTTATTTAGGTCAATGTAAGGCTTAATATCCTGTTTGGTCTGCTTATGGTTGGGTGAGGCTTGTGTACTAGATGCTATACCTATGGCAGCAAGGGCGGCCTTAGTGACGCGCACCTTGTGTGTGGCTCCCTGAAAGGTGATCTAAAATTTGGATTTCTCTTCCTTCCACGTACTGAAGGCAAGAGTGATGAAATCCATGTTGATTCTCCTAAAAAAGGCTCTCTCATGAATACCCATTGCAGTAAGTAGAGGCTCCGCAAGGGTCATCCACTTAGTGACCAAGCTTGTGCTAGGAAGGATCATGATGTCCGTTGCAGATGGGACATCACGATGGATAGTATAACGTGGAGACTGGGAAGTATCTGTAGAAGACATGATGATCAGAAGGAAAAGTAAGACGCGCGGAAGTATATCAGAAAGCAGTTCAGGAAGTTTGGAAGGCTTTGGTCGCGGGAAAAATTCGCAAGAGCTTCGCTAGCACAAGTGAGGAATGAATCGAATTCAACAAACTTATAAGTGAATTTGGTGGGTTCATTACACTGAATACTAGTTTGGCTGATCAGTTCTGAACAAAAATTTGCAGGCATGTATAGTATTGTGAAAGTAGGCTAAAAAACTCTCGGCGAAGGTTTCTGGGGATCTGAACTTCTTTTGTGAATGTTTTTCAGGGCTGGCGAAGGATGAACCTTCCCCCAGGAGGGTCCTTCGCCCATGTACTGTCATAAATGCATTTTTCCAAGATCTGAGGCTATGGCCAAACTAATTTTGACGTTTTAAGACCATATAGCATGTCAGCGAAGATTCATAATGATGGTAAGGTGCTCGACGAAGGTTCCCAAAATGACATATTGTTGATCATTCGCCTAGCTCAAAAAATGGATTTTTCCTGGCCAAGAACCTTTGCCACCTCAAATTAGATAAATCTGAAGTGGATGTACAATCTGGAGGCTCACCGAAGGTTTCTAATACTGTATAGGCATCATCTGACCAAAACAGTGATTTTCTAAGTCATTTTCCATAAAAAATACTGTTCTTCCTTTTTCCCATGCTGATGACTTTTCTGACTTTTGCTCATCAGTCTTTTCTCTTTTTTTTTTAATTTTTAAATTTTTTACTGTTTTTTTCACAAAAAATCTGAACAATCAAATATTGAAAACAAAAAATTGAAAACAAATAAAAATAAAAAGTCTTTGAAATCAGGCTTGTTGAACTGGCGGAGCACGTTGCCAAAACTTGCGTAATCGGTGCCATTCACCGGAGTCTCAAATCGTTTTCCATCCAAGTGCTCAAGAATTACCGCACCATAGTTCAAGATTTCCTTCACTTTATACGAGCCTTCACTGGTAAACTTCAACTTTCCCTTGATCAGCTTGGTTTTGTACATCAGTGCAAGATCTCCTGCTTTCAGATGTTTTTTGTGCAATCGACGATCGTGCCATGCCTTTCGGCGGACTTTCTCTGCTGCTAACGCATGAATTGCCATCAATCGGGTTTCACATAATTTGTGCAACGCTTCATGACGTAGTTGTAAAGACTTATCATCATTGAACCGTTCTGTTGTCGCTATGCGTAAAGATGGGATTAAAAATTCAATCGGCATGACAACATCTTGACCATAGACCAGTTGAAAGGGTGTTTGATTTGTACTATTTTTTTAAGCAGTTTTGAATGCCCATAATGCTGCATACAATTTATGTTCCCAATCAGACCGACTCGCTTCAACTGTCTTTGTCATAATGGTGCAAAGAATCTTATTGGAAGATTTAGCTTGGCCATTCCTTCTGGGATAGTAAGGAGTACTAAATCTGTGTATAACAAAAAAATCTTCTAGTAAACACTTCATTGTTTGATTAACAAAGTGTGTACCCCGGTCATTGACAATCTCGATCAGACATCCAAATCTGATTATAATAATTTCATAGAGAAACTTGGCCGTAGATTTCGCATCAGCAATTTTGACAAATTTGGCTTCAACCCACTTGGTCATATAATTAGTTGCTACGATAATGTATCGGGTCTGAGATCCTTGCGCGGCAGGATGAATAGGACCAACATAATCTAGTCCCCATTTTTTAAACGGTGCTTGCGATAAAATCGATGCAAGGGTTCATAATTCTGTCTAGGCCGTCGTGCTCGCTGGCAAACATCACATGTCTGAATAAAAAATTTTGTGTCCTTATGAAGCGTAGGCCACCAACAACCTGATTGCAAAAATTTGCAAACAATAATATTTGTAGATAAGTCTCCTCCGCCCATGCCATCATGTGAAAACATGGCTAAATCTGGGATTTCATGCGGTAAAACACATCTACGTAGAGTATTGTCTGATCCACAATGATACAATTGTCCTGCAATCAATTGATAAGGTCGAGTCTTATGAATCAATTGTCTCTTTGGTATCTTTGTCAAAGAGTCGTTCGGTTGTCCTAGCATCAGGTACTCAACAATGTCCGTTGCCCACTCAAGTACTGCTTCTACATTGAACAATGCAGCATATGGTAATTCATCATCCACTTCAGTGATAACTAGTGCGGATTCGATTCGTGAAACATGATTGGCTAGATAATGTTGCTTCCCCTTATGAACCACAATTCGAAAGTCAAATTCAGTCAATAATAGTAACCATCTTGCAATACGTCCAGTATTGCACGTCTTGTTTACCAAGTAAAGTAATGGCTGATGATCCATATAAAATGCAAAGTGCATTTTCATGAGGTAGTGACAAAATTTTTGAACAGAAAAAATCATGGCTAATGCCTCACATTCTGTTGTTGAATAATTCTTCTCCGAATTTATAAGTTGTCTGCTTACAAATCGTATAGGCTAATCCTTCTTATAATTACCTGGCTGCGTCAAAACTGATCCAATGGCATATTCTGTCTGAACATTCTACTGTCCAATCTGGAGAACGCAGTATTGGTGCTAAAGTTAATGCATTTTTTAATTTTTCAAAGGCTTCTAATGCCTCTACTGTCCAAATAGGAACAATAGTCAATTTGTATATAGGTCGTGCTAAATCTGTAAAGAAGATAATAAAAGTTTGATAGTAGTTCGCATGACCCATGAACACATAAACTCCACGAATCGTTGTTGGCGGTGGCAATTCCACAATAATCTTGATTTTAGAATAATCTGTGGCAATACCATGTCTCAATATCACGTGGCCAAGCACAACTCCGTGGGAAACCCATATCTGGCATTTTTCTGGATTTAGAGAAATTTCATATTTGCAACGTCGTTCAAATACTTTTTATAATCGATCCAGGTGGTCTGTATCTATACTATGGACTCCCAAGTCATCCAAGTAAATTTCAAGGAATTTTTGCAGATAATCTTTAAAAGCAAATTGCATTACTCTTTGGAACGAACTTGGTGCATTACAAAGTCCAAACGACATTACTTTGTAAGCATAGGTGTCCCATTCTGTTGCAAAAGCAGTTTTGTGGCGACTCAGCAGGTGCAATCTTAACGTAGTTGTAACCACTAAATCCATCCAGGAAACTATAAGCTTCCGCTCCAACAAGGTGATCCAAAATGCTTTCAGTAAAAGGTAACAAAAACTGATCCTTCCGCGTCAATTTGTTCAATGCCTTGAGATTCACACAAATTCTCAATTTCCCATTCTTCTCAGGAACAATGACAATTGGTGAGATCCATTCGGTATGCTCGATCTCATAAATGAAATCGGCGTCAAGCAATCTCTGAAGTTCTTTCTTTATCAGATCCGCAACATTAGGATTACAGTGATAGAACTTTGTAACCTTTGGAACTGCATCATGTGCTAAAGGTATGGTGCATAAATCTTGCATATCCTCCTAAAGAGAACGATAAGAATAATTCGCGAAACTTTTGCGATGGCGAATCAGTCATGACTCTCTTACAAGACTTGGATGGAATTCAGAGGCGATCACTGGGCACTGCCAACTAAATCACTCCTACAGTCATCCATAGTGTAGTCAGTTATTACTGATCTACGTTTATACAATTAATACAAAATTTTACAAATTTCAACCAAGGTGCAAAATTTAGATTGAACAAGAAAACTCAGACAGAAAACATATCAGCATAAGCATTCAACATTTGAGATCATGCACACAAGAAAGTAATCTCTATTGATTCTCTCTGATTTTTTTAAGGCGCTGCACGCGAATCCACGCAGTGTGCTAGCGTGAGAGAAAACACGGTTCTCTCACGAATGGTAGTCTCGCTTCACTAGCGGACAGTGGATCTTTTGATCCTAGACAAAATATCTTCTTGCACACAGGCAGAGCTTCTGTCTGTGCTCGTCTTGATTGCTTACTAGCATCAGACTGCTACACTCTTGTGTTCTTACTTAGTTACACATTGTGTATCCTATATGATATATGTCAAGTATTATTCAATAAGTATAGTCTCTCTATGCAAATCTAAGATTAGAGTGATTAACCATCTACAACTAATCAGAGAATTACAAGAGTGGCAGTTTAGCCATGACCTAGGGAGTATCTGCTGTCGTCATGCCATCAGCTCAAATCTTTGTACTTTTGGGTACTTGAGTGCTCTCTGGTGGTACTCTTTGGAGCGTTAGGACAGAACAACTTTCGCGACATTTTTCATGTCCTGTCATTCGTTTTGTTTAGCTTGTCTGCCTTTCTCTCGTGTTGGACCACAAGGGAGTCTTGTTCGTGGATCGTTTGTGTTTGCGAACCGTTGGTCTTCGTCTTCGTTGACTTTTGTGTTCGCAAAACTCTTCGTGTTTCGTGTCTTCAGATGAATGTGTCGAGTCTGGATTCGTGCAGAATTGGCTCATCCTGAATACTGCATAAGCAATATCAGGACGTGTGTTGTCTGCAAGGTACATCAGACCTATCAGCTTCCTGTAGGGTGTGAGCTGCATTTGTTTTCTTTCTTCCTCAGTCCTTGGACAGTCTTCATTCGTTAGAACCATTCCTCCAAGCATTGGAGTGTTCGGTAGTTTACAGTTCAGCATCCCAAAGTCCTATAGGATCTTTTGGGTGTATCTAGACTGGTGAAGACATAACTTACCTTCCCCATAGTCCCTTTCAATTTGCAAGCCCATGTAACACCTGGCTTCTCCAAGATCCACTATCTCGAAATGTTTCGAGATATTTGTCTTCACCTCAGCAATTAGCTGTTCACTCCTGCATAATATCGGAGTGTCTTCCACATAAACAGCCACTACGATGATATGCCCATCTGTAACTTTGACATACACATTGGAGTCAACCAACAGAGGCTTGAATCCCAATGATTTTAGGGCTTGATCTTTCTTCTTGTACCATTGTTGGGCCGATTGCTTCAGATTATAGATGCTACTGTGCATTCTGCATACATAGTCAGGAAGTGAATTCGAGACGAATCCTGGGGGTTGATCCATGCAGACTTTTTCATCTAATTTGCCAAGCAGAAAGGTTGTCTTCTCGTCAACAATGTGGATCCTGAGGTCATAAACTGCTGCATATGTGAACAACAGACGTAGGGATGAATGCTTGACGACAAGAGAGAAGGTTTCAGAGTAATCAATACCGTATCTCTGAGAGAAACCCTTCGCTACCAATCTTGCCTTGTATTTCATCACACTTCCGTTGGATCTATATTTGAGTTTAAAAACCCACTTGCACTTTACATTCTTCTGCTTAAGAGGTAATGGCTCCAACGTCCATACCTGGTTCTTCCTCATGGACTCCATCTCTTCGTTCATGGCTTGGATCCATTTGTCCTGGACTCTCAATTGCCTCCTTGAATGTCTGTGGTTTGCCACTGAACCTGTAGAATTCTTCTGATGTGGAAGCTGAGCTGCCTGGCACAAATCTTGCTGGTGCTCTTTGTGGTCTTGTCGACTTTCTGGGTGATCCTCCCAGAACAACTATGCCTTTGCCCTTGTATGCTCTGCTCGGTCTGGAACCATCTTGGTTTATAGGAACTATGGCGGCAGATTGCCTTTTGAATATTTCTTCGTCTGATTCGTCACTCAAATGGGAGACAACTCAAAAATCTTCGTTTTCATGTTCGTCCTCTGCTCCCTCTGGCGTCGATGACAGGTCATAGTATTGTCTCTCCAGAACCTCGTAGCTGACAGGATCTTCATTGGCCATTGTCCTGATCTTGTCGAATTTGACATCTCTCACTGTTTTCACAATGTTCGTGTCTGACATATAGATTCTGTAGTATGACGAATTATTGTCATAGCCTACTAGAAACCCTTGCTCGGCTTTCTCATCAAGCTTCTTGCGAAGCTTGTCAGGAATATGTGCATATGCTGCACAGCCAAATATTCTGACGTGAGACAGGTTGGGCTTTCTACCCCACCATAGCTCATGTGGTGTCGTGTGAGGAATATCAGATTTGCCTATCCTGTTTTGGATGTAGGTGGCTATAGCTACTGCTTCAGCCCACAGTGCCCTTGGAGCCTTCGAGTATGCCATCATGCATCTGGCTGCTTCCATCAAAGTCCTGTTCTTTCGTTCAGCAACACCATTGTGCTACGGTGTGTAGGCTGCAGTCCTTCTGTGAATGATACCACGATCATTGCAGAAGTCAGTGAAGCGATTCGAGATATATTCGCCACCTCGATCCATTCTGATCTGCTTCACCTTGCTGCCTGTGCTCTCTCTGTCCAATTCAAATATTTTGTGAATTTATCGAGTGCTTCAGATTTATTCTGAATAAAGTACACTCTGGCAAACTTACTGTAATCATCAATGAAGGTTACAAAATATTTTGAACCTCTTACTGAGATCACGTTGAACGGTCCACAGATGTCAGAGTGCACCAGCTCTAGAATCTTTGTCGTTCTGTAGGAGTCTTTGACGAATGGTGTCCGTGACATCTTGCCCTTCAAGCATGCATCATAGGTGGTCGAACTGGTTGCATTCGAGATGCTGACCCCTGTTATTGCTCCATGATGACTTGCCTGATACAGTGCCATTGAATTCATGTGGCAGAGTCTTCTGTGCCACAGAGTGTCTGGCGAGTCATCGTGGGTCTGATGCATTTGATCTTCAAGTAGGCGCACTTTCAGATGATATAGGTTGCCTTTCCTTCTTCCTTGAGCTATGAGAGTGCTCATGCTGGTGTCGATCACGTTGCATGTTTTGTTGGAAAACATCACACGCATCCCTGCATCTGCTCTACAGAGAGCAAGTCTTGCTGCAGAGTTGGCACAAACAGAACATCTTTGAGTTGTCTATCTCTACCATTGGTGTTGAGCCAGAGTGAACCAATACCGTTCACTTGATGTCTTGATCCATCTCCAAGAACTATGAATCTTGAGAACTCTGCACTTCTGAGATCAGACATTATTTTTCTTGATGTCACGAAGGCGAGGTGGCTCCTGAATCTAGAATCACCTCATGTGTGCCAGATGTTGATGTTGCACACAGGTCTTCACAGATGTAGGCGGTCGAACAATTTCTATTTGTTCTTTCTTCGCCCATTTTCGAGCTCTCAGGCTTCTCGACATAGGAAGAACTATTATTGTTCTCCCGTCTGTTCTGTGCTGGTTTGTTCCTTGGGTTCTGGCGACAATCCATGGCTGCATGACCCTTATTGTGGCAATGGATACACTCAATCTTGGGATTGAGCCAACAGGTATCTACTGTATGCCTGTCTCTTCTGCATCTCGTGTAGGTCTTCTTGTTTGCATCTTGTCGTTTTGACCTCCCTTTGGTCTTCCAGTTGCTCTTGCTGGTCCCTTCTGCTTGCTGGTCACTATCCTGCCTCTGATTGGACTCCCTCTTAGGCTTGAATTGTTTCTTCGATCTTTCTCGGTTGCCGTAGAGGGTCTGGTCAGAACCATCCTTGTGATCAAGGTGTTATCTGGCCTCGACTTCCTCTCGAATCTCGACAATCGCCTTTTCGAGGTTCATGATAGGATCTTTCACAAGCAGGGTCCGTGTCGTCTAGAATGATTTGGGTAGGGCTCTCAACAAGTATGTGAGCTGCTTCTCAGCTGATACTGTATTTTCTGCTCCTGAGTTGTGTAGTGACAAAAACAGATCCTTCATCTTTCTCATGAAGGATGTGAGGTCTTTTCCGTCCCACTGCAGATTCGTCAGCTGATCTTCCAGCATCATAATCTGACTTCTTGATTTCGTCTGAAATCTTGTGAGCAGTGCATCCCACATCTCCTTGGCTTTGGAGAGTGTAGCCAGGTCAAGTGTAAGGCTATCTTCGATGGAAGATGATAGCAAGGCTACTACCTTGTCATTTTTCTCCCTCCATTTGCGTAGCTCTTTGCCTGTTGTCGTAGGCATTTCTTCTGTGCCCTCTACCTAGGGGAAGAGTCCTTCACCCTTGAGTATCAATGATGTCTTAACTTTCCAGGCTAGAAAGTTAGATCTTGAAGAATCGAGTATGGTGCAGATCTTGCTCTGCATGTGAAAATTGTCAACATTTCCTTGTCTAGTTTTAGGCCAAAATTGCTAAAAATGGCACATAGTTTAGGATCTGACTTTTCACACGTGTGAAACAGGTCTAGATATTTTTAGTAAGTGTATTTTTTCAGTATGAAGAAGTGTCAAACTTCAAGACCTTCGAAATGAGTCCATTTTCATGTATTTTGGACATATATGCCAATTTTACCTATATAGGGCATATTTTAGGTAAGGAGGGTCTAGAGAGAGGAGAGAGAGTCATCTCTCTCAGCTATATATAGCAGGTAGGCCGTGGAGAAACAGGTTGGAGCAGATCCATTGTATTCATTTGCTTAATGAGAGATTTTTCTATTGGGTTCTCCTTCCATTGTTGGCATTGTGTAGTGATTGAGTTCAAGCTTTGTGTGTATGATCTTAGGTGCTTTCCAAAAGTGGTAGGCTGATGTATTATGGACTTTATAATGCTATTTTGGGCCGCACTTGATGTTTATGGAAGTTTCCATTTGTGATAAATGTTTTTTGATCAAGTTCTTTGCATTCTAGGTAGCATAGAATGTGTTGCCAATTCCTAGCTTATGTAGTTTGGAGTGCAAGCATTCAAGCCAATGATCTTGGAGTTTAGATCCACTTAGGATCTGTATTTTTTCACATGGTATCAGAGCTGGTTGGCTTCTATTTACAGTAAGTATTCCATTTTTGGTGATATTTGGATGTTTGATCAAGTTCTAGCATGATTTTGCATTGCTTTGTTGATCAAATCTTACTAACCTTTGTTTTGTGAGTTGAACTTGTGGATCAAAAGCATATTTCAGGTCTATTGAAGATCAGAGGCTGAAAAGAAACTATTTTGGATCAGATCATAACACCTAATCATTTGTGATTGTGAGGCTTGTGCATATTCAATACTAACAATGTTCTTTTCAATCCTATTGTTGACAATCTCCATTCTTGGATGAACACTCTCCTTAAGTGGATGAAACTTCTCCTTAAGTGGATGACAAATGCTCTTTTGAGTGAGTTGTAATTCTCCTAAAGGCTGAGCAAAGCTCCCATTTGGATGAAAGATCCCCTTTTTTGGGTGAACATATTGTAAGCTCCATTGTGAAGAGCATATTGTAAAGATTGTCATCAATTTTGGCATAATTTTTGGTGTACTTTGTTGAGCATGTAAGTAACTCTCCTTATGTAATTTGATTGGAGCATTTGCTGGAAGGTGTTAACCATTATGCAAGTGTGTTTTCAGGTTCTTAACAGGTTGAGGAACATTCTCATGTGAAGTGATCTTAGATCTACATCTAAACACCAAGATTTGACAAGATAGTGAAGCTAGTCTTGTGATTCACTAAGTGTGCTCATTCATTCACCTCTAAATCTTGTATTTATCACTTGCTGGAGTTTATAAACTTTTAGAAGTGTGGTTTACATGTGGTTTTACAGGTTGAATCAATATCTTAGTGTGTTGATCATATGTTGATCAAGTTTGTTCATTACTAGGTAATCTTGGCATCCTAGTTTTGGGTATTTTCTAAGAATGCAAGTAACTCTTCACACCATAACTTGATTTGGTCACTTGCTGGAAAGTTTGAGAGCTTAAGCAAGAGTGTGTTCAGGTTGGTTTGATTTTGTAATCCATTCTTAGTGTGTGCAAAGTGTTGCATGTGTTTCAATCTTCCTTTCTATGCTTGGAAACCATCTAGGTTCAAGATAGAAGTGTTTTAGGGTCCTAAATCTTCATAGATCTCTTTATCTATCATTTGTTGAGAGAAAAGTGAGTGCTAAGTGCTTTAGGACAAAACCTAAAAGTTGAAGAAACATTAGAATCATGGCTTCCAATGGTGGGATCATGCTAGAGTCTAGTGAAAGGTTGAGTTCATCAAACTACTCTACTTGGAAAGTGAGGATGGAGTCCTTACTTGAGTTGAATGAACTCATGGACATAGTTGCAGAAATTGAAGAGAGACCTCTCACACTTCAAGAGCAACAAAGGTTTGATAAGAAGGCCAAAAGGGCTCTTCATATCATTAAAATGAATGTTACAAATGAACTTCTCAAGGAAGTTGGAAAGTGTCAAAGTGCAAGTGAGGCATGGAATGCCTTAAAGAAGCTCTTTGAATCAAAGTCCACATCTAGGGTATTGACCCTAAGGAGACAAATATTTTCTAGTAGGAAAAGAGAGGGTGAAAGTGCTCATGCATTTATCTTGAGAGTTAAGTCCCTAAGTGATGATTTAGCATGCATTGATGAGAACATAAAAGATGGTGAAATAGTCCAAGTTATGTTGAATGGTTTGCTAAATGAACATGCTAACCTTGTGCAAAGTTTTGCCATTCAAAGAGTCTTGCCAAGTGTGGTTGACTTGCAAGAAATCTTATTGGCTGAAGAACATAGGTTGCAATCAAAGCTTGATGGTGCATCCTTGCAAGGTGGAGGTGAAGAGGCTTTCTTCACAAAAGGCAAATTCAAGGGCAAAGGTAAAGGCAAAGGGAAATGGTCCAAAGGTGGTAACTTTGATCATGATGATCACTCTTCCTCTTCCTCTTCTACTAAGAACAATAAGTCAAAGTTCAAGTGCTTTTATTGTGGGATAAAAGGACATTTTGCAAATGAATGCTATAAGAAACAAAATGCTAGATCTAGGTTGAGATCTAATGTACTTCTTGGAGATGATAATTGTTGTGCTAACTTGGCAAGCTTTGGTGAATCTATGGTCAATTTTTTGGATCCATTGGATCTTGAAGATGCACTAGTGTTACCTACTAGTCATATGGAGTCATGTGGAGCTAAATTAGCATCATGTTTGTACTCTTCTACTCATGGACTTCCAAGGCTTGGTGGTTCTTCAATGGTGCTAGATGGCAAGTGCAAAAATGGAAAAGGTAAGGAAGGAGCTAACTTCATCAATGGAGTTGATGAAGATTCTTCTTTGGAAGTGATTGTTGCTAATGACTTGTTTGTTCATATGGAAAAAGATGGAGATGCTAAGTGTCATTCTTTGCAAGAAGATGGTTGTTCTTCTAATTCTTTTCATATTGATGTATGTAATCATGTGGGAAAAGATGATGGTGCTTTGAGCATGCTTGAAGGAAATGGTTCTTTTACATCTTTTTGTGATAAAGTCATTTGTGCAACAAGTGGTGTCACATTTCTTCATAAAAAGAGTAGATCAAAGGTTTCTATCATGAGACTTGGTGAGGGAGATCACAAGTCAAAAGGAAGAGAAGTATGTGAAGTGTTCAAAGTAGGATGTACTTTGAATGATGTTTTTATGAACGATAGTGAGGAAGAATCATTATCATATGACTCATTACCTAAATCATTGAGTAGAAGTTCATGTTTGAAAAGAGAGAGTACTTCAATCACTCTTATGTTGAAGGTACTAAGGATTCTTTTCTTGGCTTCTAATATTCAAGAGTCTTCTACTTCTTATGGTGCAACTATCAAGAGGGAGGTTTCTAACTTTTGTGGTGCTAGCATTAAGAGGGAGTCTTGTGAAGGAAAGGGCAATGGAAGAGTGGTTCTTGGGAAGATCCAAAGCATGGATCTAACATCTCTTCATCAACTCAAAGCATTCTATGATTGTGGTGGATTGTTCATTCATGGTCAAGATGGCAAAAGGTTGGTTGAAGAAGACTACATGGAGCAACTCAAGTGGCAACTTCTTCAAGGCAAGGGAGATATCATTGGTGAGCTTATTGAGGTTTGTTATGAACTCAAGAGGGCTGTTTTGATTAGGTTTGATACTCATCTTCACCTACTCTACTTCATGTTAAATGGAAATGTTGGAATCTATCTTTTGGTTTATGATGGTGGCATTGTTTTCACTAACTATAGTGAAGGGTCAAATTTGAGCATTGATGAGATCTTGTGGGATCTTAATCATGTGTTTGAGAGGGAGTATCTTCAGAGTTTCAGATCTGAAGATGTTCACATATGCAAGATCTTTGATGTCTTATTGGAAGATCAAGAGGTTGATCTTGGATTGCTTCATCAACACCAAGAGACAAGTGGCAATTCGAAGCTAGTGAAAAGCATCAAAGAAGAGACAAATGGTCAAGGCATTTTGGATCTGTTTTTACAGGTTCTTGAAGGTTCAAGTAAGGTCTTTGGAGCTGCAAGGAAGTGTCTTCTTACTCTACCTCACTTGCCTAATCTCATGTATGAACATTGTTATGTCAATGTGTTGAAATTGTCAAATTTCAATAAAACTAGTTCTATAGTTTTGCATCCTTTGGATCTTGGAGATGGAATAGTTATCATTGCTGGTTTGTATGATCAAGTACATGAATTCATTCAGATCTTTAAAGGTATTGAAGTGGTCAATATGTTTTCTTTTGAACAAAGTTCAAGATCTAGTATTCTAGTGTTGGCAAATTGGCAACTTGTTGACATTGTAGGATCAAGCGTTGTGTGCAAATCTTGTGGAGGTACTTCAAGTATTTCAAGTTCAGGTTTTGGTCATTCAAATGGAGTAGGGAACACATCTTTTTGGCATTCATTCACTCAAAGGCTTTCATGGATTGAAGATCTACAAAGGCAAGGTGGTGATGGAAGTTCATTCATGGAGATACATGTTGCATTCACTATATGTATAGTGAAATGTGGAGGAGGCATGCAAACACTTGTTGATCACTTTCATTTACAACTTGTTTGCTGCTATTTTACAGAGAAACCAGAGATGGATACATGGAGGAATTCATTAATTGAGATTCTATGTTCTTTTACATGTACCATTTTTATGATTCTATGTAAAATTGATGTAAGAAATAGTGAAGCATCCTATATGGACACTATTATCTATATCAATTATGTTGTGTCCTATTTTGTACATATTAGGATCCTTGAGAAGAGATCTATTCTGATGATGGAGATCATTCTTAAGTTGGAACAAAGTAGTGTTGTAAAACTAGCAAGTTAAGTTGAAGAGGGAGTGTGAAAATTGTCAACATTTCCTTGTCTAGTTTTAGGCCAAAATTGCTAAAAATGGCACATAGTTTAGGATCTGACTTTTCACACGTGTGAAACAGGTCTAGATATTTTTAGTAAGTGTATTTTTTCAGTATGAAGAAGTGTCAAACTTCAAGACCTTCGAAATGAGTCCATTTTCATGTATTTTGGACATATATGCCAATTTTACCTATATAGGGCATATTTTAGGTAAGGAGGGTCTAGAGAGAGGAGAGAGAGTCATCTCTCTCAGCTATATATAGCAGGTAGGCCGTGGAGAAACAGGTTGGAGCAGATCCATTGTATTCATTTGCTTAATGAGAGATTTTTCTATTGGGTTCTCCTTCCATTGTTGGCATTGTGTAGTGATTGAGTTCAAGCTTTGTGTGTATGATCTTAGGTGCTTTCCAAAAGTGGTAGGCTGATGTATTATGGACTGTATAATGCTATTTTGGGCCGCACTTGATGTTTATGGAAGTTTCCATTTGTGATAAATGTTTTTTGATCAAGTTCTTTGCATTCTAGGTAGCATAGAATGTGTTGCCAATTCCTAGCTTATGTAGTTTGGAGTGCAAGCATTCAAGCCAATGATCTTGGAGTTTAGATCCACTTAGGATCTGTATTTTTCACACTGCATACTGCTGATTGAAGCCATTGCTTCTTGAAGTCTGGTTCTTTGTTGATGGTTGATTGTCTGAATGCTTGGCCTCTTGGATATGCTAGCTTCTTGGCTATGTTAGAATATGACAGGGTGACCGGGCTTTGATACCACTAAAGAGAATGTGGTCTACTCTGATACCACTGAAGAGAACATGAAGAATAATTCGCGAAACTGTCGCGATGGCAAATCAGTCACGACTCTCTTACAAGACTCGGATGGAGTTCAGAGGCGATCGCTGGGCACTGCTAGCTAAATCATTCCTACAGTCCTCCGGAGTGTAGTCAGTTATTACTGATCTATGTTTATACGATTAATACAACATTCTACAAATTTCAACCAAGGTGCAGAATTCAGATTGAACAACAAAACTCAGACAGAAAACATATCAGCATAAGCATTCAACATTTGAGATCATGCACACAATAAAGTAATCTCTATTGATTCTCTCTGATTTCTTCAAGGCACTGCATGTGAATCCATGCAGTGCGCTGGCGTTAGAGAAAACACGGTTCTCTCACGAATGATAGTCTCACTTCACTAGCGGACAGTGGATCTTCTGATCCTAGACAGAATGTCTTCTCGCACGCAGGCAGAGCTTCTGTCTGTGCTCGTCTTGATTGCCTACTAGCATCAGACTGCTACACTCTTGTATTCCTACTTAGTTACACATTGTGTATCCTACATGATATATGTCAAGTATTATTCAGTAAGTACAGTCTCTCTATGCAAATCTAAGATTAGAGTGATTAACCATCTACAACTAATTAGATAATTACAAGAGTGGCAGTTTAGCCACGACCTAGGGAGTATCTGTTGACGTCAATGCCATCAGCTCAGATCTCTGTACTTCTGGATACTTGAGTGCTCTCTGGTGGTATTTTTTGGAGCGTTAGGACAGAACGGCTTTCGCGACATTTTTTGTGTCGTGTCGTTGGTTTCGTTTCCACCGTTGGTTTCGTTTAGCTCATTCACCTTTCTCTCGTGTTGGACCTCAAGGAAGTCTCGTTTGTGGATCGTTCGTGTTCGCGAACAGTTGGTCTTCGTCTTCGTTGACTTTTGTGTTTGTAAAACTCTTCGTGTTTCGTGTCTTCAGATGTTCGTCTTCTCGAACATGTTCGTCAGGCGAGGGGCTGAAAGTTAGCAAAGCTTTGTAATCAGGAACATTTTGCTCCTTCACCTCCAACATTCTAGTTCTTGATGTTCTTGGGATGTCCAAGAATCAAAAGACTGGTTGGTTTCTTGATTCTTGGACCTCTAAAATGCTGTAGATTAGTTCTTGTTTCTTGTTTTGTCAATTTATGCAAGTGTAGTAGTGCTTAAGATCTGATTTCAGTTCGTTTTGCAGCATAGTAGAAGTAGGAATCTATCGTTGTTCAACTGAGCGGTAACGTAGATCATTTGTTGAACGCATTGGATTGCATTCTGGCCGATTATGCATGTGCATTCAGTTCAAGAGAGACCCATCCGGATGTTCTCTGACAGGCAGGACATAATGCTACAAAGATAATATGTCCCTTCTGCCTGGCTTGGCATTGTAAGATCAAGAATACATCTAATGAATGCCATGAAACCTGGTAACAGGTAGAAACGGTTCTGAAGAAGCAAGCAAGCAAAAAGAAATAGTAAACAGATCCTCTGGAACAGGGGATCTGTAAACATCATCAAAGAGACGAAGTTAGTTGTCACGCGTAGGTTTGTTCCCATGAGAGCGATAGTACAGTTCAGATTTCAGCATGAATGGAAGATCCAAATCTAACTCTAACATCCATTAACCCTAAATATTAACTCTACATCCATTAACACTACGATCTACAATGAAAATAGCTTACTCTTTCTCTCTCTCCCTTTCTCTCTCATAAAAAATATAATAACATACAATCCTAATAACAATCAGATTCAACAATTAGAAAAACACAAATAAAACATGAGAGATGGAGGAAAAGTGATAGAGATCAAGGACGTTCATCAATCCATTTACGAAGAGAACCAATCTGCTTTATTAAAATGTTGAAATGAACATGTGTAGGAACTCGAGTTGGTCCCTTTTTATAATAGAGAGGAGGACCCTGGCCTCTGAATCCTATTGGTCCATTTCTGCATCCCTAACTATTCAACTTTAAGAAAGAGTGGGAATCATCCAAATTGGAGGGAAACCCAACTTTATTCACTAACTTGACATTTAGGCCTTGCAACATTAAAAGTCCCGCAAAAAGGCCTAAATTCCTTTTATTGACTTGTAAATAATCAAATAACTATGTGATCATTGGGTTGGACTTACACACGCAGGGTGCCAAATCCCTCTCACTTATTAACTAGGGTTAGGGTTGCCTTGGGATCCGCAAACCCTCCAACAAAGTCCTACCCAATTGTACTCAATACATGAAGACACATCTTGTAGTTCAATTCACTTGAACACGTAGCGAAACATCCCTAAAGAAATTCTATTGTGTTTTGATATTTCCACTAACAACTGTGAATTATAAAATTAGCTACATTTTATAAAGCAAAATTGGAGTTTTTTAACCACTAAGAATCCACATTAGTGGATGCCTTTACGATTGTCTTTTTGAGATCCTCCTCATAATATCTAAGCATTTGAAACTTATTCATAGCTTTTCCTACAAGCGCGTGACACTAATGCAGATTTGGAGGCATCCCTCAACAAGGTCCTCAACAAGTGTGATAGTAATTGCCATACGACGACATTGAATTTGGAATTTTGCTTTGTCCCATGAGTTAAAAGCTAATTGGTAAGCCAATCCTCAATCTAATAGGTGGAAAATCGGAATCCACTTAACTCTAATTTCTTAGAGTCTCTATTGTATGCAATGCATTCATTCCGTAATATAGAGGAATGGGCTAATCACTTATATTGTAAGAGTGTATGCTCCTCTTCTTCGATCTCTTCCACATCAACTTCCATAATGATAGAAGTTGTGTTGTTGATCTCCATGGTTCTATCATCACTAGAGTCTTCACAATCATCAGTGGAAGGAACAATTGAAAATGATGAGAAACTGATCTTCTTATCCTTCTCTTGAGCCTTAGACTTGTCAAAAATATATTGCCCCCCTAACTAGGATGCTCTAATGTGAATGATGGTCTATACCTAGTCTTGCAAATGTTGGGAATGCAAACATTGTAAAATGAAGTTTGAATGCCTACCCTCCCCCTACTATTGTAAATGAACATTGAATGAGCAAATTTGAAGCAAAAAGCAAGTCATGTACTAGGGGAATGATGGAAATTCATATGATCGAGTCATTTTGAATGTTAACTACACTCCATGAATAGTCAATGGACATTCTGAATATTGGAGACATAAACATGTGAACGATGGAAAAAGAGAATGTTGACTAAAAATGTATTAGAACAAATGAGATCGACACTCCTATTCGTATCGGAACCCCAACCCACAATTTCTTAAATATAGCAAGTTGGCCTATAAGATAGATCATCAAGTTCTCATGCCTTGTGTCCAAATTTTTTTGAGAAAGCCTCGTATGTTTAGCAACTACATGATTTTGAAATACCACTGCTCTTAGCAAGATTTTTCTTTTCTAGGTACATTTGCCATTTTTTTTACCTGTTGGGTTGTGTAGACTTTGCCTCGAGATAGACTCTCTCAACTCACCGAAAAATTTGTTTACATGGCATATAAGTGCTTTTGAAGAGATCGGATTAATTTTTTATAGATTTTTTCCCTTTTAAAAAACCATGAAAACACACCACATCACGAAATCCTATGTCAGGTTATCAATTAATGACTATCACATGAGATACACAACAAGAATTGTTTTCCAAGAGGATCTGTTGTGTCCATGTCTAATTACCGAGGATTTGAAATAATCCTCGACATGGGCATTATGCCTCTAGTTGTCGAGATTATTACTTATGCCTCAAAATTTCATTCAAGGCCAAATCTATAATTTATAGCCTTGAGGAGGCCCAAACACTCCACTTGTGAAATCTTGACTAGCACGTGGTGTTTGACGATTATATGCATGATGAGGCAATACTAACTCTAGTTATGTTAGTTATGCAATGGGGTTGTAAGAGCACGTGCATAGGCACTCCATATTGACATGTGGGAACTCGTCCTCCATATTGAGCTTTTAAGTTTTGGTTACCAACTTTCCACAATTACTTCGTTTGGTGCTTTGTAAGCAAGATGTACAAGTGTTATCCTTTACGAGTATCTAAGCTAGAGCTTGCATTGATCAAAAGATAATGTTGTGGTTGCTTTTTCTCAGCTTTTGGGTAACAACACATTGTTTTTACTTCCTAGTTGTGGAATCATCCTCCAAGTAAGTGGTTTCCCTAATTTTCATTTATTCCATGGTTAGGAATCAGTGATGTGGATTGTAGAAGTTGAACTATTCCAAGAAAAATTAGAAAATCTTGATTTTTTATGTGTTTTGCGTATGTTTTGCATAGTGTTGTGCCTCAACCTTTCAAACAAATCAATAAGAGATTTTTAGCAAGTTGATTGAAACACCCTATGGCTTCTGGATTGAGCTATCCGACTCTTGATTTGGTTGCTTGAGGCTTGTACAACAAACTTGAAGGTTCTTGCTAAAAGACCATCCATAAACTTAATTTTCGCGCTCGTTTCTCTCACATATTGCTCATAAAGACCTAGTTGTATGCTTCACTGACACCTAATGAACCTTTGGAAACTATTGTCAATGTCTATCCTATTGGATATTGATCTCACTTCATCTGAGTATTCAACAAATTTCCAAAATGATTTATGCAAATAAATTGTCTGTCTTTTTACACTTAAAAAATGACAATTTGCAGAAATGAACAGATTATATTTACATGATTTGTAGAAATACACGAAGTTCAATATAGGTAAAAAAAAAAAGAAGGTCGAAAGACATAAATCCAAAAAATATCCAGTCACAAAAATTTTGACTCAATAAAATGTCGAAAGATATTGGTTGGCAAAAATATTGACTTTGACCATTTTGAGGAAATGTCAACTCAAGGAAATGCCGACTCAAGGCAATGTCGACTTTAATTAGTCAACGAAAATACTAACTCAGAAAAATATCGATAAACATTTTTTTGGCATTTTCATGGTGCCACTCAAAATCCAGCTCTTGTTCTTGCTAGGTTAATTCATTCATTGCATTTGTAACGTCACTTGTGAATCCAAAAATTAGTTTACCAATGTCTTTACAACATAATATTACGACCATCAAGTTGTAGCTAACTGAAGTATGATTCACTCTCTATGAATTTCATTTAACCAATTTAAGTAGTTAATAGCTTGTGGATTCACTCTCTATGAATTTCATTTAACCAATTTAAGCAGTTAATAGCTTCTTGTAATGTAAACTAGTTAATTAAACTGGTTACTATTCTTTGATATATACAAATCATCAATGCTTCCTATGAATGGCACTTGCACTCTCCCAAGAGTGCAATGCCTATTATAGATTTACGCTTTCTATAGCAGTTTCATAGTAGCTTAGTTCCATTCATTAAAAATTCATTCCAGAGATCTTATGTGATGTAATTCTTTGTACCAATAATTTGTATAAAGGTGTTTGTGTCCTCATCGCTCTTATTTGCATATTGTTGTATATGGGTTCAATGCTTTTAAGCAGTTCAAGTCTTGGTAGTATACATGATTAACATTAGACTACATTTTTTTTCCCTACATAGTGGTCTATGATGCCTCAGACACTACTTTTTCGATTCCTGATAAGCCAATTGACTTGTTGCTCGGCTGGCTTCGTTTTCTCCCAAGGATCTCTTCTCTTGACTATGTATCATGACTGTATGTCACATGTGTCTGAGCAATAGCTATAATTATAGTAATCGTGCCTTCATAATAAACCACAAGTAATTCTGACTTTTTGTAGAATGATTCTTGTCTAAAATTATAATGATTCACAATAACGATAAACTTTACTTTAGAGTGATTCATTATGCATGCTAGCTCTTCTTAAAAGAGTGAATATCATCCAAATCATACAATGAGCCAAGTTGAGTGCCTCAATGCTTGATAGTCGTAGTCATTCATCTCTATGCTATGAATGCATGTTCTTTTCAAAACTTGCATCATAGCCACATATGTCTCTTGTATTCTACATAAGCCTTAGTCATGAGTCTCATCATAACTGTCTTTGTGTAAATATGGTGTACTGCATATACTCATTATTTTCATGTAGAGTATCTCTGAAACTCTACATAATATGACACATAGCAAATCACTTTAGCACATAAATGATAACAAAGAAATAGCTCTTAATTTTGATATAGACAATATGCATTCATGAATGATCCTAAAACCGAATTCATCTAGGGAGAACGTCTAATAATCAGACTCTAGTATCTGACCCTCAGTCGATCTTTAGCCCACTACATCATCTTCTCCCCATCAAATTGGTATCAAAGCTTGTTTTGCATGAATTTTTCCAATACTCTTATCAAAGTAGGTTCTACATGAACAACTATTCCAATAGTAGTACTTGAGCTACTGACTTTATTTTAGTACATTGTAGGTAAAGTTTCAACAGATCATTTCATTGTAAGTTTATCAATTCTTGGTTACTCATACTATGTTCTAGTTGAGTTCAGAGCTGTTCGTTTTCAAAGAGTCAAGATTACATCCCTCTAAAGCAGATTTCCATTTTTTTATATATTGAGATCATGATGAAAAGATTACATGTAGAACATAGATTCATACAATAAAATAAAAACAAAAAAATAAATTTAGGCATTCTTGAGGTTGTCATACTACGTAAAGTAAATGCTAATCATGGAATGACTTTGCTAGATTACACTAAAAGATGGCTAGCATAGTCTATCTTCTATTTTGAGTTTATTGAGTTCTTAAAATACATTCTATTCTCATTTTTTTAGCCAAATAAATTTGTATAGTTTTGAATAATTTAGTTGTTGTGAATATGGATTGTCTTTTTTTCTTCCTACTTTTTATTGAAGTAGCCAAGACACAAGTATGAATCCTAAGCACATGATAAGTTGAGAAGAAATGATCTAGCCCATCTTGGATAAGAATAGTGCTTGACAATCACTGTGTGAACCCTTAATTGGTATCCTTTAGGAAGTTGGAAGTGATAATGTTGAAATGCATGGAAAATACAATTTGCTACCATATTATTTGTAGCATAATAATGCATTAACACATACGAGAAAAGAACTCATGACCTAGTTCTTTATAACCACACTAAGAAATCATTATATTATAGACTATCAACTGCATCAAAATGATGAAGATAGAAGAGGCAAATGATGATTTGATGCTAGCAAGTTCAAAATTAATATTACATATTCTTTGTCACAATCAAAATCTACATAAATTTGAATAAAACATCAAGGCTCATATAACCTACAATGTTAGATTAGCTTTATAAATAAAGGTGATTGGGCCTCTATGAGCTAATAAATAGCTAGCATCAAATATATATACATGACCTATTCTTAAGAAGTTCAATGGGTTTTTTATCTTTTTGTAAAGGTGGACATCAAAAGCCTATTACTGTGCTCAAAAGCTTTTTGGCAATTTTGCTTATATATAAATGACTACCAAAAAAATTGATGTTTACTTGTGTTACAATTCTTCTTTGTAAGGCAAGATATAAAGTCCATTTGATAGCCAAAAATTAAAAGAAACAAACCCCTTGGCTGAAAAATAAGTCTCTCTCTTTGAATTTCAAGCATACCAAAGACATATTCTCGAAGCAATAGTACTATCCCACTAATGAGAAATATATCTAAAAAAATGGAAATTGAAAACTGCGCCCTCTTCTGGGCTTTCGCAACACCAAAACCAGTTTAATACAGAGAGAGATCAATGTGTTTTCCTCTTGAAACCCTGGCTCACAAAAAAAACCAAATTCTTGATCAATTTCTCAATCTTTGTCTGTAATTGTTCTAACAATCCTCTGCTTCGATGAGGTCACCCTGCTCTACTCAGTGTACTAGCTCAAATCGTATCCATTTCGGTGAGAAATTGATTGCAAACGGTTTAAGAGAAAAGCCTCCAAGAGAAAGCACACACCCTGGACACCGAATTCGCTTTCTGCTTTTACAGAATTGAACTCTGAGAATTGCTTATAGCTTGATCTAACAGCTCTTTTGCAAACTCTAAAACCGATGGCTATAATAAGCTCTTTCAGTTCTGCTCCATCGTCACACAACCAACCTTGTTGGCTCTCCGATTTTTTCTCTCGCAAATTCGGGTGTAGCATCCAACTTGCACCTTACTGCATGCTCTGATACCACTGACAGGATCTTACAAGCATGCAATTAAGCTACCAAACTAGCTATCAAGCATCACCACCTGAACAACAAGATAGAGAATTCTCACAAAGCTCAAAGATGTGTGTGTATTTCTCCAACCCAGTAACTAATATATACATAAGAATTTTCTTTTGGGGCAGTACTGCATGGCAAGGCTATCCCCGACAGTCATGACACGTGTGCCACTATGCGGCACGTACATGGCATACTCTACTCATAACTAGTATTGTGTACAATGTCAAAAAATATAAAGTATTGTACTGACGGACTTCTACCATCGCGATCCTGAGCTTTCAATTCCAGCAAATCACATGGAGTGATATTAATATCCAACACTTTCCCTTAAGATCATTGCATGTGTTCAAGAAGATTCAACATGATTTCTCCCATAGGTTGCACGGTGAAGCCATAAAGACATCACTCCCCCTTAATGTAAATCCAGGAGTGTACAACAAAAAAAGAATATTCATTCTTTTCAGTAGTAGCATACTTATACTAAGAGACATAAAACATATTCACTGGTGAAAGATCAGATCTGGGAAATGATTCATAGATTAACTTCTTGTTCCAGGAATAATTTGCCCTGAAAGATTGCATTTGTTAAAACTTGATAAAAACAAGTTAGCCATAGTAGGCAAATATTAACATAAAAACTAGTAGTCATTTTTTAAGTTCAAATTTGCCACATTTTTTTTTGCTGGTCAGATTGGCTTAAGTACATTGAAATATGAATGATACTACTATTGTAAAAATTTCACTTGAGTGAGCTGGAATGAACATAAGGTACATGCAATTATTTTTGAAAAATCAATAGCATAGAACTTCTCACGACGGTGTTGAAGATAGCTTCTTGAGTAGCCAAGGAAGCCCCTTTAGTTGAAGTAGAATATTCAAGTGTCGAACTGTGAAGGAAGGTGTCGCTTTAAAAAGAACTCAGTATGCAGTAGAGACTATAAGTTTGAAAGGACTTCTCACATAAGTTTGACTATAGGATGTGTAATAAACAATTTCAGTACTTTTAAAAGTAATAAGAGTGCCCATGTTCTACTACTTCAACTAGATTTTGAGTTACATTTTAATGATCTGTAGCCTACTTGATGAAAGACGTAAGGTTACACAAGCACCTTCTTGTGCCATTTTGTTGTTGGAGTTTGAGACTTAGAAACAATGTTGTATGCAGATTTAGCTTGATCTTCTACATGGCTTGGATTATTAGTGGCTTTACTATATAGTCCTTGACCCTTGTACGAATTGTAGGTGAGAGCCTCCACCTGCATCAATAAATCTACATAGCAATTTGGAGATTTTACCACATTAAAATAGTCTATGATGGCAGATTACTTGCATTTGATTCAAGACTATTTTTCACAATAAAAAGATGTAACTATAACTAAATTCTATAGTGGATTTTATGCATAATGACCTACATGGTGGCAAGGGTCATTTGAAAGGCTACGACACATATGTAGGTCCTAGGGTGAGTTTGTCCTAGAAAATGGCCCAACCACTAGGTAGGTCCTAGGGTAAGTTTGTCCTAAAGAATGGCCCAACCACTAGTAAATAAAAAATCTATTGGCTTCATGTGAAAGTTGATAGAATAAAAATGTGTAAAATTTGGTCTAAAAATTGTCATCCATCATATTGTAAGGTAAATTTAATAATAGATGGAAAAGGTACTACCAGCAGTAGAAAAATCTAATAAGTCATAAACATGATGTAAAACACACATCTACAAGAGAGTAGTCATCCATTTTAGCTTGAACTTTTTTGAGGAAATTTATCTAATAGCAAAGAAATGATAGAAAATGTTCTTCTAATGAGCAACTTAGCATAAATATATAGGTCTATTTGAAACTTCAGCCTCAGCAGATTGCTTGAGCAAAGAGTAAACACAACAAAAGCTCTCTTCTAATAGAGCATGAACACATGTTTGGAGTCTAGGTTTGATGCTAGCAACAGCAGCTGCTATACACTGAGATATCTTATCAAATCATCTAGTATGCAGAATAATGCAATGAACAAAAAGGCAACCGGAAAAATTATTTCGGTGTGTGGGTCTAGGGATCTTCGGTGGATGAATCCCTTTGAGCACTTGAACCTGTGCTCTTTAATCTTGCTTCCATCATCATCAGCAGCAGCAGCAACAGCACTTTCTTTGTGCCTGTTAGAAACTCAATCTTTCAAAGGATTTTCTGTCTCAACCTTGGATTTAGTGTCCATATCATTCTCCCCATCCTTATTCGGTTCAACTGTACCTGGAGTTGAGCCCGGTTTTGGTGATGTGATAGTTTGACTCAGCCATTGACTCCAGGTCCTCACTCCACCACCCTCAGATCCATCTGTAGATTCAGAGATGGCTGGAGCCTGTTCTTGCACAGAATGTGAACTATTTTCTCTCTTTCCACCCAGAGATCCTTCTTTATTGCTTTCCAGCTTGGGGGGTTCCTGCGAGGATTCCTCGTCTGCCTCAAGAGAATCACCACCTCTAGAATCTGGGAGGGAGTAATAACCCACTGACGACCCAACGGCTTCAGCAGCTGTAGATGTAGCATCCACTAACCTGTCCTTGACAGAACTTAAACCATTAAATGCATTTTGAGAGAGAGGGATGGATTCCTTTGTCTGCTCAGATGGAGTGAATAAAGTTTGGTCAGGTGTCTCTAGAGAAGAGCTGGAATCATATGGCTGTGATCTCTGACTAGGGGTTCCATTAAATGCATGTTGAGAGAGAGGGATGGATTCGTTTGTCTGCTCAGTGGATAAAGTCTGGTCAGATACCTCTAGAGAAGGGCTGGAATCATATGGCTGTGATGTCTGACTATGGGTGGGCTGCTGAGATTGGACAGCGATCCTCCCTTCTTCCTCACTAGGTGGATTTGAATCTGCATCAGCTTCATAACCTGATTGATTTACAGGTCCAATTCCAAAAGCTTCACCTGCTTCAATTGTCTACATAACACGAACCAAATTCGGATAAGATGAGATGGTTTATTCGTTGTTTGAGCAGTAGAGAGAGATAAATTTGATGCATAAATTTTGGTAAAGTGAACTAGAACAATGCTCATTAAAACAAGCTTACCTTTTTATTGAGGGGAGGATCTACCTGCTTGTTCTCACTTGAAGTCTCCAATTCAGAGTTCGATCCACTAAGTTTTCTGCCAGAGTGGGTATTTTCGTCTCTTGACGCAGCAGCCTCAAAATTTGGAAGACCTTTCTCTTCCAGAGCTTTACTGGGAGCAGCCTTCCTTTCTTCATCTGTACCATCCTCACATCTTGCTTCAGAAAGCAATGTGGGCTTCTGATTTTCTTCCCTGAACAGAGCAGGTTCAAAGTTGGGAAGAATGTTACCTTCTAAATTTCCAGGATTTTTTGGACTGTCTTCTGTAGGCTCACTTCTTCTGTTGACTTGGGGATCAAGATCAGCAGAGAAAGGTGACTCTTCTGACCCTTGATCCTTGGAAGTTTTTGCAGCCAAGTCATCTCCCTTGTTGCCTTCACGATCCCAATTAGAAGAGAAGCGCTCTCTGGAGTTATCACCTTCATGGATATCATCTTTATCACTTGCAGCATCTCTCTTGTACAACTCACCAGACTTTCTATCACTGAGTTTGTCAGATTCAACTTCTTCCCTAGATCCTTCTTCCTGCATACCAGCTTTATCACTTGCAGCGTCTCTCAAACCCAGCTCGGCAGACTTTTTATCACCGAGTTTCTCAGATTCAACTTCTTGCCTGAATCCTTCTCCCTGACTACCAGACTTTCGATCAAATGTGGGTCCCTGAAGATGTTGGGAACCATCCACTGCGCCCAGAAAGCTTTCTGAAAATGCATCAGACAGACCCCCATGCAAATTCAGACCCCGATGCAAATCACTATAGCCATTAGAAGCTTTCTCTAAATCATCTGTAGGCCATTCATCGAAGCAAAATTAGCTTAGAACTATCAGTGCAATATGAGAACTATTGGAAAGAAAAATCAACCAATCAAACAGGAATGTGTTATACCGCCTGCTGATGCTTGATGGATTTGCTCTTCTTGGTTCATTTGTCCTGAATGGACCTCATCAATATCACTAGTTGGATTGTTGTAATAGTCTCTGTACTGTGTAGGCACAGCTTGCAGAGCATCCACAGGCCCATCACTCTTAGAAGGAGTGATGGGTTTCTTACCATCTTCAACAAGCTCTGCTGTGGAGGGAGCACCTCCCTCGTAGGAAGTGACCACTCCTTTAAATTGAGGATTCTTTTCTATAATCTGTTGAACAGGCTTTTCTTCCAGACTTGACGCCGCATCTTTGATTCCTTGATCTTGAACTACAGCACTCTCACCATCATCACCTTCAGAGTCAATAGAAGAAACTTCATCACTGGGAATCTCCTTTTCACCACTGCTTCCAATTTTCAGACCTTTCTTCACCTTGCTCTTCAACTTCTTCGCCTTCTCCTTCACCTTCCCAAGGACAGACGTTTTCTTGTGCTGATCCTTGCTCTCATATTCAGAAGTCTCAACATTCAAATGCTGCTGGGACTCTGCAGTTGTTGATCCAGTTTCCTGCTCAGCTGCTCCATCCAAATCAAAAACATTCTCAGTTTCACCAGATTAAATCAAAACAAAAACTAGACAAACAATCAGCAAATTACTCAAAGCAAGCACACCATGAGTCAATTGCAAAGCATTCCCACCAGATAGACCATTATCCCTGGATTGGATATCTCCATCTGGATGAATCACCTCCTGCATCTTCTGAACTCCTGAACAGATGATTTCCCAACTACAGCTAAAAATTCAATCGAGATAAAAATTCTGCCTCCTATCAAAAACTTCTCTAAAGGGAATGGCTCAAAGCTCTGAGACAACTGATTAATGAAACTGATCTGAGATCCTCCTCATCCACATAAACCAAAATTGGAGCAATGGGTTTTGATCTTCACCCAACAAGTGAAGTGGGTTTTATTCATCCAGCTTGGAGGACGAAGAAATAGTGAGAAAAATGATATCTTGATAGGAGAGAGGGAATGGAAGAACTCTCTTATGGAGTTCCAGGTCCCTAATGCTAGATATTTTCTAAAGCCTTTAGAAATCACTAGCCATTGAGAGATAGCCACGTGGATATATAACACGTGAAATCATCCAAATGGGCGCCCATAAACCGGAGGTGTAACGATGGTGTCATAGCAAACGCTAGTCCTGGAGCCAGGTGGCACATGCTGATTCCACCTGTCCTTATAGGCCACATGTCTAACTGCTCTTTTGACACGTTTCAAAGACAGCCTGGGCCATCTTCATTGCCACGTTTTTTTATTTTTTATTTTGACACTCAATTATCTAAAGCTACACTTGTAAGTTGGTCCCTCAACTATGAAATGAACTTCTTGCTTTTTCTTTGTAGTATAGTATGGATAGGGCAGGCCCATTCTTGCCCCATTCCCTATTCTTTGCTTGGCCAAAGAATTTTGGCAAGTCCCAATCCATAGGGTAAGCCAAATTTCAAGGCCAAGCAAAGTGGGCATGCATGACACACGTTCATGGCATTATAAGCCAAGGTGACAATTTTTCGAGGCCATTATGCTCTTTTGTATGGCCATTAACCTTTCGCTTCCAAGTTTTTCCATTCTATAAACCATCTCTATTTATGGCAAAAAATGCCACCTAGCCTATAGCGTACTATGGAATGGCATGTGGCTCATTTTGCTTGGTAAGATGTGTGATGAATTGGTGAGCCCATTAAGGAATCTGTGTGCCTGTTAAGGTGAACCAATACATCCAAAGGTCGCACCCGTCTAAACGGGCTTGACTCAACTGTTCCTTGATATTAATGATGCGACCTTGCAATACGATTTTATTTTCTCTTAAAAGATTCAAATATTCCAAGTGCATTTGATTAATATACTGCAAATCAAATTGAAATGCATCATTCGAACAAAAAGCTAGAGTCGCCATGTTGCCACTTAAACCATGTGGCTTGTTGGCAAAATCAGCAAGATCAACCATTAAACTATTTCAAAAAAATATTTTGATATGCATTATATTTGGAGGCTCAATCCGATTTGGTACATGCCATTTGAAAGGCTCTCAAAATCTCCAAGAACACTAAAGAATTTGAAACCTTGAAGCGAATTTATACATGTGGCTTTGAAGGGCCCTATCTTCTACATGAAAAGATTCCTCTAGGTAGACTGGCTTGGGCCACCTCTTGAAAGTTTAGCCTTAGCCTCTATTAATTGACATTCTCATTGAGTAATGCACCTAGCTTAGGTGCTTGTTGGGCCCTAGAAATCTATCCCATCTTGTTGCCTACATAACAAACATTCCTTTTGGGCAGAGATTGACCCAATAACCTTCCTTTCCAATACACAACCGACACAACCTACATCAAACACTTGTGAAGAACTTGTATAAATGATAATCAATCATCTATAATGCGCAATATACAACAAACATTTTGTGAGAGATTGTGTTTATACTTAACATGAGCTGAAAGTGCCCTATTTATTGCATGCATGCAAGAACGAGTCATAATCAATTTTCCTTGTCTAGGGTCCTCCCATGGTAGATAGGTCTCGCTTTGTAAAATTGGATTTCTTCCAACTAAATATTGATGCTACATGTTGTAGAATCGAGCCTTGTGCTAACTCATGATACCATAGAGGTGCACCGTGAGACCCTACATGGGTAGCCTCCAGTTTAAAGGCTATTTTTTAAAAAAGTAAATCAACTCAAAAGTTCATGTATCGTTGTCCATAACCATTGTTTAGCTCAAATTGTATGCTAAAATTTAGTAGGATTAAAGAGGGGAACTTACATATGTCAATGTTTTCTCTAGGCTAGTGCATTATGTTGGTAGCAAGAGTACAATGATGTTTACTTGATTATCTATACATCAAAACATCCTTCGATGTAGCTTCTATATCCCTCTTTCATTAGGTTGCCATGTGCCTACCTCAATACCAAAGTATTTTTTTCATAGGATATTCTATGTTGTTGATGTTATTTAAGGAGGCACATAAAACTTCTATTGTTTGGAAGTATATTTGTCTATAACACCTACTTAACCCACCTCTTAAGTAACCACACATGCAAGCAGGGAAGGCCTTTCATACCTTCTCCTCTCTCACGTCTCTTAGAAATAACAATAAAATAGCCAAAGCAATTAACCAAAAACACTAACAAACTAAACAAGATCAAAAGAGAGACAGTTGAGAAAGTGAGGTGCAAGGATGTTCCAATTACAATAGGGCATAATCTTCTTCTCATGTTTGAACATGCAAAACGGGTAGTGGAGGTTCTACTTTAGTCAAATGAGTTCTTACATTGAAATAGACGTTAGACAGTGCTTGGTTTGAAACCATGTTGGATGATGTTTGCTGGTTCAACTCTATGTTTGCTTAGAATCTTCCTGACTCTCTAACTACTGATAATCTAACAGATTCCAGTCAGCCTACAACCAACATGCCTGCTCTTCTTCTCAACTCTACTGGTTGTAGTGCAATGGTGATGTACCCTGCTTGTCAATTAGTACATCAATGACCCGATCTTGATCTGTTGGAATTAAGCATCACTCCAACTCACCAAAATTAAAATCATTCGAGTTTGAGTCATCAGAAAATGAACCATTCGAGTTCTTCCTGAGCACCAGTACACTATGTAAATACACACACACACTCTCTCTCTACGACAACTTTGTTATTTAATTTGTAGCTGGCTAAGTAAGATTACTGCACACACAGTGCGCCATTACTGTGAACTATTCTTGGGCACAAGATTGTGATCCGATCGTTGTATTTACAACTGTTCAATTCAGATTCTCTATTTCCTTATGTGTATTGCACTACGAATACTTTCTGATAATTTTCTTTCTCAATTGACACTCACTCAATTCGGAATGTCTAATCTTGAAGGAAGCATGGCTGTCTCAGATGCCTAATTGTTCGCTCTCTTCATGTTTGTTTCTGACACCTACCAAGACATTCCTTCATTTGATCTAAGTCAATGTTGATGTTGTAGTTTTGGTAAAGATCTTGTAAAGTTCTCTATGTTGGAGCTGTGTTTCTTATTTCACACCTAATTTATTCAAGAGCACCCCAACATAGTGGTATCAGAGCTTAGGTTCCAGACTACTATTAGTATTCAAAACTATTTACTATACCTAGATCATTCATCATGGAAGGAACATCTTCAGAAATCCGCTTGATCAACAAGTTCAATGGTGATGACTTCCACATGTGGAAGTTCAAGATGAAGATGATACTCACAGAAAAAGAACGTTGGGGATACATCAACGGTTCAATAGCCAAGCTGGCTGAACCAGACATGCTGACCGCCTGGGAATCTAAGGATGGCAAAGCTCTTGCCATTGTATCTCTGAATGTTAAAGATTCACAAATAGCTCATGTAGCTAATTGTTCCAACTCCAAAGAAGCATGGGACATTCTTATTGGTCTATACGAGACAACAGATGTATCGACTCATCTCTTCTTGAGGAAGAAGTTCCTATCGCTCAAGATGAGTGAAGGGACCTCAGTCACTAATCATCTAAATGAATTCAAACAACTACTCAATCAGTTAGCTATAGTAGGTTCATCAATATTAGACGAAGATGCTAACATGTCTCTTCTGTCTAGTCTTCCTCCCTCTTACGACAATCTAGTATTGCTAGTTAACAATGCTCCTGACCTGTCTCTATAAAAGGTGACATCAAGTTTATTGCAGGAAGAAGTAAGAAGGAAAAGCTTATCCACGTCTAATAGGAAGACAGTCGCTCTCTGTTCGAATAAGCAACAGCTCCCCAAGAAGAAATTTTCGAAGGAAAAGAAGACAAAAGCTGAACAAACTGACTCAGACCATCAATTACAACAACACAATCGACAATATCAAAAGCCTAAGACCAGACTCTTCTATAAGTACTGCAAGAGAACCAACCACGACATCAAGGATTGTCGAGTTCTCAAGCAAAAAGGAAGCCAAGAAGAAGATGCAACATGATGGAGGATCTGATTCTGTCAGAACCTCTCACGAAGACCCAACACTACTGATGATACAAGATGAACCCATTAGAGGAGTCATGGATTGGTACCTCGATTCTGGTGCTTCTCAGCACATGACTTCATGTAAGTCCTTATTCGAAGACCTCACATCAATAGATTCGAAGTATGTCTACTTCGGTGACTCAAGTGCACTGCAGATCGAAGGCAAAGGATCTTTCGCCTTTATCTTCCAAACGGTAAATTGACCTTGCTCAAGGATGTGCTTTACATACCCAAGCTAACCAAGAATTGATTGTTAGTTAGCAAGCTCACTAATCAAGGCTGTAGATAAGCCAAATTCAATTCAGGACAATGTACCATTCTGGACAAGAACGATAAAGAAATTTTCTCTAAAAACAGAGAAGGTAATTTGTACATTTTGAGTCACGAATATGCACTTTCAACTAATGTGAGTACTTCAAATGCCTAATTACGGCATTGAAGATTAATACATCTACTCCCTCTCTGGATTCTGCATTGTATTTTATCACTTTTATTGATGATTATTCTAGATGTACCAGCATAATGTTCATTAAGAGCAAGTTTGAGGCATTCCACTGTTTCAAAGACTTCAAATAGTTCGTTGAGACACAGACTGATCAAC
The DNA here is from genome assembly GCA_029204225.1 of Diphasiastrum complanatum. Taxonomy (NCBI): domain Eukaryota; kingdom Viridiplantae; phylum Streptophyta; class Lycopodiopsida; order Lycopodiales; family Lycopodiaceae; genus Diphasiastrum; species Diphasiastrum complanatum. The sequence goes on from CM055111.1 coordinate 26,042,585, forward strand.
GACTCAAAACACTTTGTACAGACAGTGGTGGAGAGTTCCTGTCAGATGAAATGTCTGACTATCTGGCATCATGCGGCATTCATCATCAGTTCACCACCAAATACACACCATAGCAGAATGGAGTAGCCAAAAGGAAGAACCGAACATTACTAAATGCAGTACGATCAATGATGTCAAATGCTCAGCTCGCCAAATTTTTTTGGGCTAAAGCTGTTTCAATAGCTTGCTATCTACAGAACTATTCAAGTACCATAGCAGTAAACTCAAAGACTCCCTTTGAATCTTTTTGTGGCTACAAATTGAGTCTACGACACCTCTGAGTGTTTGGTTGTCTTTGCTATGTACACATTCCTTCTGATTTGAGAAAGAAGCTTGATCTTGTTAGTTGCAGGAGTATCTTCATTGGCTACTCGAATTCACACAAGGCATATCAAACCTTTGATGTCGAGTCAAGCCGAATCTCAATTAGTCAAGACGTCGTCTTCCTCGAAGACAAATTCTTCGACTTCAAGCAGAAGTAGCCAATGCAAGAGTTCATTCCAACGACTCCCATCACCATCAACAGGCCTCGACCTACGACTGTTTCGACGAACATTGAAGATATCCCTATCGCACAACAAGGAGAATCATCATCTCATCAACCGACTATTGTTTGAAGATATGCACAACATCAACAAGAACCTGATCATTTTATCCCTCAAACATTCATCGGCAATGGTGAACCCACTTCAGTAACAGAGTATTGTCAAGTTTGAATGCAGACAACTGGCGTTCTGCCATGCATGTTGAGTATAATTCATTGATGAAGAACAAGACTTGGCGTCTTGTCGAAGCTCCTACAAATGCAAAGATCATCGACACCAAGTGGATCTTCAAGATGAAGCTCAATGCAGATGGCTGTATGGCCAAATGGAAAGCTTGTCTAGTAGTCAAAGGTTACAACCAAATCTATGGGATTGACTACACTGAGACATACAGTCTAGTCATAAGACTTCAGTCAATTCGATCTTTATTCGCCTTCGCAGTTGCTGAAGATCTGGAAGTACACCAAATGGATATTTAGATAGCCTTTCTGAATGAATAATACAAGAAGACATTACCATCTATCAACTTGAAAGTTACGTCCTTCAATGCCAAGAAAAAAAAAGTATGTAAGCTGTAGAAAGCTCTCTACGGACTAAAGCAAGCTCCAAGGGCCTAGTTTGATAGAATCAATCGATTCTTGTTGCAGTATGACTTCATTCCAAACTTTGTTGACTCTAATGTTTATCTCAAACACAGAAGCTCAAGCTATGTCATAATAACTCTATACGTTGATGACTCACTGATCATCAATAATTCGAATTAGTTGTTTCATGAGACGAAGACTCTTTTGTCGAAGGAATTCGAAATGATTGATTTAGATCTTGTGCACTATCTCTTGGAAATCGAGATAACTAGAGACAGAGTGAAGAGAAGTATTACGTTAAGTCAAGAAAGGTATCTAACCAGTGTACTCTACAAGTATGGCATGGAAAATTACAAGTCAATAGACTCAACTATGGACCCAGGATTCAAACTGTCAAAGGATATGTGTCCGAAAACTGATGTAGAGAAGAAACTGATGTGCAAATACCCCTATCAGTCAATAGTCGAATCGATCATGTATGCCATGGTCTATGCACCAAATCTGATCTAGCATTTACAGTCAGCACATTGTCACAGTTTATGTCAAATCCCGGCCTACCTCACTGGAAGGCTCTACTCAGAGTACTAAGATACATTCAAGCCACTAAGCACTATGCTTTGTGTTATAATGGAAATACAGAGGATGCCTTGACACTACTTACTTATTCTGACTCTGATTGGGCTGGTAATGTGGACACAAGAAAATCCACTTCTGGCTATCTTTGCTTTCTAGTAGGAGGACCCATTTCATGGAACAGTCGGTTGCAAAAATGTATTTCTTTGTCCTCCACAGAATCAGAATATATCGCAGCTATTTCTGTAGTGAAGAAAATTATCTGGCTGAGAAGATTGCTTCAGGAACTTATGATCTCTCAAATTAGTCCAACTATACTCTATCTTCGAACCCACGAACTCACTCTAAAACTAAACACATTGAAGTTCAATTTCACTTTCTTAGAGAGAAAGTTTAGAATAAAGATATCGAATTAAGTTATTGTCCTACTGCTAGTATGTTGGCTGATATCTTGACTAAGCCTCTGTCAAGAGAAAATCATGTTGCATTATGTAGCTTGCTAAATTTTATTCAAGATCCTAGGAGTTAAGCTTAAGAGGAGGTGTTGAGATTAAGCATCACTCCAACTCACCAGAATTAGAATCATTCGAGTTCGAGTCATCAGAGCACGAATCATTCGAGTTTGTCCTGAGCACCAGTACACTATGTAAATACACACACACACACACACTCTCTCTCTCTCTCTCTCTACGACAACTTTGCAGTCTTACTCACTAAAGTTGAACGTCTGTTCAATCAATCAACTGGAGCAGAAGCGGGATCGACAATGAACTCTTCGAGTTTGAGATCTTCGACTACATCATCTTCGATCACCTACGAACTCAAAGTCTTCGAGCTCGAGATCCACGCCATCCACACAGCCCTGTCCAAGCGTAGGCCACGTCACAGTTCACTTTAGCACTTTTAGTAACTGCACTGCTTCATGCTCGTTGCCCACATAGTCATTGTAACTGTTCCATGTATATATACATAACGACAACTCACGAGACAACAACTAGTGATGAACATCTGATGAACACACATGCAAGTGGAGAAGAATGAATCAAAGTTCTTGCGCGAACTCCATTGTGTCTTAATTATTTCATGAAAGCTATTCAAGGAATAGAGATAGTTATTTAATCCGTAGCTAGCTAAGTAAGATCACTCACTACACACAGTGCGCCATTACTGTGAATCATTCTTGGGCACATGATTTTGATCTGATCATTGTATTTATAACTGCTTAATTCAGATTCTCTATTTTCTTATGTGTATTGCACTACGAATACTTTCTGATTATTTTCTTTCTCAATTAAAACTCACTCAATTCAAAATGTCTAATCTTGAAGGAAGCATGGCTGTCTCAGACACTTAATTGTTTGCTCCCTTCATGGTTGTCTCTGACACCTACCAAGACATTCCTCCATTCGATCTAAGTCAATGTTGATGTTGTAGTTTTGGTAAAGGTCCTATAAAGTTCTCTATGTTGGAGCTGTTTTTCTTATTGCACATCCAATTTATTCAAGAGCACCCCAACATGATCCTATTGACAATGGATTTCAACTTCATTATGGGCCTATTAGAATCCGAATGCCTACACTCTACAATCTGTTTTAGTTATTTCTTTGGTGCTTACAGATTGTAGATTATTACTAATCTAAACTAAGCAAGAACATGAAATGAGATTGAAACTAATCCCACTGAAATCAATAGAATCAACAACATAACATCTACACTAAGACAATGTAAATCCTACAAAGTGCTTGTTACAACTGTCACTCAATACTTGTAACAAAAACTCCTCAGGGAGTCAGCACCAAACAACATCAGATGGGTTATGATCTACCACAAGGCCTTGCACATCTACCTAATTTTAATCGCAAAATCAAACTTGAAGAGGAAGAATCAACAACAAACACATCCATACATTAGTACCCAAACTTAATGCATGAAAATGGAACATAGATGGAAATGCAATAGAGAGATATTCGAAATTCAATTCAACAACATTTCAATACAATATCACATGCTTGGAAACTCGTGGAAGAGGCCTCTATGTATACCCACAAGCTGTGATGAATCCAATTCTAACATAATTTGGATTCCACCTCTTACAAAAGAGTGAATCCCATTCTATAAAGATTTGGGTTCCACCTCTTACATGATAATAGGAGGCCTCTTTATTCAAAAACATAACTTATATTGAGAAAGTTTAAATTACTAGCTCCCACATGGTTTTCCATCTTTTGGGAATTACCATTGGGCTCACAAAATATACATTTTAGTCTAGCACTAATAATTCTCGTGCTCTCAAACTCGACTCTCAACTTCATCTCTACTAGAAGCCCTTTTGAGTGGAGAGGCTCTGCATTGACACCTTGGGGCATGGCATCAGCTAACATTATCCTCTCCTATAGTGTTGCAGATCCCACTACATTGCTTCAGCTGTGATGTGTGGTTCTTGGAAAGGCATGGATCCGCGCTTGCCTACATAAAACCAAGAACTTATTGGTTTTGTTATCGTGTGTCTTGGCAAAACTTCAAAAATTCAGCACCTTATCAGGATAGCCCTGCATAACTAAGTGGCTCTTGCTTGTCCTTTTCAGTCTTTCTTCTATGAAGAGATTTCTCGTAGCCAACCTTCCTTCCGATGGCTTCAAACAAGATGAATCTTGTCTTTGCGCCCAACGGAATAGGACCCACAGGTACGGCTTCATTCCAAGTATGAACTTATTTTCATACCACTTCTTGATCATCTGCACCTACTAACTGGAAGTAAATGTGGCTCGGAAATAAAGCCTTGCCATCATTAGATGCGCATCTTCTGTTTGCAAGGGTTGATTAACGTCCAACCTTATGGGTGGTAGCCCTATATCCCAGTAGCACTATATATAAGAAAAAGTTTGCACTTTCTTGGATTACTGTATCCGCACTTCCCCTATAAGCATATACAAACTTGAGTAGCGCATCTTGATACTTTACAAAAGTTGAGTTTGAATCAATTTCTAGAATTATAGGTCAATTGACTTGTCGCTCGGCTGATCACGTTTTCTTCCAGGGGTCTCTTCTCTTGATTGGCACATAGTAAGGGTCGACCATTTTCCATCTTGGTGCCCTCAAGTACTCTTGTAGCTACTCGTTGTTATTCACCAGCATCATGATCTTCCAGGAGGGTTGTGGGTGCTGAGTTTGGGATATTATTCAGCAGTTGCTTTCTTTGTCCTTCCTCATTCTCTTTTCTTGTAAGTCTTTTGGAATTCATCAGACTCTTTTCGATTATCGTATCATCTTTTGATCTTTTCTATGGATTTCTCGAACAACTTTCTTGAGGGCCTTGCCAAATAATCATCCAATGTTGCGGCACTTTTTGTGTTAGGAACCCTTGGTGTTGAACCCTCGAACCTTGATCCAGTGAAGGTATCGCTCTTACTCTTTGGAGGAGATGAAGAAAGTCCCATTGAAGGCTACACCGTCTCATCAAGTGGATCTTGATCAAAAGAATTAATATCGGGTGGTGATGGAGGTGAGAATGGTTTATGAGTAAAGGGTGGTGAGTTAGTTATGAGATTATACTAAGTTGTTGGCGAAACGATTTAAAAAAAAAAAATGGTCATTAGATCTTAGAGAAGATGTGGTGGGTATGGTGTTAGAAGTGGATGTGGAAGTGGTTGAATAATTAAATGGAACCAATGAAGGTTGGTAAGATGAAAATGATTCAGAAAACACTTCGGCTTTCTCACTTGTCAAGAAATACACGGAGTTTTACCTTAGTGCCGCAGTTTAATATCATCAAGTATTGCAAGTTAGCTCTCTATCAAGCTTTCAAGCTTGAACTCTCTTGAGCATTCTAGCTCATTTTTAGAGTTATATTTTAGAGGTGTTATTGCGCTATTAATAGCTTATCAGCATAGCTGCTTCTTATCAGACTTATCCTCACTTACTTAGAGACAACTTAGAGTGCACGATTTCTATCCGCTAATGTTTTGTGCTCATTAGCATCTGATTTTGTTTTTACTGAATCAATATTTATCTTTTATTCCGTTCAGTGTATGTCAGAATGCATGCATCTCTATATTTTCTTTGTAACTCATAAAATTGTCTGAGAATTCAATACTTCATGTTTGGCTACGTAATCACTTAGTATCTAGCGATTTCAAATTTAGTTGCTAAAGATTGAACGTGATTCCCATCACTATTGCTTTGTTCAATTTTTGATAGACGTAGTCATGCATTGGAAGTAGGTTCCGCTATGATTATCTAACCTATTTCTGACATGGTATCAAAGCTATTTCACTACTTCTTTATCTGATTCCTTCATGATATCAAAGCGAAAGCTCTAATACTTGATATCTTTCGCAATATCAAATTGATATCAAACTCTTCAATCTTTTAGTATCAGAGAATTGGCTTCCTATTGTTGGGACTACTACATGTTAGCATCATTGATACAATCGACAAACTAAGTTCCAAATGGATTCTCAAAGTAAAGTCGGTCTTATCGTAGACAAGCTGAATGGATTCAATTATCATTTGTGGAAATTTAAGTTGAAGACCTTGCTAATCGCCAGCGAATTATAAGATGTTGTTACAAGTATAGAAGTAAAACCCGAAGATGTCGTCCTCAAAGTGAAAATCGAAGGACGGTAAAGCTTTCACGCTTATTATTCTCAATATATCAGATACACAGATTGGACACCTAGCTAAAGCTAAAACGTCAAAAGGCGTTTGGGACATCCTGAACTCACTATATGACATGAGGGACATAACTACCAAGTTATATCTACGAAGGAAATTCTTCACATTTAAGATGTCTGTTGGCGATTCTCTTCAGAATCGCATTAATTATTTTAACATCTCTTACAAAAGATGGCTGTTGTCAAATCAATCATAGACGATCAAGATGCAATTATGACATTGCTTTCAAGCTTGCCCTCTACATATGAGAACTGAGTGATGATCATATCGACACACTTAGACTTAGCTCTTACTAGAGTTATCACTATGTTGCTGCAAGAAGATAATAGAAGAAGTCAAGACACTTCGTCGACTTCCTCCTCTCAGACTTTATATGTCAACACAAAGCACTGAGGTCAAATAACGAGGGAGAATATATCTCCAATGAATTCAAGGAGTACTGCCTCAACAACAGCATTGAGCAACAATATTACCTCCTATTCACCTCAGTCAAATGGTCTTGATGAGAGAAAGAATAGGACCTTAGTCGAATCAAGAAAATACATGTTATCACATGCGACACTTCCGAAGTCCGTATGGGCTGAAGCTATTTCAACAACAACTTATATTCAGAACAGATGTCTTACTAAAGGCCTCTTAGACAAAACACCATTCAAAGTTTGGACAAGTACCAAACCTTCTTTATCAAACTTACGAGTTTTTGGACGTACTGCCTTTGCAAAGATACCTCGTGATCTCAGAAAGAAGCTCGACTTCCAGAGTATCAAATGTGTTTTCATCAGCTACACTACTTTAGATCAAGCCTACAAGTTGTTTGATCCCATCGAGTCGAAGATATTCACTAGCCGGGATGTTATCTTCATAGAAGATTAGTTTCAAGACCTCAAAGAAAAGGACAATTTCCATGTAGCCGACCTGCCAGATTCTTTTGACGCTTTGAACTCTCCAGTTCCACAGGTGACTATTCCCATTGAAGGTCCAAGCTCTTCTACTTATGATGAACAATGAATCAATGGCGGGTCAGAAGAAGGTGATGTTGCATTTCAACAATTACAATATGATGGAAATGATCAACTTCCTCTATTACTTAGAAGATCTTCAAGAACCAATAGACCACCCAACCGGTATATCGATGAGTTTGTAGCCTACCTTGTTCAAGAATCGACGTCTGTCCAAGAGGCACTCAATCACTCTAATCTCTGGAAAGAAGCTATGGATAAAGAGTATTCATCTCTTATCAAGAACCAGAGATGGACGATTGTTGAATTACCTGCAAGTAGAAACGTGGTTGATTGCAAATGGATTTTCAAAGTCAAGTTCAACGCAGATGGAAGTATCAATAGAAGAAAGGCACGACTTGTTGCCAGAGGATTTCTTAGGTATACAACGTCGATTACATTGAAACTTTCAGTCCAATAGTCAAACATTCTTTTATTCGACTTTTGCTATCATTTGCCGCTACAGCAGATTTGGAAATACATCAAATGGATGTACATACAACATATCTCAATGGAGTTATCAAAGAAGACATTTACATGGTGCAACCCGAAGGTTATATTATCGAGGGCAAACACAATCATGTGTGCAAACTCCTTAAGGCACTTTATGGCTTGAAGCAATCTGCTCGAGCATGGTTTCAAAGGATCGATACTTTTTTTTATTGATCATGCGTACGCATCTAGCTCTTCAGATTCAAATGTTTACTTCAAAGCAGTGCAGCAGTCTTTTATCATTATCACTTTATATGTGGATGATACATTGCTTTTCAGCAATAGTACCAATCTGATAAAAGAAGCTAAGACAATGTTATCTTTCGAATTTGACATGACTGATCTGGGTGAAGCTCATTTCTGCCTTGGTAAACAAATCCATAGAGACAGAAAATAGAAGTTGATCTACATCACACAATAGAGGTACATCTACAACATTTTAGTTAGATATAATATGATCAATTGCAAAGTAGCTCTCTCACCCCGCTCCAACGACATTATTTTGTGATAATCAAAGTGCCGCTTTATCAGCCAATCCTAGATTTCATTCCATGAGTAAGCACATTAAACTAAATTATCATTTCATCAGAAGCAAAGTTTTCAACGAAGAGGTCAGATTGCAGTATTGTAGAACGCAAGATATGACAGTTGATATTTTTACCAAAGCATTAAGTTTGGATACACACATAAGATTCTGTGTAGAACTAAGTTTGAAGGTCAAGGCATTCAAGGATTCAGATTAAGGGGGAGTGTTGAATTATTCTCCTTCTTACCAATCGACTAATCGGTTTTAGGATGATCAACGTGAAGGCCCATCCTTTAGCTTCCATTGGGAGATTGCAGCATCGTCTGCTTCGGGTCTTGCTTCTGCACCTGTGACAACATCATAAAATTCCTTAGCCATTAGCACAATTTTCATCTTAAATTTTCACAGATGGTAGTTGGATCCATCAAGCTTGTCCACAATGGGAGTGACTTTCCCTTAGGAATCCATGTGGAATTTAGTCTAGGTGATAGTGATAACCTGTTAGCCGATATTTTCGCACGGCAAATCGGGCTAATATTAAAGTTTAAATTCACAAAATTGAAAAAACTAGCATGTAAAACCCGGCTAAAATTGACTTTTAAAAAAAAAATCGTCAAGAATATTTTGTGGTCATTTTTTGTAAAGACCGAGCCAAAAGTGCTGGTTCACCTAGAATTGGGTCCCAGCCCACTGTACATGAGGCTAGAGAAAAGTTTGAGGCTGTAGAAATGGCTTGTAACAATGTTTTGCAGCTTTTTGGCCAGTTGTGAAAATAGTCGGCATAGCTGTGCTGAAATTCCACCATGTACAGAGTTGGTTTTACGAAGTCAACTTTAGGGAAAGAGCCGTCAAAGAAAAAAATTAGCGAGCAAAAACAAGGCCATGAACTATGGACAATATTGAAAAATTACAAAAACCCTAATGGCAAAAATTGGACAGTTTTTGGAAAAAAAGCAAAATACGCAAATCAAGCTGGTAACCCTGAGAAACCAAAAGCCAAAAGCCGGGCCATACATGCTACAAGAAAAATTAAAGAGAAATCAAATGAGAGGCCAAGGAAAATGGAGGACCAAGGAAATGGAGGGCACCTAACAAGGGATAGAGGTTGACAGAAGTCTTCACCCACCTTTTGGATAGGAAATGCAAGAAGACCTTGGAGGCTAGAAAAGTTTGAGAGATATCTCCTATAGCTTTTGTCAAAAATGACATCTTGGCTAGTATTGGAGGTATCCAATAAAGGGCTTTAAATGGCACCAACCCCTATACTCCCATGGAGGCCACTTGATGTACTTACCAATGGGGGGGGTGGACAAATGGACAAAAGGGCTTGAAGGACATGAAAATTGAAAAGGCTTCATTTTGAAGGGGGACCCTTGAGATTTACTATAAAAGGAGGGCCACTCTTTGTGTTGAGAGATAGTGGAAAGTTGGAATTCATGTGGAAGTTATGTTGCGAGCCATTTTGAGTTAGAAGCACAGTTTAATGTTGAGAGAGTTCCATGTTGAGAGGTAATTATGTTTGGTGAGTTAGTTGGATAATAGTAAGATGATGTTGATAGTTGGATAGTTGATAGTTGGAAGTCATGTTGGTTGAGAGTATTTTAGAGTAGAGTATATGTTGAGAGTTAGTGGATGGTTGGAAAGCATTTGGGTTGTTGATTGAGACTTGATAAGTTTGAGAGTGGGTTGTCATGTATTCTTGTATCTTGAAGTTTGGTGGAGTGTTGTCTTGTATTCCTAGTTTCTTGTTGCTCAATACTAGTGCTTTGTATGGGATGTGGGAGGTTAACTTCACTTTGTGTGTCTTGTAGTCTCATTGTTTCCCATGCTAGTATTGTCAATTGAGAAAGTAGTATGCTAAATATTGAGAGGTACTTGTTCAATGTTAATGGCTGGAGAGTGAGGTTACTTACCCCCATGGTTGATTAGTTGAAGGTCGCATGACCCTCACTAGCATGCTTCCTGCATGTTTGTGGAATGTTAGTGGTTTTCATGAGGTGAATGTTTGAGGGTGAAGCATAAGTATGTTTGTTTGAACATTTGTAGTTTCTTACAATTGGTTGTTTGGTGGGTTGAGCATTGTGTGCATGAAGTTGTGGAAAAGGGGTTAGTTGCTTTGTGAGTACCTATTTTGAGAATGGTGAGAGTGATTTGAAGGATGATGACTTTTTCTATGATCACATAATCAACTGTTCGCATGTAGTGAGAGAGATCATAGTGAGAGAGGCTATTGAGGATTGAGCTAGAGAGGCATTTGGAATAAAGTTTCTATTTCGGAGTGGGCGACCTGCCCAGTCACCCTGCGTGCTATCTCGCTACTCCTACAACCCCTCGCTGCGCTGCCCTGCCCTGCCTCTGTCGGCGGCCCTGTGGAACATCTCTGTTTGCGGCCCTGTGGAACATCTACTGTATGCGGCCCTGTGGAATATTGTCAACCTACGGCCCACTGTTGGGGATACGTAGAATGGTCTACCATCTGCTGTGTTCTAGCGACTGTAGCCAGCATCTGCCGTCGTTGGCCACCGTCCTTCTTGCTTGTGGATTCAATGTTTTGTTAGTTGTGCTTATTTTGAGCATAGTATGACAAATATAGTGTTTGCTACTGGAGTACACCAAAAGACAGGAGGGCAATACTCACAACTAAATGACACTTATGAAGGAAATGGATCGCACCTGAAGAGACCGAATACATTGGAGATCAATCGCACCTCTATAGCCATCATTCAACCTGCTATCCATCGCATTCTAGAAGGCAAAGTAAGACAACAAAGGCAATACGACCTGGACTTTGAGACATTCATGACTAGAGTTTCTCCATAATCCGGCTACCTTGTTCATCACTAAGGTATTTTTCTTCCATATCGATACCACTTTATAGAACGTCATTTATATAAAACATGATTATTTTGGTCAATCGGTTTGTCTTGGTCGTTGGCGGGTGACCGAGGTATGTGTGTGTATGTACGTGTTTATGTATGTGTGTGTATTCGTGAGAGTGCGTATATTTGTGCATGCACGTGGGCATGTGTGTATATGTATGTATGTATGTATGTAACTCATCGATTCTAGACGTCAGATGTAACTCGTCGGTTCTAGGCATCAGATGTAACTGGTTGGTTCTAGACATCGGATCCAGGTCTTCGGATGCACTGTTGGATCTAGGTCGTTAGATGCAACTCATCAGATCTAGATGTCGATGCAACTCATTTGTTCTAGATGTCGGATGTAATTTGTCGGTTCCAAATGGTGAATTAACCTTAAGGATGTACTGTATGTACCCAAACTAACAAAGAATTTATTGTCAATCAACAAGATTATCGATCAGGGCTATAGAGCTTTGTTCAATTCAAAACAATGTACCATTTTGGATAAGAACTGTAATGAAGTCCTCTCTGCACACAGAGAAGAGAATTTATATATCTTGAGTCATGAATATGCACTTACTACTTCTATGAGTAATTCTGATGCTCATATTTGGCATCAAAGATTAGGTCATTTAAGCATGAGGTCGATCTTGTACATGCATCATAATAGCTTGGTCAATAATATGAATATTACTGTTGTCTCTAGTAGACTGTCTGTGAAAATTGCTTACTAGGAAAACAACCTAGAACAAGATTTCCTAAAGGACAAGCCAAAAGGACGAAGTCTATTCTTGGATTAATCCATAGCGATCTATGAGGTCCTATGAGCATGCCCTCTTTGGGTCGCTATATTTCCTCACATTTATTGATGACTACTCCCGATTTACCAACGTTATGTTCATTAAGAACAAGTCTGAGGCCTTTAACTATTCTAAGGAATACAAACAGTTTGTTGAGACTCAAACTGGTCAAAAGATCAAGACACTGCGGTCTGATTCAGGGGGAGACTACATGGCTATTGAAATGGTAGACTACTTAGCTTCATGTGACATGCACCATCAATTCACTACAAGCTATACTCCACAACAAAATGGAGTAGTAGAACGAAAGAATAGAACAATATTGAAAGCATCACGATCCATGATGTCCAATGCTCAATTACTTAAGAAATTTTGGGCTGAAGCAATATCTACAACTTGCTATTTGCAAAACTATTTCAGCACAAAGGCAATAGTTGATTCCAAAACTCCATTTGAAGCCTACTATGGGTACAAACCAAGTCTGAAACACCTACGTGTGTTCGGATGTCTCTGCTATGCACAGATACCGTCTGATTGTCATGTACTTTTAGTACATCAGTGCTTTTCAAGACAATATAATATCCATTGTAAGCTTTGTAGGCCCAAAAGGAGCTATTAGCCTTAATAACAAGGCGGTTCTCTTTTTAGGCCCACCAAAGTAATTAATAAGGATAATAGGCCAACAAGGGTTCAATATAGTTTAGATAACTCTTAACAAGAGCTAACTATCCCTCAAGATAGTTATGTTTAGTTAAGTGAGAGCATTGTCTATAACTAGGCAAGAGATGTCAATTTGTGAATCTTTTGGCTCATTTGCAAGGGAGAGCTTTTTGCTTCCTCGTGAATGTTAGCCATAGGGATCTCCATTGCTAGGTCTCATGTGTCCTATCCGCATGAATCAATGCTCCATTTCCATTGAATGTACTCTTTCTTTCATTGCTAATGTAATTCCATTGTGATCTCATTGTTTCTAGGTTTCTATGGATATGCTATCTTGATGGTATTGTACTTTTCTTGCTATTAGCTTACTATTATTGTAATTGCTATTAGTTTGGGATTTGACACATGAAATTGCTTGGTATCAGAGCATAGATCCTAAATTCATGATGATTCTATGTGAATTTCATTAGATTTGATACGTTTATTGCATTTGTAGCTTTCTTTTTGATATTTTTTAACTTTGAATTTTTCAGGTATGTTCAGACAAATTTTTAACATTCAATTTTGGTTTTCATTTCTAATTTGATTCAATAGGTTTGTAGAGATTTGCTTAGCTTTCATTTGCACCAATTTGCAAGCAATTTGGGTAAGAGATGCAAAAGTTAATGTAATTCTCCCAAAAGCTATCAAAATAGGTGATTAGAAATTTTCTTTCACTTTGTTTGAATTTTTCAGATGCTGTTTGAGTTTTAATCTCAAGTTTCTTTAAATAAGATATTATAGCATTGTCTTGGCTTTGATATGATCCACATGGCAGGTCATTTGGATTAGTATCCAAAAAGTTATGACAAATCTTGTTTCCTAGCTCTAGTTTTGCTAATGTTTTTCTCTCAAAAAAATTTCATCCCTGCTCTGTTGTGAATTTGACCTATCAAATCACATTCAATCATTGATCTGATCCAATAGGCTGATGGAGCTTTTTGTTACTTTTTAGAGGTACTGAATTTTTGTGGGATCAATATTAAGAAAGTTAAGATCAAATTAGTGGATATGGGTCACACTAGCCAGAATTTTGAAAATTTTCTTTTGGATTTTTCCAAGTGAGAGAAAAGCACTTCAATTTCTCATTTGTGAAGTTTGGTTCCTTCGTAAAGTTTTTTCTAGTCCTTCATTCTGACGTTTCGCAGGTTTAAAACAAAACAAAAAAGATCTAACCCTACTCTCACAGAGCCCTAACCCTACCCTCACATATTAGGTCATGAAAAAAAAAGTGTGAAACACCTAAAAAACACCCTGCTCTAATTTTAAAACCCTAATTTCTAGGGTAAGTTTAAAAATAAAAAAACAAAAACAAAAACCAAAACCATATACCTAAGTCCCTAACCCGCTCCCCTCACACGACCCGCTGCTCGCTCACTCACTCACTCACTCTCTCTCTCTCTCTCTCTCTCTCTCTCTCACGGCCCCTCCTCTTCTTTTCTCTCTCTAACACTCCCTCCCTCTCTCACGCCACCCCCCCACCCCCTCTCTGCCCGGGCCCGCCCCCTCGCGTTCTCACCCTCTCACGCACCCCCCCGGTCAGTGTTCAGGAAAGCCAACCTAGTTCAAGAATGGAACTGGCATCTTTTCTCAAAAATCGGCATGGCAAAAATTGTACAGGATTTTTTATGTCATAAATCTTGGATTTTATAGGGGAAAACCGGGAAGTAAGAGCTTGTCACTCAATAGAGGCCGAAGAACTTTTTCACATATCAGTTCCAACACTGCGGGCCTCGGCCGCCTTCTCTTCCCTCTATCTGCGTGCAACAATGCCCTCCCCTTCTCTCTCTCTCTCTCTCTCTCTCTCTCTCTCTCTCTCTCTCTCTCTCTCTCTCTCTCTCTCTCTCTCTCTCTCTCTCTCTCTCTCTCTCTCTCTCTCCCTGCTCGCGCCCTTGCCGCCCCTGCGAAGATTGTGTGGGAATATTCTTTGAAAATATTCTCTAGCATATTCCTTCTTTCTACTCCCCTTTGTGCCCATATTTTTTTTTCCCTGTTTTTAAATTTTTTTTTACGGTTTTCCAAAATCCTTCAAATGCACAACCGTTAAAAAAAGTTGCCGTAAATTTGCACCATATCAACAACCGTTAAAAAAAGGTGCCATAAAATTTTTAAGATTTTCACGGTTCTTTTTATTATTCTATGAGCACTGAAATCTTTCATGGATTTCAAAGTGTTATCAATTCCAAATTTGTAAATTTTTTTTAATACCCCACCTAAATTGTATATAATCCATTTTACTAGCTTTTCTTTAAACTTCCGTAACTTCTTTGTTTGAGTTCGGATTTCAGTGGAGTAAAAATGAAAAGTGATCAAAATGGCGAGCTTGATACTGAAAAGTTATTAACATTTTGTAATTATTACTTTCCATTTATTTGTTTTAAGAACCTCTTTCTTGAGTCAGATTTTACGTGTTTTCATTTGTTATTTTCGAAGCTCCATAATTTTTTCATTTGAGCTCGGAATTCGATAGTGTAAAAAGCAAAATTGCTCGTGGTGACAAATTGAGCACAACTGCTACTTTATTTTAATTTGTTACACTTTCCATTCACAAATACTTTATTCTTTGAGGACTCCGAATTTTTAAGTGGGTGGAGAAGAGCATTTTACCAGCCTGTAAAATACCATTCTGAATAAATTTCAGTCGGTGAATTCATAGCCCACAAGTCTCATTAGCCATTAATGATGAATTACTGTTATAGTGAAAACATTCAACTTCCATCTATTGGCGAAATGCCATCTGAAATCGCACTTTATAGCTTTGCATTTGACGGACAACCAAGTTCAATCAACATTGATGACTGGTTGACTAAATTAAAAGCTTACTTTCGTCATCGCCATTATTCTGAAGAGGGTAAAATCTATTTCGCTTCATTTGCTTTCAAGGACAAGTTCAAGCATGGTGGGATACTCAAGCACATCCAATCAGAAAACTTTTGCTTGCTTTGATAGTTTTACAAGATTCTACGTGAAATCATTTGAATTGCTCAAGCAAACTAGATCTGTATATCAATTCAATCAACAATTTCATTGGTTCCAAAGACAAAAATCGAGTTTAGAAAATGTTTGGACTGCTATTTCAATTCTCTTCAAATGCCTATCAAAAATGTGCTTCAACCAAATCTTTCCAAATATTCTCATGCTGCTAGTTCTATGGAGTTCCCCGATATGATAGATCGTGCACTTGCTCTTGAGCATTTATCTACAAACCAAATCAATGAATGGTGGAAAGTCACTGCTCAACGGAAACCTTATTGTTACAACCAACGATTGTCTGAATACATTAGTCCTACCTTTGATGGAAGCATTCACTCCATTAATGTAGACAATTGGCTAGAAGATTTGGATTATAACTTCTACTATAGTGGATGTATTGGTGACAATAGTATGATTTTCTTTGCTTCATCGAGTTTCCAAGGACGTGTTCAGTCACGGTGGAACATCATTCACGACTTTCTTCCTGAGAACTGGTTAAATTTCAAAATAGTTTGTAGGTAGATCTTCAATCGTTCCGACTTCATCCAATGGTGTTCTTTGAACCAGATAACTAGAGTTGTTGAGTACAATCGAGAATTCCATCAAATGGTCCCAATATTCGATTATGGAGAAGTATATCTTGTACAATGCTATATATATGGCTTACAACCTCAATATCGGAGCATTGTAGAAAATTATCTACAAACTACTTCTCTCCAACCTGGGTTTCGATTAAGGGAAACTATGGAATATGCTTTAAAGTACGAGCAACAAGAACAAAGGCTTAAGCTGGAAGCTGAAAGGAAAGAAGTACAATCCAGGTGGTTTGAGAAAATGAAGATGCGGATTCAGAAAGTGAGTGTATACACTAAAGCATCAATGGATCGACAACCACATGCGCATGAAAGAGAAGAACCTTCTGAAGATGAAGATGATCCCAACAATGAGTCTGATGAGCAAAGTGCCAATGACGAAGCAATTGAGCAAAGCGATGACAATGAGTTAGATGAGCAAAACAACAATGAAAGTCAAGTCTCACATCCAAATACAGTTGTAGGCAACAAAAGTCCAATTCAAGATTCTGATCAAGTTACAACAACAGATGGTGAAAATTAGGATTCAGACGAAAGTCAATTCTCAGATCAAGATGTGAAGATAATTGAACATCCTTTCGAGTTTCACTTCAACCATCAAAGTCTGGAACTTGACCTACATCAATGTCTTAATCTGGTCAATGAACAAGCAACTATGGATTGTCAAATTGAGAATATTGCTTTGCTCGAAGAAAGTTGTTCAAGGCATTCACCAAACTTTCAGATTGAGGACTATATGACACCGGCATTCCATTGCTTGGAATTGAGTGGCTATTTAAAGGATCCGATCTGCGAACCAATTCAATTTGATTTGGGAGCGTTTGAGAATATTTTAATTTTTGACAACAATCTAATGGAGTATGAGGTATTCAACAAGGATATTGTCTGCAATGAAGAGATTTCATTATTTCATATAAATCCAACTTGTATCAATACCTTGGAGTATTGTTCAATGCCTCATAGATCCATTTTACAAGATCTTCAAGTGACTTCAATTGAAGAACCCATTTCCTATGGATTCTCCAGAACTCAGAAGCCAAATTGTAATTCATGTGCATATGCAGAATGTATGGATGTGAATAATGATTGGGAACATTCTCTCAGTCAGCCAACACTCTATAGGAAGCTGATTTTAAAATATGCCATCAATCTATATCAGTTTCTTTGGAGAGGTTTACATTGCTCAATAGACTCTAATGTGATCAATCTTCAATTGAGTAATGTTAACAATGATTGTTCATCAATGGTTATTTGGAACAATCGAAACATCAAATCCCTGGTTCAACTTTGGAATGGGTTTTCACTACTTGGGATTGATGCTTCAACGATTTATATGGGCAACTGCAAATTTTATATTTTGAGATGAGAGTCTATTTTGGAGGTCAATCAGGTCAAATATTTACAGCCACCTATGAATGAGGCATTGACCAGATTTGAGAAAATATATTTTGGTCAACAATATGCCTAGAGATATGCTTCATCATACGACAAAGTGTCAATATTCATGTCGAGTACTTCATATGGAGCATTTATATACGAACAACAATTCATGACTACCATCATTTATGACAAAATTGTAATTTTCTTCATCAAATTGGTCAAACAACATGGATTGGCAGTTACGACAGAAGAGCCGGATGCAAGACATAACCAAGAATCCAAGGGAATTGGATAAGTATCTAAATTGGTATGATGTCGAGGAAGCAGACAAAAGAGGATATTGAGGTGACACACTCTGTCCATTCCATACAGATTGGTTACCAATAAGCAATATGGTGCTTCATCAAACTCTTCTTTGACCATCAGTTTTTCCTCCATGGAAACAAGGATTACAGTCTGAAGCCAACAAAATAATTTCAATTTGACAGCTTTGGATCTGTGATGAAGCAATACGTTTTTGGACGACACATCCTCAATCATGACTACTTAACCAAGGCGATCAAGCTGATCAGACAAGCGTCTTCATTTTTTAGGACAAAAATGTTTTAAGTAGGGAGAGTGTCATGACTACTTAACCAAGGCGATAAGTTGATCAGACAAGTGTCTTCATTTTTTAGGACAAAAATGTCTTAAGTAGGGAGAGTGGCCAAAAGGCGTTATTAGCCTTAATAACAAGGCGGTTCTCTCTTTAGGCCCTCCAAAGTAATTAATAAGGATAATAGGCCAACAAGGGCCCAATGTAGTTTAAATAACTCTTACCAAGGGCTAACTATCCCTCAAGATAATTATGTTTAGTTAAGTGAGAGCATTGTCTATAACTAGGCAAGAGACATCAATTTGTGAATCTTTTGGCTCATTTGCAAGTGAGAGCTTCTTGCTTCCTCTTTGTGAATGTGAGCCATAGGGATCTCCATTGCTAGGTCTCATGTGCCCTACCCACATGAATATCCTCGGCGTGAATGTAGTGAACATGCTCCATTTCCAATGATTGTACTCTTTCTTTCATTGCTAATTTCATTGGCTACTCAACATCACATAAAGCATATCGCATTTTTGATGATGAAACAGGTCAGCAGAGTCTTAGTCACAAGCCGAGATGTTGTCTTCCTTGAAGACAAATTTTATGATTTCAAGCAAAAAGCAGAAATACAAGAGTTTGTCCCAACAACTCCATGTACCATCGATAGGCCGGGACCTACGAATGTTCAACCAAAAAATGAAGACCTCTCAGTTGTGAAGAATTTCAGATCAATTAAGATTTAAATTCATAGCATGATCATGGGTTAGAAAAACAACATATCACCAATCTTGCCAATGTAGAAAAATTAGCATCTACTCTAAGAATGAGATGAAAACTCTAATAGATCTTGATCATACATGAACCAAAACATAAAATAATGTTATTGTCCATACAATTACAGTAAGCTAATGTATTTCACAAGTTTGGATCTGAAAATAGCAATTAATGAACATTCTACACATAGAATTGCAAGATATCACAAGTATAGTGCACCAATGGGTAATAGAACCCAAGAGAACCATGTATAAGCATGAATGAGATAAGAGAGAGAGAATGTTTTCTCTTTCCACGAGTTACATTCTTTTATAGCAGGTCCAAAACCTAAATTGCCACTTGGTTTCCCTCCATAATAAAAAATCCTACTATTTTTGGGACTAGATTCAATGTACGCAACATTCAAATTTGAATATACTAAAACTCGACTTCTACATTTCCCACAATTTCCAAAAGTTTTTTATTCAAATGCTTTTAGACTAATATAACTTTGAAAAGTCTAAGTCTAAATGAAAATTGGCCTCAATTGTGTATTTGGGAGTTTTATCAACTATGACCAATATTGACTAAACTAGTTGAAATCTTTCACACTCCCTCTTCAACTAGTTTTAGCTTAACCATAGAGCTGTGATCCATCTTTAGAATGATCTCCATCCTAAGTATAGACCTCCTTTCTAATGATCTAAAGTAGCTTTCATAATTGATAGAGAATAGTGCCCACTTGGGATGCTTCACTATTTCTTACATCAATTTTACATGTCAAGGTGTAACTAGAACATGAAGAATCAAATAGAATGTAAACGAGATGATTTCTCCATGCTATAAACTTTGAACTCTCTGAAAAATTACAGCAACCAAACAATAAATGTGAGTGATCACCATTTGCTTGCAAGTCTTCTCCATCTTTTTCCTTTCTTGCCATGTATCCACCATGAAACTCCATGAATGAGCCTCCATCTCCATCTTGCCACAAGATGCCATCATCACTTGATGACTTAGCCATGAATGAGTGACATAATGAACCTCCAATAGCTTTATTTCCATTAGCAAAACCAGCCAAGAATGCTAGTACAAATCCAACATCAAAATGATGCTCACCAATGTAGCTAGTTTTACCATATCTTGACGATTTGCACACATCCACATGAAATTGCTCAAAAATGATGTAGCATGTGCATCCAAAATTTCTAAGAAAGTTGACACTTGGCCTCCTCTTGAATAGCATCTCAAAAGGTGTCCTTCAATCCAAAATAACACTCGGCCACCTATTGCACAAGAAATTGGCACACAACCAAGTTTGATCTTAAAATGATTTATCAAGGTTAGCACTTAATCTCATGGCTTTGGCACTTTCACATAAAGTCCTATTCATCATTTCAGCCACTCCATTTTGTTGTGGGGTCCTTGGTGTTGTATACTCCCTCTTGATCCCATGCTCATCACAAAAAGCCTTGAACTTGGTAGATATGTACTCTCCACCATTGTCACTTCTTAAGCACTTGATCCTTGTGGAAAATTGGTTTTCCCTTGCATTTTTCAACTTAACAAAGATATCATACACTTCATCTTTGCTCTTTAGTAGATAGATCCAACAAAATCTACTAAAATCATCACAGTTACATACATCTTAGCTCCACTATTGTTAATTGTAGTAATTCCATGAATATCCGAATGTGAGATAAGAGAGAGAGAATGTCTACAACAAGATCAAGGGAGGTTTGACAAGAGAGCTAAAAGAGCTCTACACATGAGTCAAGATGAATGTTACCAATGAACTACTCAAGGAGATTGGTAAGTGCACATCATCTTTGGAGGCTTGGGAAGCTTTGATGAAGATTTATGAGTCCAAGTCTACATCTAGGGTACTAACCCTAAGAAGACAAATCTTTTAAAGTTTGAAAAATAAGAAAGAGAGTGCTCATGCCTTTTTATTGAGAGTTAAGCAACTTAATGATGAGCTAGCATGCATTGATGATAACATTAAGGAAGTAGAACTTGTGCAAGTTGTACTTAATGGATTGTTGGATGAGCATGCTAACCTTGTTTAAAGCTTTGCAATACAAAAGTCTTTGCCATGCTTGTTGGATTTGCAAGAAGTATTGGTGAATTAAGAGTATAGGCTTCAAGCAAGAGGTGCATTTACATTGACATCTCATGATGGAGAAGAGGCTATGTTCATCAAAGGCAAATTCAAGGACAAAGGGAAGAGCAAGTGGTCTAAAGTACAATATCATGGTGAGTCTTCATCTTTTGATAAGAAGAAAGATAGGTTTAAATTGAAGTGCTTCTATTGTGGCATCAAGGGGCATTTTGCTAGTGATTGCTACAAGAAGAAGAGAGAGCAAGAAGAAAAACAAGGCAATTTCACTTTTGATGAGGATGATATTGGTGATCAAAAATTAAATGATGATATGTTTTTGATGTCTTATTGTTTGCTAACCAATGATGGAGATATTGATCCATGGTGGATTGATAGTGGAGCAAGCTTTCATATGACATGTCACAAAGAGTACTTCACTTCTTTGGTGTCTTATGAAGGAGAAAAGAAGGTCATCAACATGGCCAATGGTGGTAACGTTGTTATCAAAGGCATTGGTACTATTCCTATTTTTCTCTCATCTACAAATAGGAATGTTCATTTGAAGAATGTTTTGTTCATACTGTCATGCCCATGATTGGTCTCGGGTAGCGTATCCACACTAGGGACTGGTAGACCAACAACCTGTAAGTTAATTGTGACTATAAGGGAATTGAGGCCCTTATGCGCACATGGTCATAATTAATGGTTGTAGGCCTAAACACTTGATGGTGGATTTGTATGGGTCTATCAGTGAGTCATTGGGAAACTGGATGATATGGCCCAGATAGGCTGCATAGGTGTCTAGTGAGGTGTCATAGTGCACTACTGGTGGTGCATTGGCCTTGGAGGGTATAAGTATACCTATTGGGCTCTCACTAGTGTATGCTTGATAGCATGACTGGTGGAAGGATGCTGCTGGTGTGATGCCTCATTCCTCTCTGAGTGATTGATCCATAACTTGGGGGCTAGATCCATTTGATCTAGGTTTGGTTGGGTTGGTTTGTCCACCATCAAGTTCCCTTGTGTTGCTTGTGATTGGCATGCTTAGAATAGGATCCTTGGATTGAGGACTTTATACATACCTTCCATTACTAGAAATGTGCTTAGTGTGTGTCAAATGGTTGACAAAGGGCTCAAAGTGAAAATTTTTGGTGATTCTTCTTTGGTCAAAAGGAATGGTCAGGCTGTCGTTGCAATTTGAGAATTCATTCCTATCTCTGCTCTATTTCAAAGTAGCTATACTTCGAGTATTGATTTCCAACAACAAACTTTTCTCTCTTTGGAAGACACAATCTAACGACATTGTCTAAGTCAAGTATCTAAGCCAATTATCTAATGAAGTATCTACACCTTTGTTTAAGGACTTTCTAAGGATTGTCTAACGGATTATCTAACGATTGTTTAAACCATTAACTAAGACATGGAACTTGAGCTATCTATGACATTGTGACTTTGATTGTCTACAAATTGTCTACTAGCAATTGTCTCTAACGAGTTGTCAACATCAGTGTCTACGCAGTTGTCTTAAGGCATCTACCTATGCAAATTATCTAAGACCTTGTCTAAGTGGCTACGCAAGTGTCTAAAACAATTATTGATACATCCTTTACTCTAAAGATTGAAATTCAATTCTCAACGATCCATTTGGCAATTTGGCTATTTGGTTATTGGAAGTGGCCAGTTATTCAAATATTTTCAAAGGTAAAGCAACTATTGATACAACCTTTACTCTAAAGATTGAATTTAATTCTCAATGGTCCATTTAGCTATTTGGTTATTGATAGCGGCTAATTATTCTAACTATTTTCAAAGGCCTTACTCCAATTTTATAGACTAGCATGACTTTATCATTAAGAGTTCCATTCTAATATTTAAAGACCTTGCCCACATGCTTATCTATTTTCCAGAATGAAAGCTAGTTGTCTACAAGGCGAGCATTGGTCCATTTCCTAAGGGCAAATTCTTGAAGGCAGTCAACACCAGAGTAGGTGCAGCCCGAGTTTTACCTCTAAAGGACACTGTGAAGGTCGTGTCTCAACAAGCTAATTACTGAAACTACTCATGCTACTTATTCACTCTTCCAAAGTTTGAACCATTCAATCTTTCATTGGAAGGTCAAATGAATGTCTCTCTTCAAACCTGTTTATCTCTCATCGAAGGTCTACTATGAACCTGCCTGCTAACATATCATTGAAGGGAATGATATTTGAAAGTCTACTATAACTTTCAGTTAGGTCATTCGACCTGCTGCCATGCCATTCCAACGGTCTGAAGGGCATAGATGATTATTATAACCATTTGAAGACACATTTGAAGTAGCACATGAGAGAAACATTGTTCTATTCTAGACTATGCATTGGTCATGAGGAGGTGCGATATAGCCTTTAGCAAGATGAGCTGTTGGACGACGAATCTAGCTACAAGGCTGTAGTGCATCGTCGGATGAACGATCCATGACATAACATTTGGAGATGGACAGTCCATATCAAATATGGTTGCAAGCATGTACTATGGCTTAGAATCTACCTGTTCTTAACCACCAAATTGATGGGGCAAGGGAGATAGAAGAACACGAACGGAGAAGAGAGTAGGAATATTGCGGAACAACTCTCCCGTTCTAATCAGTTGCTAAATGCAAAAACAGTCTAAAAGACTGCTTATGCTAAATGTAGTCACAGCTTGAAGTGTTCTAATTGCCCAACAAGATCTTAAAAATTAATTCATACTCTAAAATAAGAGTACAGTCCACCGAAGAGATAAGAGATGGTTTGTATGTGGTAGTACTGAAATCAGATTCAACTTGAAGTATAGTTTTGAGATAAATGGAAGAGCAGTATGATAACGCGAGTTCCTCAGGCGTCAAAGACAGCCATCGTCTGATCAGAAACTAAGGAGTCGTAGACGTCCGTGTTATGATCAGAGTGAGTAAACAAGCGCAATCAAATAGCAATGAAAGTGCATTCAATCACAACAAGCATTCATCTATGATGTACACAGATAAAAGCAAGTTGCTGTTATATTACACTGAAGCACAATACAAAACATCAATTACAACCAAAATGACGGCGCAATTGGGATGCTCAAATAATGTGTCTCATGGACGGAGCAGCCACTAATCTGTGCTTGGATGATCTATTTATAGATTTCATCTGTGTATTAATTACATTGAATGCTTGTCACCTAATTAGGAAAGCCGTTGTACTTGGAAGTATATGGCTTTTTTGATAGCTATACATAGTATATATACAGTCAACAAATTAGGAACGTTGATGTGGATGAGGACGTCGCTGGAACGTTCCTCGTTTGTTTTAGACGACCTTCGGGATTTTTCTCTCGCTTCGTATTTTTTGCAAGAAGCCAAAGGTTCCCTAAAAAAGGATGGTGATGTCTTTAACCCAAAAATAGATGACCTTTGGGAATTTCTCTCTCTTTGCACTTTTTAGCAAAGAGTTGAAGGTGTGTTAAAAATAGTTAAGCTTTTGAACTATAAAAGTGTCGCATTTTGGAAAAATGCGAAAAAGCCGAAGCTGTTGAAAACATAGTTCATTTCTGCAGACTGTCGTGACAGTTAGATTATTTTTGCAGACTGTCGCAAAAGTAATGTATTTCTGCAGACTTGTTCTAAATGCAAGTTTGTGGAAGTCCTTAAAGATGGCCAAGTCTTCAATGACTTCAAGTCATTAAACTTAACATCTGAACTTGAAATTATGACAGAATTGGTTACCCTTTGTTGGAGATCAGCTGGAAGCCCGTTGCAGACTTTTTTCAATTAAATTGGATGTCTAAGTTGCGATTCCTGCAGGTATCAGATGAGCAGATGTAGAACCAAATTTGGTTTCACCTGACCCTAGATCAATGATCAATAAACATGCAGGAAGAATCATGAAATAGAAATTAGTCATTCACCAAGGAGGCAACTGAGGGCTTAATTTCCAACAGTCCCCCTTAAAGTCATGGTTGGTGCCTTGGTATCTTCGTCAGATTCAGCTTGTTGAAGAAATTTTGGTGCTTGATCTTGGGAAGCACTTTGTTGAAGATGTCTGCGACCAGTTGCGGAGCAGTATTGAAGGATCACTTGCCCTGAGAAAACTTTCTCCCGAATGAAATGATACTGGATTTCTATGTGCTTGATTTGCCATGAAATCTGGGATTCAGTGACAATGAAATACAACTCAAGTTGTCACACAGAATGGTGGTAGTATTAAATTGAGTGTGATGTAAGTCGTGAAGTAATAATCTGATCCATACAGCTTCTTTTGAAGCTTGACATGCTGCGATGTACTCTGTCTTTGTCGAAGAAAGCGCAACAGATTTTTGCTTCTTTGAGTTCCACGAAATCGGTCCCCCTGTCAAATAGAAATAGAACCTTTCTAGTAGAGACTGTTCCTCCCCAATCTGAGTTGGAGTAGCCTTGCAGGACGAGTGGGTCGATAGCATTTCCATCATAACATAAAATTTGGTCTAAACTTCCCTGAATATATCTCATCACTCTCTTTAACGCTTTCTGATGAGAGATCCTAGGATTAGACATTAATTGACTTAACGTGCTGACAATGTATGCTAAATCTGGTCTAGTACATAGCATTGCATACATTAGAGATCCCATTAGTGAATGATAAGGGTACTTTGCTAAGTCGAGTACTTCACTATCAATCTTAGCACAAGAAGGTTTACTCAATACTATGCTTGGATCCTTGGGGGTATCAATTGGTTTGCAATCAGACATATTAAACTTTTCTAAAAAATGCCTTTTAGATATGCCTGCTGGCTAAGATAGATCTTCTTCTGAAGTCTAAAGCTAGTAATGTGAATTCCTAGCAAAGAATGAACAGCTCCTAAATCAGTCATGTGAAATTTCTTTGACAGATCACTCTTAGTAGTGTGTAGAAGAGAAGTGTCGTTAGACAAAATAAATGCATCATTTACATAAAGAGCTACGTGAACTGAATGGATACATATATGCTTGGAATAAATGTTACAGTCAGCTAAATTGTTTGCAAAACCCAATGAGATAAGAAAAGAGTTGATTCTATCGAACCATGCTCTTGCGGCCTGTTTCAGACCGTAGATTGCTTTGTGCAACTTGCACACTTTGTGCTCTTGGCCTTTGACTTCGAATCCCTTCGGTTGGAAGGTATACAACTCCTCTTCGACATTGCCGTTGAGAAATGTTGTCTTGACATCCATTTGGTGCATTGCGAGGTGTTCTATGGCTGCTAACGCAATCAGAGTTTTGATTGACTATCAGAGTTGATCTTCTTGTTGAAGATCCACTTGTTGTCGATAACTCTCTTGTGAGTGGGGAAGTCGACCAGTGTCCAGGTCTGATTCCTCAAAAGTGAGTTGTACTCACTTTCCATAGCTTCTTGCCACTTCACAACATCCTTGGACTCAATTGCCTCGCCTAGGCCCTCTGGTTTTTCTGATGAAGTCTAGAATGATTGAGGTGCATACCTCTCAAGAACTATTTGAGTCCGTGAGGATCTGCGGACATTGGGTTGACTAGGATGCGATGATGCTTCTTCTTGAATTTCTTCAGATATGTTCGAGCTAGCTTGGTTTGGTCTAATGATAGGTACTGTCGGCTGCTTGACTTCTGTAGTTGTAGCTGCAGGTTCTGTAGAAGGAACATCAATGTTGGAAGAATCCATGCTATGTAAAATAGGATGAAATGACATAGCATCGTTTATCGATGGTTGTTTGAAATCATAGTATGTATGTTCTTGAAATATTACATCCCTAGAGGCAAATACTACATTGGTGGATGGATCATAAACTTTATGAGCTTTATGTTCATCTGGATAGCCAATGAACAATATACAAATAGAACAAACTTAATCTCTCGGTTTATTTGAGCTATGCTTTGATACCAATCTGATGGGGCAAGGGAGATAGAAGAACACGAACGGAGAAGAGAGCAAGAATATTGCGAAATAGCTCTCCCATTCTAATCAGCTGCTAAATGCAAAAACAGTCTAAAATATAGCTTATGCTAAATGTAATCAGAACTTTAAGTGTTCTAATTGCCCAACATGATCTTAAAAATTGATTCATACTCTAAAATAAGAGTACAGTCCACCGAAGAGATAAGAGATGGTTTGTATGTGGTACTACTGAAATCAGATTCAATGTGAGGTATAGTTTTGAAATAAATGGAAGAGTAGTATGATAACGTGAGTTCCTCAGGCGTCAAAGACAACCATCGTCTGATCAGAAACTAAGGAGTCGTAGACGTCCATGTTCTGATCAGAGTGAGTAAACAAGCGCGATCAAACAACAATAAAAGTGCATTCAATCACAACAAGCATTCATCTACGTTGTACACAAATAAAAGCAAGCTGCTGTTATATTACACTGAAGCACAATACAAAACAGCAATTACAACCAAAATGACGGCGTAATTGGGATGCTCAAATAATGTGTCTCATGGACGGAGCAACCACTAATCTGTGCTTGGATGATCTATTTATGGATTTCATCCGTGTATTAATTACTTTGAATGCTTGTCACCTAATTAGGAAAGTCGCTGTACTTGGAAGTACATGGCTTTTGTGACAATTGTACACAGTATATATACGGTCAACAAATCAGGAACGTTGACGCGGACGAGGACGTCGCTGGAACGTTTCTCGTTTGTTTTAAACGACCTTCGAGATTTTTTACTCTCTTCGCATTTTTTGCAATAAGCCGAAGGTGCCCTCAAAAAGGATGGTGATGTCTTTAACGCAAAAATAGATGACCTTCAGGATTTTTTCTCTCTTCGCACTTTTTCGCAAAGAGCCAAAGGTGTGTTAAAAACAGTTCAGCTTTTGAACTATAAAAGTGTCGCATTTTGGGGAAATGCGAAAAAGCCGAAGTTGTTGAAAACATAGTTCATTTCTGTAGATTGTCGCGATACTTAAGAGTATGTTTGCAAACTGTCACGAAAGTAATGTATTTCTGCAGACTTGTTCTAAATGCAAGTTTGTGGAAGTCCTTGAAGATGGTCAAGTCTTCAATGACTTCAAGTCATTAAACTTAACATCTGAACTTGAAATTATGACAGGATTGGTTACCCTTTGCCGGAGATCAGTCGGAAGCCCGTTGTAGACGTCCTTCAATTAAATTGGTTGTCTAAGTTTGCAATTCCTGCAGGTATCAGATGAGCAGACGTAGAACCAAATTTGGTTTCACCTAACCCTAGATCAATGATCAATAAACATGCAGGAAGAATCATGAAATAGAAATTAGTCATTCACCAAGAGGCAACTATGGGCTTAATTTCGAACACGAATGATGCCATGTGTCCGATATCTGCTCACACATGCTACATTGCTATACCATTGACCTAGATGTATCGTTCATGAGGACATGCACTAGAGCCTGTAGATGGACGGTCTAGATGAAATCTAGTTGCAAGACTGTACTTTTGCTCAACATCTGCCTGTTCTTAACCAATCAGATGATGTCATGTGTCCAATATCATTGCTCACAAATGCTATGAATCTCATAATTAAAGGGCATTATCATGCTATTGAAGAGTCACTAATTTGAGCCAGTCTTTGCGCCTTTGTATTTTCTCTATCATCAGATTGTTGTCTAGGCTATTGAAGGGTTGTTGAAGGGCCACTAATTGACAGAATGTTGTAGGCCATTTGAAGAACTGTCACTGCTTTCTCTTTGTCATAGATTTGAATGCTACAGGGTAGACAAGCACATTTGAAAGCTTGTAGTCGTATGATGATACAAATTACAATGGCCAATGGCCATATTCATCAATGATCATTTAATGAACATTGAATGAACGTGCTCACCACTGTTGAGGTGGTCATGTAGGCTATCAATGTTCATGTCCTTGTAACTTGTGGCTAGCTTAAGCCTTGGCCCTTGGCCCTTAAGGCCTAGACTGAGTCATCTTAAAGGCAGTGACTCCAAGGCTCGAGAGTCGAGAGTCACACTAAAAGTACCTATAATTTTTTAAAAAACTTAAGATCTAACCTATAATGCTAAAATTAATAGGCTCAAAACTTTTTTTTAAAAGATTTTTGTGATCCAAAAACCTATTCTCAAAATATGAATAGACTCATCACCTTTAAGTGATTAAACGTGTAGCTTTTAAAAACCTAAAAATAAAGAATTGTTAGGTGAATTTCATATTCTTGTAAGGCTTTTTTATATGGATTATAGGTTTTCGCAAGCACTCACTCACTCACACTAGGCATCAAGTGATTATGGGTGAGTGTATTAGGTTAACTTCTTATGAAAGGTACTAGTACCAAGTGATGCCAAACCAAGGTATGTGGAATAAATGCTTATTCCAAGATATGTGTAATAAATGCTTATTTAGGGATTCGATCATAAACCTATTTTCCATTTATTCAACCATACTTAATTAGCTTAATTAATCATGCTTAGTGGCCCACCGAGGAGTATCTCTTTCCTCTTCTCTTTCATCTCGACTCTCTTCCTCCACTGATAGATTGCGTTGGCGAGGCGGCAGCCTGTATACACTCATCCTTCTTCCGGATTCTACTACTCACCTTATGATGCATACGGGATGGGTGGGCATGGGCCTCCTTCTGCTGCTGCTGCTGCTCGGTGCTGCTGCTGAAGCTGCATTGTTGCTGCCTGGAAGGCCGGATCGCAATGATTTTGCTGGGATGGCTCGTTGGCTTGTTTCTGGCAATTCCTGGGGCGTCCTAAGGTTTGGTTTCATCTGTGGTCTATATATCAAATAAGTAGTAGAACCCCATCTCCCGGCTCTGATAATTACGTGGGTTATACTCCGCCCAAACTGACGAACTTATCTCAGTCCTTTCTGATTTTAAATATTAGGCGGTTTTTTTGGTTCTTTGATTTTTGCTGGTATCGAAGATTGAATTCCGTGAATTGAAGCGGAATTATAGAATGTTCAATGGTCTCAGCCGGTTTTGTGTTACTGATTTGGAATTAAGATGGGATTTCTGATTTAGAATATGAAACGTAAGTATTTCGTATGGCTCTTTGAGTTTTGAATTCCGTGAATTAGAGCTGAATTTCATCGCTTAAGATTCTCAACAGGTTTATGTTACTGATTTGAAAACAAGATGCCTATGTGATCTGCCCAAGTTGAACCCATTCTGATTTAGGATATGAACCTAATCAGTTTTCTTTTCTGGTTTTGAAGATTGAATTCCATGAATTAGAGCTGAATTACAGATCTCTTAATGTTCTCAGCATGTTCGTACTACTGATTTGAGAATTAAGTTGGTTTATACTCTGTTCAAATTGGCAAATTTAGTTTTGTCCATCCTCATTTAGAATATGAATCCTAACCAATTTTTTTTATTCTTGGGGTATTATCTATTTAATTTGTCGAGTTACAGCTGAATTACATATATTTTGGTGTTCCTTTTTCTATCTTCAATATTCCTTTTGGGTGCTTGAAAGGCCAGAGTGGTTCATTTTACCTGACAGGACTCTGTTGATTCTGATTCGGTTTTCTTGGTTAAATGCAGCACTGTATCGGTCCATCTTCAGGGCATGCCATTTGGGTAGGCCATCCTCTATTCAGTTGATCCACTTTGCAGTTGATAACAAACTTTCAAACTAGCCATCAAAGAAAGAAACAGTTTAGAAGAGATTAAATCTTTACTTAGGGTAACATGGCTGAGTATTTGTGCCCATCCTGCAGGAACATAGCCTCTTTCAGTGATGGGCCTCCAGGAAACTCTACAGGTACACCATATTTTTATCTCACAAAGCTCGATCCAACAGCATATGATTTATCCAAAAACCCTCGCTGCTCCCTTTCCCTCAGTGAGGAACCGTTGGGGACCTGTGGGAATAAAGATGCTGAAAACCCATCCTGTGCCAAGCTTACTCTCTCTGGACAGGTTGGTTCGTCATTTAACAGAGCTTCTAGTTCCCATTTATGTTAAACTTTTTGAGTAAGCAAGACTATATAAAAAAAGAATCTTCTCTATAGCATATGTTTTCTTCTCCCTCAAAACAGTCTTTGAACTCTGCATATCATCCCTTATTTTGTATTCTCTTTAATATGTGAATCCTTTATCGTCAAAACAATTACTCACTCTCCAATTTCATCCCTTATTTTGCTTGGTTATGTACATGAGTGGCTTTGCTAATTCAGGACAGTTTTTACTTAAAAGGTTTGAATGTTACCTCGGAAAGTCTAATAATATTGACTTGCAGTATTCCAATCTTCTTGAAGGTCTTGCTCGGTCACAATTCTGATTGAAATTTTTGTCTAATGAAAACATTGTTTGATAAATACCAAAATCCTGGCTGGTATTTCTTTGTCAATCATTGTTTCAATGTGATCCTATTATCCACAATAATGTGGCCATTGGACATATAGTTGTTACGTCTGAGATTTGAAAAGCAACAGGCTTCATGATGAAAACAGTTTTGTGGGTCAAAATCAGCAAAATAGTCTTCACAAACCAGAAAGTTTTTAACTAGGATCTAAGGGGTTTTATCCACTCTTTGAAGCATAGTCCACAAGGAGAAGATGGGATGGGCATACCTACCATTGAAGAGCAAAGATTGAAGTCATAATAACTATTCAAAGCAGAAAATGGAGATAGCGACTTTTTAGTGGAATGCAACTCTTGTTAAAACACATCCCCATATCTATGGACAAGGAAACGCAAACCTTACAATTTGGCAAGCTTTCACCAGAAAGTGATTATGTGGTGTCTCTCTGTATCGTTTATCACATTGGGAGTCTGATTGCCTGGGTACAAAATCCTTTCCAAAACTAGGTGTTAAACAGTTATTTTAAGTGGTTATATATGATCTTGAGTGCTCATATTGCACTTTTTTTCAAAAGGCACAGATATTTAACTAGTGAGTGTGCCAGGGAAGATGGTTGGAGATTGGGACCAAATAATAAACTGATTACAGATTGATTATTTGTCAATGCAAATAGGTAGAGGAGATACAAACAGACAAGGAGCGTGGATTTGCAGCTGAAGCACTTTTCTCGAAGCACCCTGAAATGCGAAGTGAGCTTTTAAGACCTTCCTATCGTTGATTTCATAGTTGGGAATATTCCAATTATTGTTTTTGATTATTTGTCAATGCAGAATCATTTGAAAAAGCTTCAAGAAACAAATCTGTTATTCTTTGAATTCTGCTCAGTCAGGAACTGATCCTTTTCTTCTTGGCCATGTGATCAGGTTGGCCCGCACATCACAATTTCCGTTTCTACAAGTTTATCATTGAAGACATTTTCCTGATTGACTGGTTTGGGGGACCTAAACCACTTACAGTTTCTGACTATTACTGGAACAATCATATATCTACCTTTTTGTTGGATGGTTTGGCACAGTGACATTTTAGATATTATTGTTTGAGAATCTGATTTTTGGCTTGTTCTTTGTAATCCTTCAAAGCTGAGTGATAAGTATGAGTCAGCAACATCACATAGGCTCATTACGCTCTTTATGTAAGTACTTCATGTCTGGTTCTTTGAAATGATATATCCAAAGCTACTCTTGGATTATCCTGTGGATCTTTCCATAAGGGTCTTGTTAGGGATCGCATTTAGATTCTGTAAAATTCAACTTGAATTACACACTCTGATGTTGCAAAGCTATCAGATATTGTTTTTTTGTACAAGTTGTTGCAAAAAATTTGAAAATCTTTAAGTCCTCCTTTCTGCCTCGTTATTTTCCTTTATTATGAATCTGATGCTCCCATTTCTACTTGTCAATTTTGACTTTATTTGCAAAGAGAAAAGTAATTTCAATCAATTAAGGATGATTTTGGTCCCTGACCTTAAAAGGATTTGAAAGTATATTCATGAGCATGCTATCCGGTTTAAGTACCTTATTTAGAGAGATCATGTCTAGGATTTAATATGATTGAGCTACATAAGCTGCATGAGTAAAAGAGGAGCTTATCAGTTGAGTCAAGCTTTATCTTTGCCATAGAGTATAGAGCATCCTATCATCAATAATCATTCTCCAAAACAAGGGGAATGTGTATAAACTGTATCTTGCAACCTCTTACATTCAAGAAATCAGCACTATATGTCTCAATATCCTACTTCAACTTCTAAAATCACAGCACCACATTGCAAAAGCTCGAATGTTTGAGCCTTATTCTTATAGCATCCATAATTGTCTTAACGCATTTAGTATGCTTGTGGCTCTTAGATTTATCGGTTGCAGATATGGGATTTGTGCCATTAGCTTTAGCTTTCATATTCTACTGATGCCATCAATGGGTGTAATGCCGCCTCATTTGTTAGGTG
Source organism: Diphasiastrum complanatum (assembly GCA_029204225.1). Lineage (NCBI taxonomy): Eukaryota > Viridiplantae > Streptophyta > Lycopodiopsida > Lycopodiales > Lycopodiaceae > Diphasiastrum > Diphasiastrum complanatum. The sequence continues at coordinate 26,076,000 of CM055111.1, forward strand.
AATGTTTGAGAGGTCGCTTATACCAGTTAAACAAACAACTTGATAAAATCCATTGTCCTTTCTACTTTATTTATCAATAAAGCTTGCCTTCCTCCATCTACATCTTGTTTTGTGTTAGACATTATCTTTCATTCAGTTATTGATTCATATTGTGATGTCACCTAAGCAAATGCTAAGTCGCGCATTAATCCAATTCTCTCAAATTTGACATAAATTGACTTGTTACACCAGCAATATGGGTCTAGCAATAAACAAATAAATCAAAGAGCCAACCAATTGCCTAAACAAAAATAGATTTTCTTCATTTTCATTGTCACAATTGGTCAACTTCATATTTGGCTCCATCGGTGTAGAAACTGGTTTACAAACTACCATACGAACCTTATCCAAAAGCTCAAAAACATATTGGGCTTGCATAAAAGCCAACATGTTTTTGTGACATCATACCTCAATTCCAAGATAAAAATGCAATCTCCAAAATTCGTCATCTTGAACTCACAAAATAACTTTGCTTGACATCGTCCAACATCATATTACAAATTTCAATAATTAACAAGTCATTTACATACACCACATGCATTATTATGTCCCCTTCTTTGTGCATAACGTAGAGATTAATATCACATTCCCTATGAGTAAATCCAAGGTTTACCATGTAGCTCTCAATGCATGAAAACACACCCTAAGATAATGTTTTAAACCATACAATGGTTTCTTTAATTTGTGCACATCATTTTCTTTGCCCTTACAATGAATTCGTGAGTGTGAAAAATTGTCAAAAATCTATCTTGGTAATTTTATGTTTTAAACCAGGTTACATTTTAGCAAAAATGCCGAAATACGACACCTTCGCTACATTTTATACTTTGCAAACAACCCGACACTACATTGGAATACTATGTATTAAGTGAATTTACCATTTTAGAAATATGGAAATTGCGACACTTGCCTCGCATTTTTCGGGATTTTCTACCTTCCGACACCTTCGCATTTTTCGCATAATAACCTTCGCTTTGATTTACCAAGCAAAGCATTCGTGTATTTTGTTTATTTATTTATTTATTTTTGTTTTTTGGACTAGACACTTATTATTGAGTATGTACCTTCAAAACGAAGGACACGCTTCCATTTAATATTAGTCTAATCCGCCGAAATATCATCAATACGCCTAAAACCTCAAACACTTCAGTTGTTGTCGCTACCACTTTCCATCACTCTTGCTCTCCGATTTGCGAATTGTTGTGATCAAGCTCTTGTCCGCCATCGGTCGTTTACAACTGCAAGCACTATGGCGATTGTATTCAAAACGCACCCAAAGCCAGTGTTACCAATATTACAACCACTAGCTGTACGAGCGCAAATTGAAGGACTTCTTCAATTTAACCCATCAGTAATTCTTACTGATTTGTGTTATGAGCTGATCCGCAATCTGGGCGAAACAGAAGAAGGACATATTTCCACTATTGTCCACAATCAAGAGATTGTTATTACAGAAGGATTTTAATGTCGTGCCTTAGGATTGCCTATGGACGGCAGTATGCCAGTCACTAAGCCAGATTTCATCGTAGAGAGCGGAGTTTTCCAAGAAGAAGCTTATTTTGAGAAACGGGGATATAAACTCTCTTACATTAGAGATCCCAATCTCAAGAGCTTCGTTCGATTTGCTCTTGCTTCTATCTTTTTATCGGAGCAAGAGTACATCATCTCAAATACAAATATGGGATACCTGCTGAGAGCCTTAAATGGAGAGCCGATTGCCTTCGGACAAATTGCTTTCAAGCAACTCTGTTAGTAAAAGTTAATCAATTTTCCAGACAGGGTCAGCAGATGGGTATTTTATGTATGCATGTTGGTGTGCTGACAGTGCAGGAGGACATCAGGATTGCACCAGTGCTACCAGAGCTAGCCTCATCAATTGAGGCCAAATCCCAGATGCAGACATCAAAGGCAACCACCGTAGCAGCCACACCATCATCATCAAGTCAAGGGAGCTCGGTGAGAATGACTTCGTTGATGAGTTGATGACTGAGACGAAGGAGATGCCTTGTGCATTGATTCTTGATTGTCAACAATAAGGTTTTATTCCTTTACAGATTGCATAAGCTTCGTAGGGCACGCGGTTTCGTCCGCTATTGTCTTGTGCTCTACTGCATTATTGACATGTATACATGATATACTTAATCTGATACAGTTCTTTGTTCTGCGTTCAGATCTATGTTAATATTGCTATGCTTATCATTCATTCTGTCTGATCTTTCTAGTTGTTCTTTCTGGTAATAGACGACTAACATTTAGTCTTGTCTTTTGCGAATCATTCGCGACTAATTATCAGTCGAGCACTGTCTAGCTCTTCGCGAATCATTCGCGACGAATAGTTTGCCTTATTATTTGTGACAAACCATTCTTCTGGAGCTTCATTCATTTATTAAAGTTTGGCTACGTAATCAAGAACGACTGTGATTTCCATCACTACTGTTTTGTTCGTTCTGATAGGCGTAGTCATGCTTTCGGAGAGAGTCGTATAGCTCGTTCCGCTGTGCACGAACATTTTCTGTTCGAGTTCGTTTCTCATTCATTTCTTGTTCGAGTTCATGTCTCGTTCGTGTTCGTCTTACCTCTTTGAGCTTATTTTTCGTTTCTAACATACGACACCTTTTCTCAACTCGTTCATCTCCCTCTTTCCAATAGAACCGTGAGAGAGGAACTGTGAGAGAGGAACATCGTGAGAGAGGAACCGTGAGAGAGAGAGCACCATTAGAACAATGAGAGAAACCGTGAGAGAGAGAGAGCACCGTGAGAGTTGGAACCGTGAGAGAGAGAGGAACCGTGAGAGAGAGAGAGAGCACTGTGAGAGAGGAACCGTTGAGAGTCATGAGAACCGTGAGAACGGTTCCTCTCTCTCAACGGTTCTCACGGCGAGTGAGAGAGAGGAACTGTGAGAGAGAGAGAGAGAGAGAGAGAGAGAGAGAGAGAGAGAGAGAGAGAGAGAGAGAGAGAGAGAGAGAGAGAGAGAGAGAGAGAGAGAGAGAGAGAGAGAGAGAGAGAGAGAGAGAGAGAGAGAGAGAGAGAGAGAGAGAGAGAGAGAGAGAGAGAGAGAGAGAGAACATCGTGAGAGAGGAACCGTGAGAGAGGAACATCGTGAGAGATAGAACATCATGAGAGAGGAACCGTGAGAGAGAGAACATCCGAGAGAGCACCGTGAGAGAGGAACCGATAAGGTATCTCTGACAATCAGCGACGGCCAGTGAGTGAGTGACTGGAGGGGCCGCAAACACCGTGAAGGGAGGGGCCGCAAGCGGTTCGTGAGAGAGAGATGGGTGACTGGAGGGGCCACAATCCGAGAGAGAGATGGTTTCGTGAGTGAGAGAGAGGGACCATGAGAATCGACAACATCCAAGAGAGAGAGAGAGATTCGTGAGAACCATGAGTGGGAGAGAGAGAGAGAGGAATCATGAGAATCGTGAGTGAGAGAGAGAGAGAGAGAGAGAGAGAGAGAGAGAGAGAGAGAGAGAGAGAGAGAGAGAGAGAGAGAGAGAGAGAGAGAGAGAGAGAGAGAGAGAGAGAGAGAGAGAGAGAGAGAGAGAGAGAGAGAGAGAGAGAGAGAGAGAGAGAGAGAGGAACTGTGAGAATGTCGAGTCCAAATGCAAAGTTGCAGAAGTACCGATAGCGGCACTGTTTGTAGGAGGCCTATTTGATGGCAAAAGCTCGCTGGCCTTTGAATATGTTTTAATAGCTCGTTGGGTGGACATTGGACCTTTGAGAGAGAAGGAGCTTTGGTGTCTGATGGCGGCCAGTAGAGATGGTGTTATAGGAGCTCGCTGATCTTCACAACCCATCACAGCGCATTGCTGACGCTCCAGAGAGAGAGCTTATGCTCATCGTTATGGAGCACAACCAATTTCCAAGCAGCATCGCTGCCTACGCTCTTCCTTCAGGAATTCTAGAGCAGATGAAGGTCCTCTGGTAGTTAGTTCTATCAAGGGATTTGCCATAATCAAAATCTAGCTGCTTCACATGCCATCCTATGCATTTATACTCATTAATAAGATTATTCTAAATGTCTGGACCAATCTCATTTTCAAACACAAACATAGCCTCTTCTTATTTACTTTTCAATAGATTATCATATTAACCCTGCATTGTTTTGCCTGCAGAATTTAGGAAGTTTTGTTGTCATCTCTAAACTATGCTCGAAAGAGAGAAAGAGACTAGCAACATCAGCTAGAAAGCTAGAGAGGATATAATGTTGTGAATCTAGAGATGGTAAAAGCTCGCTGGCCTGTGAAGTTGTTTTAATAGCTCGCTGGGTGGACCTTGGATCTTTGAGAGAGAAGGAGATTTGGTGTCTATTGGCGGGGGTACTGCAATCTTCTTATGAGCGCTAGCTCTAAGTTTAAAAAAGGATGCCTAAAATGTTATAGTTATCATAACTATAAACTAACGTACAAACTGGGCATCGCTGATCTACAAATGTATAAGGTGTTGATTTGCAAACTAGATGTCGTCAATCAACAAACACACCTTATGATGGTGATGGTGGTGTGATTCTTCAGCTCTGCCCGATAGTTGTGATAGCAGGCTCACGGTTCAAGGTTCCGATAGCAAGCTCTTCTCCTCAAGCCTTTGATAGCATGCAGGTCGCGATCTTCAACAGTTCTTACCAGTTCCGATCAACAAAGCGCCTGCCAGTACAAATTCACACAACACAACACAAAGAGAGAGAGAGAGAGAGAGAGAGAGAGAGAGAGAGAGAGAGAGAGAGAGAGAGAGAGAGAGAGAGAGAGAGAGAGAGAGAGAGAGAGAGAGAGAGAGAGAGAGAGAGAGAGAGAGAGAGAGAGAGAGAGAGAGAGAGAGAGAGAGAGAGAGAGAGAGAGAGAGAGAGAGATGCACAAAGAAAAAAAAAGAGAGAGACGGTCGTTATGCATTAATGGAAAGGTGGCTAATAAGAGAGAGAGTGCGTTAGTCATTAGTGGAAAGGTGGTTGTGTTTTGAAGGGACGTGTTTTGAAGGTGTTGGATTTATTCCCTCTACTCTCCTCAAATCCCATTTTATTATGTCTCCATTCATGCTGCATATTTACTAACGTTGTCGCGTAGTCTGCATATTTACACGCAAATTCGCACAAACGAAAAAAAGACGAAAGAATCGCGACACTATGTTTTTACACACGTTATGGTGATAGGCAAAAAGGGGACACTATCTTACAGAATGCCAAAGGTGCCCTAAAAGCAAAGGCACCCTGTAAATCTAATCCTAAGGCTACTCGTAAGAGTGACACACTTTTTGCATTGTCATCACCAACGATCACTTTAGCACTGACTGACGTCACACCCTTTCCACGCTCACCCCATGCAGCTGCGCTAACAGATTGGACAACGACTGCAACCACCCACGATCTCTTACAAACAACACATCCACTCTGTACTTTTCACATCTGCACACCTGTAATATAATGTATATATATACTGGATACCATTTGCGTATTCAGGTTAATGAGTGAATGAGTTGATGAGTTGATGAATGAGACGAAGGAGATGCCTTGCGCATTGATTCTTGATTATTAGCAATGAAATTTTATTCCTTTACAAATTGCATAAGCTTTGTAGGGCACGCGGTTTCGTCTGCTATTGTCTTGTGCTCTACTGCATTATTGACATGTACACATGATATACTTAATTTAATACAGTTCTTTGTTCTGCATTCAGATCTATGTTAATATTGCTATGCTTATCATTCATTTTGTTTGATCTTTCTAGTTGTTCTTTCTAGTAATAGACGACTAACATTTAGTCTTGTCTTTTGCGAATCATTCACGACTAATTATCAATCAAGCACCGTCTAGCTCTTCACGAATCATTCGTGACGAATAGTTTGTCTTACTATTCGCGACAAACCATTCTTCTGGAGCTTCATTCATTTATTAAAGTTTGGCTACGTAATCAAGAACGACTATGATTCCCATCACTACCGTTTTGTTCATTCTGATAGGCGTAGTCATGCTTTCGGAGAGAGTCGTAGAGCTCGTTCCACTGCGCACGAACATTTTTTGTTCGAGTTCGTTTCTCGTTCATTTCTTGTTCGAGTTCGTGTCTCGTTCGTGTTCGTCTTACCTCTTTGAGCTTATTTTTCGTTTCTAACATATGACACCTTTTCTCAACTTGTTCATCTCCCTCTCTCCAACATGGTATCGGAGCTATTTTCATAGCTTGATAAGCTTCCACAATACAAGACTCTACTAGCCAATAGAGTGATTGTTTTCTTGTTCTGTATTTTGTAGTATCAGATTTTCATACTTAAGTCACTGATAGTTTCTCCTATCACTCAGACTAACTCTTCCACATGGATTCCCAAGGAAAAGCCAGTCCTATCATGGACAAGCTTGATGGAGCCAATTACCACCTGTGGAAATTTAAGATGAAAACTGTACTAATGGCAAAAGAATTGTACGACGTTGTTACAGGTGCAGAAGGGAAACTCAAAGCGGACGACGTGACAATCGCCAGATGGAAGATGAAGGATGGAAAAGCTTTTGCGCTGATCATTCTCAACATCACGGATACCCAGATCGTCCATGTATCCGAGGCTCAGACATCGAAAGAAGTTTGGGACATCTTGAGCACACTATACGAAGTGCGAGATATAGCTTCCAAGCTACATCTCAGGAAGAAATTCTACTCCCTCAATATGACGAATGGTGATTCTCTGCACAATCACATTAATCAACTCAAGAACCTGCTAAGACTAATGGCCACTGTCAGATCTGTCATAGACGATCAAGACGCAGTGATGCAACTGCTTACAAGCTTGCCAAGTTCTTACGACAGCTGGGTGATGATCATCACGACTCATCCAGAATTGACTCTTTCGAGAGTCATTACTATGTTGTTGCAGGAAGACACGTGAAGTAACGAAGCCTCGAGTTCCTCAGCTGATTCTCACGCCTTGTACACCAACAAGAGCATGACAAAGCAGAAGAAGAAGAAAGTCCTGAAGCAATCAAAGCCAGACCAGAAACCAGCTCAACACAAGGAACAGTCGAATCCGTAGACAAAGAAGAAGCTGTTCTACAGAAAATGCAAACGAAACAACCACGAAATACAAGACTGCCGAATACTTCAAGCGCAAGGAGCTTACAATTTTCATGAGAAAATACTACAAAAATTAGTTTTGCTAGACATATAAAGTTTTAAAAATGTTAAGTTAGAAGTTGATGATGTCATTCTCAAAGATCATGTAATCTCTTAAACTATTGTTGATCATTCCATTATGGTTGAAACTTACTCTTGCACATCACATATAAGAATATTCATAAAGTGGATGGTAATATTGGAGTTAAACTCTCTACCAACGTGAAGCATACCTAAAAGCATCAAAACTATTTAGCTAGAGTCTAGAAAAGACCAAATTGTCTCTTTGAACAAACAATTTAAAAAATTAGACACCCTAAGTGGTGCATCCTTCTATGGTTCCTCAATTAAATCCGTGCCCAATTTGATTAACTATCTAGTACTAGCATTAGTTGCACATTTCTTTCAAACATGAGGTCATGGGTTCAATAGATGATACGTTCCATTGGTATAAACCACAAGACATTAATTGAACACGTTAGTTGTACATTCAATGGATTGTTGCGTATATACCTTACGTACTTTGAAAAAAAAACAAATATTGACTGAACCAAATCTATGAAACCTAAGGTATAGGAAATTTTTAACATATAAAGACAAACATTCATGATCTAAAATCATAAAAGCCATTCCTAATCCATAAGAACGGTTTTTAATCTCTCTCATCAAGTAGTCCCCAGTCTAGTATATTGATAGGGCTCTTTGATTCACATTTAGAATTATGATTTCTTGTGCTTTAAGTCACAATCAAGAGAACAAAGGGCTCACCATAGCAAGTCTAGTTTTTCCATTGCCAAAGTGTTGGTATATTGGTCGCATTCATATTCTTAAGTCAAGGAGATTTTGATGTCGTGCCAACTTATACAAAATCTACTATAAATCCTCACTATATAATTAATATCAATGACTCATGATTTTGACATTTCATTCATTAGTCAAAACTCATGCACTCTTTGCTCAAAACCTCTTTTGTTCATGATTAACTATATTATAAAAATTATGAGCAATTCTCTTAGTGGGTAGTAGGCTCCACCAAATGTGCTTGAATGTTACAAAATGTACATCGTGCAATTGGTTTGTAAGCCTAAATTCTTGAGATTATGATGATGATGCAACATTACTTTGACTTGGACAAAGGGGATCTCATATGTCTTAATTTCAGGCCAATATGAAATATTGACATTATAGAACTTTAACAACATTTGTGGTTTTTTTACGATCCATAGATTCATATATAGCTTTCTTTTTTTTATCTATTATAAAGCTCAAAAGTTGCTCTTAATCATTGTTGAATGATTTTCTCTAATGTTGTAGCTTCTAGTTAGCATCATTTCACAATCCACTGAGCATTTCACCTCTTCTTGAGAGAGACGAGCTGACAAGATTTGTGTTCAACTCCTTGCAATTACTAGAATGTAGTTTTATGTTTCTTAAATTTTAGTAGCCAATAAAGTGTTAAATGGAATTGTAGAATTTAACTTCAATTTCTCAAGTAGGACTACAGTGATAGTTAGCCTATTCATCTCAAAACTCCTCTAATTTTTAGATTAAATATTCTATAGTTTCTAGAGCATATCACATAGTCTACTCATTAAAGTGGTTTGTTAAAGTGAGCGAACCTTCTAAATCAGTTTCTAAGAACTATCACTTATAAAAATGAGTTTCTTTTAGATTAGATAAATTCTTGAATGACACATTTAAAGGTGAAAACTTTCATAATTGGCAAGTCAAAATGAGATTGTTACTCACTTAAAAGTTAAAAGGGCCTTTGGAACATTGTGAGTGGCACTAAGTCACCACCAACCAATCCAACTGCCTTGCTTAAATGAAAAATGAATCGAGTAAGAGGGCAACTGCCTATATTGGGTTTTACTTGGCCAATTCCCACATACATGTTGGAATTTAATCTTACTCGTAGTCACCTAATTCTATCTTTTGAGTACTCATATGCATTAAAAATACTCACTCTCAACAACTTTCTATAGAAATGAACAGTTATTTGAGACAGTCTGCAGTTTTTTGACATGCATATTTGAACAGTTTGCAGAAATACACAGATATTCGAAGCAGAGCAATGAATCGACTCTGGCACTCCACATTCAAGTTCGAAATCAAGCTATCAACCAACCAATGACATCAAATCGACACGATTGGCACTATCAGCTCACTATGGTCATTATCGATTATTGGTAGTTGGCATTGTCGAATGTCCACTATCAACATTGTCGACTATCAAATGGTACCACTCAAAATGAAGCTCTTCCTCTACCGAATCTGAAATAGACTATGTCACCATTTGAACATGCCACTATATATTGTAAGTGTTGGCCACATATGGTACATGCCCAATGCACGAGACGTAATACGGGGGGCTAGTACATCCTCCCTTTTGTAAGTAATATTGTAATTATAAGGTTAGACAACAATGGTGCCTTTGTATTGTGCAAAGCGCAAAATATTGTAAATATGTCTCGAAGTGTACAATAGAATAAACAGTTAATTTTGGTTGAAAGTGTCTCGAAGCACAATAGGAAATGTGGCGTGGCTCTAGTAGGAATTACAAAAGCATTGTAAAGTCAAGTTACTTGCAAAATAAAAAAAAGCAAGTTAACTTACATTATTAACTTTAGAAATGAGCCAATAGAAAAGTGCCACTTCAACTCATTTGGACCCAACTATAAAAGAGTCAAATCCTTTGTATTTCATGTTCTCACATTTCATTTGTTCAATCAAAGAGTTGAGTTTTCTCCTTTTTTGTGATTATGCAAATGCTTTGAGAGAGAAAAGAGAGAGAAATAGAGAGAGTTGTCAGGCGAGTGTTTTGCTTTATGCTTGATGCTTGTTAGGTCTTTGGCATCCACACTGGCTATGGATCCAACTAGTTTGAGTTATGGCTTCTCCCAACTAACTCACTAAGGCTATTTCCAACTAGCATGGATATGGATGCGAGAAAGACAGTGCAAGTATAGGATGAGTATTTCGAGGGTAAGATCCACTCTTCTCTCGTTTCTCTACTTAGGAACTGACTCAAATGCTTAACCTAGAACCCAACTTCACAAAGGCTTAACCTACTTGTGAAAGGCCCAACGATAAAAATAAAACTAATTAACTTGGTTCATAGAAATTATACTACACAGTGTAACAATTATAAAATTGTCATAGAGGAGAACTCTCAATGGAAGAAGATAAAGCTCTATTATGCAAATGAGGTTCTCTCTCAAAATGGACTCTTCCACTCCTATATGTACTTGGAGTGGTGGTCACTTACAAAAAGGCACTATGGGACAAATAGACCACATAGGCTTAACTTAATTAAATTGGTGCCATGGGACAAACCCCCAATGGACCATAAACAACTGAAATCACTTAAGTTGGACTTATTCAAACTAGTTTAAGTTCCAATCTTCTAGACTTAGGCTTAGAACTAAATAACTTTAAGTCGTTACAACATGGCACAAAGGCCTAAACTTGAATGATCTAGTTCTAGGATTAAGGCTGTATCATTTTCAAGATGGATCAAATATTCCTTGAAATATCAGCCTACATTATCCCCTCCATCAAAAGATTGGCGGTCCCACGCCAATTGCCGCTGCCTCTTGTTTTGTCTGGTCTTCCCACAGCTCTGCATTGATGGCGACCCGGATTTTATGAACTTCTCTGCCAATATGTTCCATTCTCTCGAATCTAATTTTGCCCGATAATGATTCCAGCCGATAGTAATCAAGCATGTTCTGTAGAAATCCATACAAGTACCAAGATTCAACCATGTCAACGTGAAGCTCGTTGGTGATCACCATCCGATAGTAAAGCCTTGCCACATTGATGTGATCCATGGGTATGCTTAGGGGCTTATTTAGATCCAAAACTTTTGGCGGTAGATCTCTATCCCAGAAACAATTTAAGATAGAAAGGAATGATATTAGACCGCAATAATCTGCAAAGTACCTAACATGGCGGTCCGAATTTGTATGATGTCTCCGGTAGAAATGGTTGCAATTGGCTACAAAATCAGTCGCTGGATCATCGGTCTCAACTTCTTTAGGTAGAATTGGCCAATATATATTTTTTTTAGAAACCCTTTCTGGTGCGAATACTTCTTTGCGCCATATGAGATAATATGTTGGATTGACATGCATGTAAGTTGGTGCCGTGATATATCTCTCTCGAAAGCATGTGCATTTTCCAACATCATAGCATGTTGCCACTGAGGTTGCGGCTCCAATGCTAACACTTTCTACTTGTGAGATTTACATATCGTGACATCGGAAAGAGTGTACTTGTCTCAGTCCTCCCAGTTTGGGTATGCTTTGTTAAACTCCTTTGATATTAACATCTGTTGACTAGGATTCTTTGGCGTAATTCTGTGTCGTACCTCTGTAGTTGTGGTAAGTGTGGGTGGTGGAGGGTTAGGTATGGTTGTGAAAAGTTCACAGGGGGAGGGTTGGGTATTTGCGGAGTAGATAAACAGTGGATGGTGAATAAGGTTGAGTGATGAGGTGATTGTTCATGTGGTGGGGAGAGGGGTGTGTCATCGAGTGAGGGTGATGAGGCATGATAGGTGGTGTCAGGTTGAGTGGCAGTGAGATTAGACTCTTCAGCTGAGATGTCTCATTCGTGGTTCATGGTAGTACCCCCTTGTGTGCTTTGAGGTTCCACCATTGCCGAGTGATACCCTGGATTATCCCGTTGTTGTCCGGTGTAGTGTGAAGGTCTAGGATCATCATTTCTTGCATCTTGTTGTGTATGGTGTTTGGCATGTATATCTTCATGCTTTGTGTGTAATGTGGGTAGTTGCTGGCGTAATGATTTTAGTTGTCCTTCTAGCTCCTCAATTTGTGCATGGAGCACAGTTTGATTTGCTAGAGTGGCCTGCTGTAATTGTTGTGCTTGCGCCTGGTTCACCATCAGTACCTGGGTTAACTTCTGATAGGAATTACGGTGCCCTCCGAGATTGGTAGTGCTTGGAACGGGTTGAAATCAATCCGTTGAATATCGCCCATCATAGCGGCCCGTAAGTTCTTGTGGCTTCGTCGTTCACCTTCTAATTGTGTTTCCAGTGTCTTGATGAGATCATCCATACATTGTAAGCGTGCTTGAATGTCTCTGTTATTTCGGTGCAGCTCTTTAAGGTCAGCCATGAGTTTTCTTTATTTGTTTTTTAATTGAGCGACCTCTTGTTCTAATTCTGTGGAATAAATTTGCCATTCTTGTACCTTGTTTGTTGGCAACATGTTTTCCTCTTGCAAGAAGTTGCACCAATTCTGATACTCATTCATTGAAGAGTAGAGGTAATGCATGGCATCACTTTGAGCGTGGATGGCCCGTTGCACATTTTTTGAAAGATACTGCCACTCCCCAATAGGAGGATACTGTTGAGAGGTAGATGCATAGGATGGTGGGAGAGTTGTTGTGTGTTTTGATACAATGTGGTGTATTGTTCATGATGGACAGATTGAGTAGATGGAGGTTGTGGTATTGGGGTGTGATGGTGGTAGGGATTGGAGATGTGTCGACAATTGTGATCGAAAAAATAGAAAATATTGTGGAAGTGGGGGTTGGGGGTAATAGCGATAGTGGTGGGCGTAGGAAATGGTGTGGTGGTGGCAGGTGGTGTGTTTAACAGTGAAAGTGAGAATTCTTCAATGTTGAAGGATGAGTCAAAGACATTTGGAAAATGCGTCGGAGGGCGGTGGGGAGTGGGAGTGTGTTTGTGGAGACAATAGGTGGTGTAGTGGTGAGGGTGAGTGTGTTGGGTAGTGTGACAGTGATGGTTGGTGTGATGAGAATTGATGAAATGGTGGTTCGTGGGTCACTTACCATGAACGACATAGGCGGGATACTAGGTTCAGCCACAGTCTCCTTTGTCTCATAATGCATCGTCGAAGGATTTGATGCGACCGTCAATTCTTCTTCAATGCCTTCCATGATCGTCACTGTTGAGGTGTCTTTAGGCATTGGATAGGGTAATTGTGTTCTGTCTCCCATTTCGTTGATGTTTACATGCCCCTGGATGGTGTGATGTTTGCTGCTGCTGGATGAGTCTTTACCTTATGTGTTTTTGCTAGCGAGGTGGCGTCGTTTGGGTGCTGGCCTGTTTGTTTCCTTTGCCTCCCCGCCTTTAATCCTCTTGGAGTGTTGAGTTTGTGTCGAGGTGGTATGTGGCATGTCTGGATATTTCTCTTGCACTCGAGCCAGAATGCTAGGGAATTCACCCAAGTAATATTTGCTTACGAGCATATGTAGGAGATATGCGCACTTTCTGAGAGGTTTTCTTGCTTTGAGCACTGCACATAATCTGATACTTATCTTTTCTGCCCACATGAAGTGGCATGTAACAGGTTCCTCCAAGCCAAATGATAGGACGAATAAAGTGTTGCTCGGAATCCTGTCAAATCTTGATGATTGTACCTCAATGAGTAATGCAACTAGGTCTGCTGTTGCCCTAAGTCCTAGATCCGAGATGAGTTTGACAGCGTAATCGTCATTGTTGTAGATAGAGGTGTCACCGTCTTCCGTACAGAGATGCGTCAAGTAATTCCTATCAAAAGATTGCCCTCTGTCATGCATAGGTCTCCTTCATTTGGGAACCCCAAGTGGTTTAGGATATGTGGTGATATAGGAATTGGATCCTCGTCGTTGCATCTAGGGATCCTGAATGTCTGGATCTCATCATCAAATGTATGTGTCGAAGTTTAGTCGCTCCAGAGAAGGATGAGCCGCTGCGAGCTTCTTGAAAAAATCAGTAAATGAAATCAAGTGAATTTCTGTAGTGCACCTGCTAGGCTTCATGTCTGACAAAACACTTTGCTTAGTTCGGATGCTCCATGTTGGGTAGAATGCTGCCTAGTAGCTTGTGCGAGTAGTCTCTTTTTTTTTTTTGTTTTGTTAAGTATTGATTAATTCCTTGCAATAGACTGGTGCACTGTGGGTTGCATTGTCTCGCTTGCAAGAATAAGTGAGGCTAGCTTCGAACCGTAAGATAAATCTTGTTTTGGAATATGGTTATCACTGGTTATGCACTCTGTGACCTGGAACCTGTACAATAGTGATATAAGCGAGGTAGATTTTGCGAGAAATTAGACCTAAACTATCCTAAAAAGTATTGATTGTTAAACATGTAGGCAATTCAACGGAAAAGAGTGTAAAAAATGAAATACAAAAAATGAACAATATCACAAAACGACAAAAATTACAGACATGCATGCACACACACATAACACACGACATGCATGCACACACACATAACACACGACATGCATGCACACACACATAACACACAATCAATCAGTACATGTCTAAGGAATAGAAGGGCTCATGATATCGCCGTAATCTACTCTCGTTCACTACCGTGTCTAGAGGGATGTCTTCGAGGGTTTTAAGTTTAGCATAGCCTGAGGCAAAGATTTGATGAATGATATAAAGACCTTGGCCAGTAAACTTAAGTTTGCCCTTATGTACTTTCGTTTGATAGAGAAGGACTCGATCTCCTTCTTTAAATTCCTTTAGCTTAATATGGTGGTCATGCCAATCTTGGTGACATCTTTTGTGCACTTGTTGTGCGTGCACACTAATGACTCTATTCTACAAAGCTTCTGGAGGTGGAATAGCCTATGGGCAAGGATCTGACTTTTATCTAGTTTCAAATTGTAGGCTACCCGTAAAGATGGGACTTAGAATTCTACAGACATCACGACCACTTGTCCATATGTGAGTTGGAATGGTGTCATGCCAATGGCCTTTTTGGGTGTGGTTCGATACACCCATAGAGCGACATGTAATTTGAACTCCCAATCCGACTGACTGGCTTCCATAGTCTTCGTGATAATTTCACATAGAACCTTATTTGTGGATTCAGCCAATTCGTTACATTTGGGGTAACATGGGGCACTTTTGTGATGAACATCTAGGAAGGACGTTGACAACAAGTGTTCAATTATTGTGTTCAAAAAGTGTGTACCCCTGTTGCTGACAATTTCGAGTGGGCAACCAAATCGTACAATGATCTGCTCATAAAGGAACCAAGCAATGATTTTGGCGTCGACATTATTTACTGCCCGAGCCTCTACCCACTTTGTGCAATAACCTGTCACCACAATAATATATCTTGCCTGTGTGAATCACGCGGCAAGACTGATTGGTCCTACATAATCAATACCCCATTTGAAAAATGCTTGCTCAGATAAGATGGGGATTAAAGGCATATAATCTAAAAATTGTGGCCTTTTGGATCTTTGGCACACATCACAAGCCTTTACAAAGTTATGAGTGTCCTTGAATAGAGAAGGCCACCAATACCCAGCCAGTAATATCTTCCTAGCTGTGTTTTCTGAGGCAAAATGTCCACCACCAACTCCTTCATGTAGCAAGGATATGATGAGAATAATTTTGCCCTCAATTAAACATCGTATAATCACACCGTCTACACCCCTTCTATAAAGTTGCTTTGCTATAAGTGTATAGGGTGCCACCTTGTAGATAAGTGTGCGTGTTGGACAAGTTTCAACAACGTCGGATCTAGCACCCTCATCGTTAAAAACTCTGTGATGTCTTTGGCCCACATGGGGGTACAGTCAACTTGGAAGAATATTGCATTAGGTAGATCATCATTGATGTCCTCCGTTGGTTTCTCATTACTCAGTATTTTGGATAGATGATCAGCTACAAAAAGTTGCGATCCCTTGTGCACAACAATACAAAATTCAAATTCTTGTAGTAATAGCAACCAACGTGTGATTCTACCTGTTGTGCAAGTTTTGTTCACGAGGTAAAGTAACGCTTGATGAGTTGTCACCGATGAGATTATAAAATGTTGCTTGCATGACACATTGGAAGGTGCATGGCATATTACACAATCCAAATGGCATAACTTGCCAGTAGAAGATACCTCATTCCGTAGCAAAAACCATTTTTGGTTGGTTTTCTTCAAAGATAACAACTAAGATGTATCCATTGAAGCCATCCAAGAAGGAGTAAACTTCATCCCCAGCTAGGTTTTTCAATATGCCATACATGATTGGAAAATGATTACTTTCTGTGGAAGCGTTTAATTTGCGATAGTCGACACAGATACAAAACTTCCCGTTCTTCTTTGGGACCATAACGATAAGTAATACCCAATCTGTATGTTCCACCTCGTAGATGAAACCTGCCTCCAAGATCTTTTGGAGTTCTTCTTGATGCGTGCTCTGTAAATCAGATTACAACGATAAGTTCTATTGGCACAAGGTTTAGCATCCGTCTTTAATGGGATTCTATGCACAGCAACCGAGAGATCTACCCCCTTCATGTCCTTGTAGTTCCATGCGAAGTTATGACAATATTTTATAAGGAGCTTGTTGGAAGTAAATTTGATTTGTATATGTTGGCTAGATCTACTCGGTCCTAAACAGCTCTCCTCCACACCTACAACAATATCCATCAAATCATTCGTCTAAAGCAAAGATTCCATCTCACCTTCCAATTTGAATAATTTGTTGAGGTAAGCCTATCATTGCCATCCAACATGAATAATTTGTTGAGGTCAGCCTATCATTGCCATCCAGCATGAATCCACTTGAGGTTGCCATGCTGCAATGATCTGATCTTCTATTTGAACCTGTTCCAATGCACTAAGAACTCCCTTGAAAATCAGAAACTCAAGAAGAAATCACAAAGATATGGAAACAGTCTAGTCTCTCCTTTTTCTCTTTCTAGCAAATCCTAGCACATAGAACTTGATCACAATAGATCTAAACACAATATGATGAAATTTTGCCAACACCTAAGATTGAAACGCACTTTTGAAAATTTCAGCAACCTGAAAATCAAGAGATCCTATCAAATTTAGGGTTTCACCAAAAATGCAAAATATTGAATCAAGCAAAGTCTACATGCAAACTAGATATCTCATCTATTAGAATGTACCATCCACAATCATGAGTAATTTTTGTCTCCAAATTCTAGTAAGTGGTTTCAAAAATTGGCCATCTACAAGCATTTTGACTAAAATGACTTTAAGATCACAAAGATCCATACTCTATAAAGTTGAAACTACAAGATTTGAGCTAGAAACACCTCCAAATCCACATAGAATTCATGGCACCCTCAAATCCACCTCTAGATTTGGAAAATCCACCAACTTTGGCCTGCAACCTGCTTTGATACCATGTGAAAAAATACAGATCCAAAACACATTAGTGGATCAACAAGATCTTGGGCCAATTTGGTTGCACATCTAGAAATAGCTAGAAGATAGAAATCACTACTTTATGCATGCTAGAACTTAGAAATGCACAAATATATGATCATAAACACTTATATATGACTTAATACAGTCAGTGTCCATAAAGCAACAGTTAAGTACAGTACTTCACACGTGTGGATCCAAGATCTACCAAGAAATCAACATTCTACACATAGAAAACCAAGATATCAAGAGAGAAACAAATGAGATGGACATAGAAACACAAGAGATGAATTTTTCACAAAGAAAGAAACTATGATGATTATTTCTCCATCCAGGTACAACTATTTATATCTTCCAAAATGTCATTTGGCGACTTGCCCCAACCTTGATCTAATTTGAAAACTTCTAGATACTTCATCAAAAACCTAGAAAATCTAGTCTAGATGCAATGCACCAAAATTAACCAATTAGAATGGGTCCAAATCCGACCTCATCTACTTATCTACTTGTCCAAAATAGTAAATCCACTATTTAGGCCCTTATATTGCAACAAAAAATGTCGATTAGTTGAATATCAGAGTGGTTTCGTACTTTTCATGTTAGTTCAGATCCCAGATGATGAGGAAGTTTCTGTTGTTGACCCTCCTATGGCATCATCTTCTGTTCAGTCAGCTATTAAGGATATCGGTCACTTCTTTATCGACACCCCTGATAAGGAAAGTGAGTTTATTGATGTAAATACTGATGTTCTCCGGGATTCTTTTATTGGCCAAAATACATCTGCTGATGAATTGATCCCTATAGAGGAGTCTAAATGTCTTTTCAATTTGTCTGTATATTATATAAATGACGATGTATTTACTACAGCTGATTTCTGTAAATTTTTTGACTATCGTGAAGATGAGGTTCTATGTTTATTATCCGGCACAGTTTTCGAATTCTCTGACTTTGTAGATTTTGAAACAGATGACCTTGTTGTTGGAATTATTTTGATGATGAGGAGGGACTTATGACTGGTGAAGAATGCCTCACTAAGACTTTATCAAATATTGTTGAGGATGGGCGAGCCAGACCATCCGATGAAGAAGTCACGACATTTCAATCCCAGATGGGCTTCCCTCATCCATCATTAATGCATTTCACTGATGATTCCACTTCAGTACGTGGTCATTATATTGATCATCCTGATTTGGTTGTTGATGATGATGAAGAATGTATAAGTGTTTAAACTTCCTTGCATTAGAATGTTTTTAAGCACTAAATGTGTTTTTGCTAACATATTTCTTATTGCAGGATGCTCTCATAATTGATGATTTTGCTGCGAGACAAGGTGGTTTCAGACAACATGCATTCTCGTTCCAGAGGGATAGTGGACTTGGCCACTATCTTAGGGATTTCCTAAAGAATGAGATCTATATTGCTCATTCCAAGCTGAGCCCAGTTGGGGAGAGTCTTATAATGGCAGTTAAAGAATTATCATTTTACCTAGGAGGACATAAATTTGTAAGACAAATAAGATCATTTTTGTCAAAAGAATTTATGTTTTGAACATTCTAGGTTTTACTGATGGGAATGTTCCTTTAAGGAGCTCCCATTATTCATTGTATTTCACTTATATTGAACTTAGTGGAAATAAGAATAATGCACATCTATTAGATGCATACTCTAGTAGAGAATTTCTTCATGACAATACTACCATAGAATCTGACACACAAGCTGATGATGAATAGGACTTTGTATTTCGTTATAATACAATCAATACATTTACATTGAGTATTTCTCCTCTCTTGTTCAATGAATTTGCAAAGCAATTATGGACATGCCATGATTTGATGACAATGATGATCTTCTACTCAACAATCATCTAATTTTCTCTTCCTATATGAACTTACATGCTTTTCTAAACTTGTTGTATTGTGTGGACTTTGTTATATGTCGAATCTGAACTCTGTGGTAGAACCACTGAAACAATTGGCAAATGTAGTTTCATTTTTCATTGGTTCCTCCATGTTGTTTATTTCGATGAAATGTTGCTCATGCTTGCCAATGTGACTTCTCCATCCCTTGTGATGACCATACACTCAAGCTTCCATATGTGTTTGCAAAAAATGTTGTATGATCTCTTAGTATGTGGTGCACATGTCAAAATCATAATGTTAGCCTTATGTTTGGATCTAAATATATATGAAAAATTGAAAGCATCTTGATTAACCATATAATGAGTGATGTGATCTTCTCCCCATGCTTTTGATACTGCATTAACAAACTCGACACAAGTCCTTTGGACAACATTCTTATCAATATTAGAGTATTTATCTTTTCTTAAAATAACAATCGTACTATATCAAGCTTCTTTCATACATCAACTTTTAGTACTCTGGTTTTGCCATCTTTCTCGAAGTCCTAAGTGGCAGCAATAATATTTGTCCAGACTGAGTATTGAATATTAGAAGCCTTACCTGTATGATTTGAAAGGAAACGATGTGCTTTTGCTCCTCCTATGCTTGGCTTAGTTGGCATGTTCCCATTCTTTCCTAAAAGCTTTTCATCTTTTTGAATTTTGACATGTCCCTTACGAAGTCCTGCTTTTGATAAAACATCTTCTAATCGAGAGATAGCTTTCTTTGCTAATGATGTTGGCTTAGTATTCCAAGCAAAAACTATATGAAGATAAATGATCTTTTCTCTTAATCTAACTTTTGCATGAAGAGTGCAAACATGCACATTTTTCAAGGGGATAGGCAGTACATGCTTCCAGTTTGGATCTGCATATTCTCTAGTAATTCATGTACTCCTAGTTATATCTTTTGCCATTTTCATGCAGTACAAACAAGGGTGTTTTGATGTAGCACCGTGAGAGACATTATACATACATTTCAATGTTTTCAAATCACCTTCCTAAGTGCCATTCAACATTGAAGTCTCCAACTCTTGGAACATAGAGAAGTCCTCCATCCATATGGTTCTTTATGATCCTAGGATAAGATGTCCTTGAGAATATCCATGATAACATATCATGATCCTCCTTCATCACCTGTCCAAAGAATTAATCAGACTTAGTTTACAATGAATTAATACTATTCAATGAATGTAATGTAATAATGAGGCTAGTTACCTGAAACACTGCCAACCACCATATATCATTTTCTGACTGGACACTGAATCTGAAATCTTCTTGGTCCTCTGTTTGTGATAGAGCACCATTCATGAGAGTTATACTAACCCTCTCCATCTTTTGCCCTTTCACAATTTCTGACTCATCTAACTTAAGTACTATGATTATTTTGCCATTCACCTTTTCATAGGTTATATCATAGAATGTGACAATGTATCTCAGCAAGTAATTTAGATCAACAAATAAGTTGTTCGATGAATTATAGAATGTCGATCTTTCATCAGTTTCATACACCTCCTCAATATGAAATGGAGTTCCAGTGATCTTATGCATACCTATGTTTAATGTATCTCTCTCTTCCTTCAAGTGATATGTCCTAAGGATGGGTACTTTTCTAATTTGAACTTGCTTAAAAGCTTCTCTAATTAGTTTAAATATTGTTGCATATGCTTCCTTGCTAATACCTGCAAAATCACAAGCACCCTAAACTATAATCTTATCTAAAAATATTTTAATGTCCACCATCAAAGACTCTGTTATTTTACACTTTACATTTAAACTCCTATTGTTCATCATGATACGCTCAGTGGATTTGTCTGTCAATATTGTGCCCAATGACATTCCTAGTGAAGCATTGTCTTTAATATTCCGAGGAGCTACTAATGCAGATCTGCAAAAAAACAGATAGTTAACAGAATATCACCATAGCTGAGATTAAATCCAAATGTCATTGAAAAACTTACAAACATCAGAATATGCTTACTTGAATGCACGGATCCTTCTATTTCGATAACCTCCTTTTGAAAGCGTTTGAATATCCTTGCAACTTTGTCACTTTCGATTCTTACTATCAGCCTTCTTCTTTGCCAATTCCACATCTTTCAATAATTGTAAGTTTTCAATACACATAGACTGTAAGATTGATTGCATTTGCTCTAGTTCTGATTTGATATTGATTGTTATCTTCTGTAATGATTCAGTATTTTTTTTAAGTTGTTCATTTTCTTCTAACGTCTTTTGGAGATGACAATCTTTAGTCAGACAATAAGAGTATATCCAAATTAACTCACCTTCTAAAAAGTGAACTTTATTCATATAAAGTTGTTTTCCATGGTTCTGCAATCTTTCACAATATCCTATTAATCCACTATGCCCATTGCATATCCATGTAACTAAATAAGTTATTGAAGAGAATGTGGGATGTGTCAAAGTGCTTGGATCTTGTGGATATAATGTTCCATCTATCCACAAATCCAAGTTTTTTTTTTTCCTTCTGCCCTGTAACAAGAACGATCCTCAACAGATATTTGAATTCCTTTGCCTCCTCTTCTCTGCAAAGGTGCCAAATCAATAGGGATATCCACATGTAGATGATACAATGTCATCATCAAAAAAACAGTAGAGTATTCAGTTGCATCAAAGTACTATGACCAAATTCTATGAAGCAAAACAAAATACTCATCTTTGATTATATTATATACTCTGTACGATCAATCCAATCTCCATGCTTGTATGCTTGATTCAAATTTGGAAATGCCGCTCATTTTTTCATTCCAATAGGTAGTTGGCACTCCTATTTCCATTCCAAGGTGATGATGGCGTTCATAATTGGAGATGGCACCCATATTTCCATTCTCATGGAAGGAATGCATATGTAAACATTTTGCAATTTTTCCTGATTTGAATTTGGGGATGGCGGTCATATTCTAGATCCAGTGAAAATATTGTCCTTTTCGTAACCAATGGATAGAATATTTTTGAATTTAGTCAAGTTATACTGCAAACTGTTTACAGTTCTTAACTATGACTATAGACACTGTGGTTAGATCATTGCCAAGTTGGGGAGGCCTCAGGAGTGGTGGGGGCAAGAAAATAAACAATATTGTTTTTTTTATTTTGATATTTTTCTATATCCTACATGGCATTCCTTAAAGTGTCTTTTTGATATTGAGAACTCCTCTAATGTCTGGTCATGTGCAGATCCTTGCGTACATCAGTGAGCCGATGACGGATTGAAATGGGTAGCACTTCATCTCCTCCTTTTTTGCCTCAGTTTGAGGAGACTGTTCCTTTGATAGTTTTAGTCCAGGGTCGAGTGGAAAGAGACTTGGTTTGCAGTTGGCCATTCCATACTTCTCCAGCACGGTGTTGAGATATCATTGCTGATTAATAAAGATAAGCTTGATGGGTTGATCTCGTTGAATTTGAATTCAGAGACAATAGTGGGCTGGACCCATGTCAGTCATCTTATATTCCTGGGCTAGCATGCATTTTGTATCCTTCATCAAATTCAAATTGTTACTGAATAACAGTTTATCATCTACATAGAGAGTGATGATGATGAAGTGATCTGATACAGACTTGAAGGACCTGTTTGACCTTCTGGGTTGAACTTCGATCCTCTGATGTGGGTTGACTCATTGAGGTTATGACTCATTGTCTGAGTCAACATCAATGTTTTGTAGTTGAATCTCTGGATCAAAATTGACTACTTGTTCGATCCTTGGATCAGAATTATCAGCGGCTTTTCCTTTGTGGTCGATGAACTGGTCTTCCACGAAAATGACATCTCTACTGGTGAATGCCTTCTCGGTATCCAAATTGTAGAGCTTGTATGCCTTGTGATTTGGGGAATAGCTGATGAAAATCGTTTTCCTGCTCTTGTCATCTAGCTTTCTTCTTAGATCCTCAAGGATCTGAGCGAAAGCGATGCATCCAAACACGCGAATATATTTGAGTGATGGTTTTGATCTTGTCCACACCTCGTAAGGTGTCTTGTCATTCAAGGCTTTGGTGATGGATCGATTTTACAAATAGGCAGTTGCAATAACAGCTTTTGTCCATAATTTCTTTAGAAGAGAGGCGTGGGCCATCATGCTCTTGGCACTCTCGATGATTGTCCGATTATTCCACTCAGCTACACCATTGGACTGAGGTGAGTAGCTGATTGTATATAGTTGATGTATCTCGCTGGCCTTGCAGAACTCCTTGAATTCTGTGGAGATGTACTCTCCCCCTCCATCTGTGCATAGAGCCTTGATCTGCCTTTGGGTCTAATTTTCTGCAGACGACTTGAACTGCATGAAGAACTTGAATGCTTCAGATTTGTTCTTCAGATAGTAGGTTGCGGTCCTTCGAGAGAAGTCGTCGATGAAGGTTAGAAAATAGAGAGCTTTTCTTGTGGAAGCAGTCTGCATTGGGCCACAAATGTCGCGAGCAAGCCCTTGGATGTATGAACTGAGTTTGAACTGAAGGGACTCCTAGCATGCTTGCTGATAATACAACTTTCGCATGGAGAAGTTGGCTTGCTGACTGAAGACAGATCTTGTACTAGACTCTGAGCTGACATTTGCTGAATATTGTTGAAGTTAAGATGACCAAGTATGAAATGCCACAACATATCAGTTGATTCAAAACTGGCTGTGTGAAGAGCTTGATTGTTAGAAGAATAGCAATGGCTGAGGCTGTACAGATAGCCGCTTCTTCTTTCGTAGGCTAGAACCTTTCGGGATTTGTCAAGAATTGTGCAGCCTTCTGTATCGAATTCAATCCTCCGACCTAAATCGGTGATTCTGCTCATTGAGAGCAGATTCTTGGTCAAATTTGGAATGTGGAGAACGTTGGATAGCAACTTGACTTCATCTCTTTTGAATTCAACTCTGAATGTTCCTTCACCTTCGATTGAATGTGATGAGTTGTCTCCAAGTTGCACAACTCGAGAGTGGGTGAATGACTTATAGTCTTTGAACCAGTCACAATGGTGAGTCATGTGTTGAGTTGCTCCGGAATCTAGATATCAGGAATCAATATCCTGATGTTCTCCAACTTTGGTCATGAAAGCCATTTCATCTTCTTCTTCTTCTTCTTGCTGATTTGATTACCCAATTTTCGTAGGCCTCAGGTAGACTCGATAATAGTTCATGAGTGCATCAGAATCTTCTATGGCTGAGCCAGTTGCAGTCATCTGCTCCAAAAGATTTTTGAAGGTGTTGAGGTGGCTGGCCTTTGGCTTTCCATTGCCAATGTCCCTTGGTTGTTCATTACTGAGAACTTGAGAGTCAATATTACTTCCTATATAGGAGAGAGTTTTCCTCACATCAGTTAGCTTATGTATAACTCTATTTTTTTTATTTATTATATAGTTCAGAGGTTTCTCTCTATTAGTGTAGCATGTTTCTCTAATATGTTGTATTGAATGATAGATGCTGAATTGCTAGTCTAATTTGTTTTGGCTTTTAACAGTTAAATTTTTCGATTTTCAAAGGATCTCCTAGAGATGTCAAAATAGTTGACTAGTATTTTTTGAAATTCCTAGACATTTTAGAAGTACACATACATGAGAAGCAAAATAAAGTTATGGCAAAGTTAAAGTCTAGCCAACAAAAAAATTTGCGAGTCCCAAAGACCCTAATCCTAAAACCAAAAACACATCCCAAAATATTGCATTGCAGAACACATATTGCAATCATGACACACACACACACACACACACACACACACACACACATACGTATATGCATGTGTATACATATAGATATATTATATATACATACATATCCTACTTCACCTATTGTTTTGACTTGCTCAAGAGAGTGGGGTGGGAAGAAAATTTCAGAAGTACGTGTTAAATAAATAAATGGATCTCCCTTCTCACCTAATTAGGCAATCCTTAGCAAGATTCACAATAAGTAATGGATACCTTGTGAATATTATGCCCATTTTTATATGAATTAAAAAGCAAAAAAATATATGTGCTTTTTTTCAAACTCAAGTTTTGCACTTTTATGCTACCTATTAGTACGACTACCACGGGATCGTTCATAGTGGTCGGTCAAAGTCAAACTGCCTATTATGCTTTGTAATGTACATGTGAAAAAGTTTAAGGTGACCATTACTCAATGGAAGGCGCCCGGGCACAAGCCATTTTGCCCGGTCCGACTTTTCAAAAAAATTAGGCTCGAGTCAAGGCTAAAATGTTTTGAAAAGCCGAATCGGGCAGAATGGCCTCTGCACGACTCCTTGCATAATACATGACCCTTGATTCACAATACGTGATGCTTGATTCACAATAGTGTATGCTTGAGTATGTATCAATTAGCATCTTATACTATGAACTCTCATATAACACTTCTTAAGCAGGTACACATAAAAGTGAGACTAGGAAATGTCCTAATCCCAAAATTTGAGAGAGAGAGAGAGAGAGAGAGAGAGAGAGAGAGAGAGAGAGAGCGCTCTCTCTCCGCTTGACATGGTGATGGAGTGGAGGGTTGGAGTGGTTATGGGAAGTTTGGGATTGTTGTTGTGGTTTGTGGTGATATTGAGGAAGAGGAGCTGGAGGGCAGGTTGGAGTTGGAGCAGCAGATATGGTGTCAACAACAGCAAGAAAAATAATAATAACAAGGCGGCAGCTGCTGCTGTTGCTAATTTACTGCCTCCTGGCAGCCTTGGATGGCCCCTGCTGGGCGAAAGTTTGCAATTCGTGGCCTCCTTGTCCTCCGCTCTATCTCCAGATTCTTTCGCCCAACAACACCTTGCCAAGTTCGTCGATTACCGTCACCAACTCCTCATAGCTGCTACTAAATTTCTAATTACCGTCGGTTTTCATTTGATTCTCCAGCTGCTCATTAATGCTAAAATTCTACTTCTATGTCAATCGCATTGATTCATGGTTTTTGAAGCTATAGGAGGAATTATTACATAATTAATTGCATAAAGCAGCTACCTTATTCGCACGTCTATCCCATTTCCGCAATATGCATCATCTATCTAGGTACAGTGTGTATAGGTAGCAGTACTGAAGCCTGAGATAGAGTGATGTATTAAGTTAAACGCGAGGTCTAACGAAGCGAGTTGCAGGTATGGAGATGTGTTCAAGACACATCTGTTCGGGCATCCTACAGTTGTGTCGCTTGATCCAGAGGTGAACAAGTTTGTGATGAACAACGAAGGCCGACTATTTGTGGCTAGCCATCCGGAATCGTTCGAAGAATTGTTTGGAAAGTATACGATACTGGCGGCCAGGGGAGATGTGCACAAGAGGAAACGCGCTGTAGTTGTGAACTTCATCAATTCTGAGAAATTTCGAGAGAGCATAATTCCCTGCGTGGAAACCTTTGCGCTTCTCACTCTCAACAATTGGAAGGATCGGGTGGTCTACGTGGAGCGCGAAGCACAAAAGGTATGCGTGGGCTTGTATGTTCTTGGACAACTAGCATATGTTATAGTATGTTGCAAATCCAATTAGTACATCTCCTACTGTAACGTCGTCCTTTGTTGTGGCAGTTTGCCTTTCGTGTGATTATGAAGAAGTTACTCAGTCTACCGGTAGGCCCAGATTTAGAGGACATGCTTAAGGAGTTCAGCATGGTGGTCGCTGGATCGCTCTCAGTCAGACTTAAGATGATTCCTTGGTCTAACTACAGCAAGGGGCTGAAGGTGACTGTGGGATGGTTCATGCGGGGGACTTCGTTTACAGCATAGCATAATTATGGTTATTGATAGTCGTTAATTGCTGACAATATGAATTATGACGTTGTATATGGATAGGCACGGGACAGAATAATTAAGAAGCTGACGGGGATCATTGAAGGCAGAAGAAAGGATTTTGACAATGATTACAATGACTTGCTCCAGGCAGTATTTCGTGAGGATCGCCATGGGGGAGCGACGACGTCTTTCTCAACAGAAGATATTGTTGACCAAATTCTGTTCCTCTTGGCTGCAGGATATGACACCGTAGCTGCCATCATCACAAGCACCATGTTCTTCTTGAGACGCGCTCCGGAGGCACTGCAGACGTTGAGAGTATGCTGCACCCCGATTGTTCCGGAAGCTACTCTCAATCAAAATTCTTAGGATTACTGAATGTTGGCACTTTCTTCCTAGCAATTCTGACATGAGTGCCTAATTTTGCGGGGGTTTGTAGGAGGAGCATGAAGCCATTAAGAAGGGCAAAATCAATCCTGCAGAAAATCTAACCTGGGCTGACTATAAGTCGATGACTTTCACGCAACATGTAATGCTCTTTAGTCACTCAAATTTAGCAGCTTTCATTGTCGTGCTTTGTGAGAATCCAACGTGGCCTAAGGTTTAATTGGCAATTCCTACTATGTCAGGAAATTTGTTAAAAGAAACTAATTTTCTCGGAATTGGAACCAATTTATAAATCTGACAACGAAGTTAAATTCAGGTGATTAACGAGTCGCTTCGAATAACTAACGTGGGTTTCGGAGCATTTCGGACTGCTTTGGAGGACGTGAAGATAAAAGGTTAGAGTTGATTCATTTCTTGATTAGTGTTGACTAAAGTGAAGCTACTCTGAGGGTGGTAGTATCATGTGGCTCCAAGTAATCTTATGGCAAGCGGATCTGACGCCAATAGATGATAAACAGCCAGCACCTTCATAGTATTGTCCTGTTGATGTAGGATATACGATCCCCAAGCACTGGAAGGTTCTGGCGTACTTAAGGAGTGCTCATTTTAACCCAAGCATTTACGGACCAGATCCTTATGCCTTCGATCCTTGGAGATGGCAGGTCCGTCATGTGTCACCTGAATTAAATTTTACAACTGACTCATTCTCATCTGGAAAACGAGTTGCTCCTTGTTCAATAATGTATCTATCTATCTATTACGCATGATCAGGACCAGTCTGAGAACATGATTAATGGTGAAGCATCTTTCATGCCGTTTGGAGAAGGAAAGAGGCGATGTGTTGGATCCGATCTTGCAAGGCTAGAGTTGTCAATTTTCTTCCACCACCTCGTCACCCGATTTAGGTCTCCCTTACTTATCCTCGTTCATTTTCTAGAAATTGACCTTACATAAAGATTGCAGCTTGTCAACGTTATCATACTTTAGTTGATCTGCATTTCCTGCACTGAGCATATACACGTTGCCTAAATGATCTATTCATGCAGAAACTGGGAGCTAATTGAGGAAGACAGGCTTACCTACTTCCCAACTCCACATTTCATGAAGAGTCTTCCTGTTGTGCTAGAGGCTTCATAGCAATATTGTGCAGTGGCTCAAAATTCAACGTATGAAGGTGCAGTCTGCCTTTGTTATAGCTTCAATCCTTTATAGTAGTGCCAACTGCAGATAGCTTCATACCTCGCAGTTTAGCTGATCTTGGCTTCACATCGATTGGTATGCAACAATGCTGTACTATAGCTAGTATCTCTACTCATTTGTAATCTTAGGATTAGTGCTTAACTTGCCCATCTCACGATTTGTGATGTTAGTCTTTCTATGCTGCACTAAATGTCAAGAGGAATCCTAATTATCAGATCATAGCTTGTAGTGACCTCGCTACATGTCCTTTATCAAATTATAGAAGAAGATTCAAATGTATGTAAAATTTTATGTTTTGATGTTAAATTGCAATAGAAGTAGATGATAGAATAAAAATAAAACTATTTTCTACATGATTTGAACGTGATATCCAAGTCTAAATATTGTTAGAAGCTTTTTAGTTAAGCAGAGCTTGGTGGGAAAAATTCTAAGCTATTTCTATTGCATTTCAGGTAGATAAGTAGACACTTGACTTTGGACTAGCTCATAAGTGACAACCCGAATTGGATTATTGTCATGATGGTTACAATTACTTATGTATGGGGGAATGGTCTTTTTAGTGACCTCTCCATCCAATAGCCATAAAAATTAATGGCCTTGCCATAATTTTATTGTCATTGAATGGGCTATGAAGGTCATGAAGGAATATACTTTCCCAAGTGTAAAGAATTGTCTTGGCAATTTATATTACACCTGAAAATATTTTTTGGCCCATAGGTTTTGACTTGTCGTGAGGTGTAATGTGCCCTCCCAAATTCTTTATTGACATTTTATGAGTCATAGAATGCTTTTGAAAAGTTTCAAGATTTAGTAATATGCTCCATGTGGCTTTGACAAATGGTATCTATTTTAAGATTCTTTTCCATAAAATAGCCCATTCACAATGTCTAAACCATAATTCTAGAGGAATGAAGCTCTTTGCACAATTTAGCGCACTTCAAGAATAGCAATAATGGAAGTAAAATGCCAACATGGCCCTTTACTAAACAATGACTACCTCAAATCTATTTAGATAGATTACAAGTAGGACCTTTTACTTTTTGAAGAGAGTCACATGTTTGCTAACTGGGCCTTCTTCGTTGAAGTAAAGAATTCATGTTTAAAATCTCTAGTAAATCTTTTGGATGCTAAAGTTACACGGCTGGTGCATTTGAGAAAAACAAGTCCAATGCATTTGCATGCTATCGAATGTTGATCCTGATCATGTATGTGTAGTCTCTTTCTAGTGCCTCCCTAAAGATGTAGCTTTAGAGGCTTAGAACGGAGTTTGAATCTACAACCAGGTAAGTGGCGCGTGGAGTACGGAACAAAATGGCGTCACGAGCCCTTATATAAACAAAGCTACAACTCAAGAAAATGGTGTCATAAGCCCTTTCATAAACAAAGCTAGGGTTAGGATTTGATGGACCCAAAACCATGTGCCATAACAACTTGAGTTTCACAAAAACGTTACATTGAATTTATATTTAACCACTTGGGTCCGTTTTTA
Organism: Diphasiastrum complanatum; assembly: GCA_029204225.1. Classification (NCBI taxonomy): domain Eukaryota; kingdom Viridiplantae; phylum Streptophyta; class Lycopodiopsida; order Lycopodiales; family Lycopodiaceae; genus Diphasiastrum; species Diphasiastrum complanatum. The sequence goes on from CM055111.1 coordinate 26,105,969, forward strand.
CATTTGGGCCCATTTGAGAGTTAGTCTATGACTTGCTTGCTTGCTTTGTGCCTCTTTCATCTTGCAGCACTCCTTTGCCAAATGCCCTCTTTTACCACAAGAGTAGCACTTGAACGTTTTACTTACCTCCAATAGATAGTCTCCTATTGATGCCATGATGAGGAAGTACTTATACACAAAGTACACAATTGTGAAATGACTCTACAAATTGATTTTATGACCCTCAAGAAGCAAGATTTAAACAAATCAAAAATCTAGGAAAATTTAGATCACAATCTTAAAATGAGTCTTCACCAAAATCTAGTCACCGTGAAACTCTAACCTTAAAACTTGGATTGGATTTGATAAGTTTTTATGCCAATCTATGTCCTAGCTTTTTCCCAATCTTGACTAGCTTGAACAATTTGAAGGAATCAACATCTAGAGATTCACTAAGATCTCAACCAAGATTGTACACTCAAATATGGAATCCTCCCTATTAAAGACACTCAAAGGGATCACAACTTGACCCTCACAAAGAAAACTATTTTTCTCTCCACGTTTTGATCTCTGATCATACTTGCAAAACCACTTTTTTTCCACCTAAAACTCAAATCAAGACATTACATTTGATGATTCAATCTCAAATCTATCCATAGATTTGAAATCCTTATAGATTTTTCTACAACTAGTGCAAAAAATCTCATCAAAATCTACAAACATGCTAATTTGAGATAAACTCAAAGAAATGGCCTCTTCTCTAGTCATGCACACTTCCACATGTGAAGAAGACACCAAAGAACATGATGACAAAAAAAAAAAATGACATGGAGATCCGTTTTTTTAAAAAAATTTATATATTTTTTCAAAAAAAATGCCAATATTTAAGATGCTTTGAAAAAATATATTGTAATACTAAAAAAAAAACATTTTATTTTGCTGAAAATTTTAATCATGCTATAAAAATTAAATAATAAACTATTATTAACATCTTCAAATGATTGTATAATTTATAACAATGTTAAATAAAATAATATCATTAATTGCATAACCAACAAAATAAAAATATATATTATTTATTTCTATCTAAGAAAAAAATTTAAACAATATTTATAGATTTTAATATATTTTAAAATAAGAGTGCTTTTTATAATTAAAGCAAAATTTTTATACCTACTTTTTAAATTTTTATATTTTCAAAAAATAATAAATTGTAGAACTTTTTACAGATATTTGAGATCTGAACAAACATTAAAATATTTAAACATAATAAAACAAATAATGATTGCATATTGTTTTATTATCTTAAACAATTCAAGATTGAATTTTTGCAAAAAAATATAAAAATTTGTTTTTGAAAAAAGTTAGATGTTACTTTTGTCTCATTTAATTGTTTTAAGATGTCAAAAATTGAACTTTTTAAAATCTAATCAATTCATATAGTATTATTTATTTATTTAATAATATAAAATGAATGATTTCATACATTTATAAAAACTAAAACGTGACTTTATTTTTGCACCATTAAAAACTAAAAAAATAAGGTTGCAAATAACTATTCAAAGATGTTTTTATTACATATAAATCTACAAAATTTAACTAATATTAATTATTTTTTGACACAAGTTTGAAAAAATATGTTCATGTGATTATTATAATAATAAGATAAAAATTTACATCTACATTACAGGAAGTTGAAAAAAACTTTCTGAATCGATGCAGATTGCCAACTTCAATGAAAAATAATATCTCTCAAAATAGAAAAATTGTCACTCCTGTGGAATGGGGAAATTCCCTCGGTGCATGCACTATTGGTCACAATAGGCGAACACAATAATAAGTTACGAGTTTCATGTGCGGTAGTAGCGGAAGCAATGAGCAGACAATGAGACAAGTCAATCAGAAGGTCAAACAGAAAGTGGAAAGCATGCAATATTGACAAAATCTGAATGTAAAACTAGACAACACTTTATTCAGATTGAATGTAATGAAATACAAGTCAGTGATGCACATGAGCACAAGACAATTGTGGGCGAAACTGCATGCTCACAAAGCTAACTACAAATTGTAAAAGCTATGAGCTTATTACTGGCAATCCATTTGAAGAAAGAATCGATACATGAAAAGCATCTACAATGTCTATCTTGTTGGACACATGCATATATTGATGATGAATTACAATGATCTATATACAATTTTACATTTGTGCAGATGAAAAGTGTGGAGTCGTTATGTTGTCTGTTAAAGATCGTGGGCGGCTGTTGTCATTGTTAATTTTGTTTGCACAATACAAGAGCTAACGTGAAATATGACATTCGGCTATCAAAGAATGGCTTTAGTCATTTTGCAAAAAATGCAAAGGTGTCGCAAAATGGCGAAGGCCGAAAAAGTCAAAATTTGCCTTGAGATTTTGAACCTTTTGACAATCATCGAAGACTTGAAACGTCGGTCAAGTCGGAGTCGGGAAAAGTTGAAAGAAGACTGTCTCGAGTTTTCGTGTATTTCTGCAGACTGTGCGACAATGCGAGTAAAAACGCAGCAATGTGAATGGAAACAAATTAACATGGGATTTAGGAGAGAAGAGGAGATAAATCCAACACCACCTCTTAATCTGGATCCATGAATGTCTTGATCTTCAGACTAAGCAATTTTGTGCCTTTATACTCAATGCCTTTGTGAAAACATCTGCAACCATGTTCTGCATTCGGCAGTGCGTTAAGCTTACCTCTCTATCGAGAACCTTACTCCTTACAAAGTGATATCGAATCTCGATGTGCTTACTGATTCTCACAAAACATAATTGTAGGAGTGTACTGGTTCAGACTAATATTTGACACTATAATTCTTGACCAAATTGCTTCTTTAATAGATTGAGAAGCAGCAATATACTCTACTTTTGTAGATGAAAGAGCAATAGAGGTTTGCTTACGACTATTCCAAGATATAGACCACCGTTGAAAAAGACTGTAAATCCGGATGTGGACTTACGATTATCTACATCTGCTCCCCAACTTGCATCTAAAAAATCCACTTAGTTGATGAAGATTGTTGTTATTGATTTCTCCATAGTAGATGCACTAGTCCATGGTAGCCCGAATATACCTCATGACTCTCATGAAAGCCTTCCAATGGGTGATGCTAGAATTAGCCATGAATTGGCTGAGTGAGCTAACTGCAAAAGAGATGTAAGTCTTCTACATACCATTGCATACATGAGAGATCCAAGTATCAATCAGTAAGGATACTCTCTCATTTGTCCTCTTCCTACTTGTTCTAAGGGCACTGGTCCTTCAACAATTGTAGGCCTGGATCCATCGGTGATTGGGCTAGTTTACAATTAATTAGGTTATATCTTATGAGAACATTGTGAAGATACATTTGTTAAGTAATATAGGTCAGTTGTCTCGCTCTATCTCTATGGATTTGAATGCCCAGACAGAAGTGAACTTCGTCCAGATCGGTCATGTCGAACTCAGAAGATAGCATCTACTTAGCATCCTTTACCAGATTGGTACTGTTGCTGAAAATGTATCATCAACATACAAGGTGATAATAATGAATGATTGCTGCATTGACTTGAAATATACATTTGAATTAGTAGTGCTTAGTTTGAAACTGTGTTGGATGAGAAATGTGTTGATCCTCTGAAACCAACCTCTAGCTGATTGCTTCAAGCCATAAAGTGCCTTATGGAATTTACAGATGTGATGCTTCATACCTTCGTGAATGTATCCTTCAGGATGTAGGATGTAGATGCCTTCTTCGATGACTCCATTCAAATAAGTTGTTGGTACATCGAGTTGATGTACTTCGAGGTCGGCTGCTGCAGCATAAGATGGGAGACCTTGAATCGATGAATGTTTGACTATTGGACTAAAAGTCTTGTTGTAGTCGATGTTGGGGATCTGAGTGAATCCTTCTGCTACTAGTCGTGCCTTCCTTTGATCAATTGTTTCATTGGCATTGTACTTGATCTTAAAGATCCATTTGCAATCGATAAGATTGTAGCCACAATAGGAGCTTTGACTAATGACCATGTATGGTTCTTGATCAGAGAGGAATACTCTCTGTCCATTACTTCTTTCCAGAGATCGAAGTCTGGTAGGCTAAGTGCCTCTTTGACAGACGTCGGTTCCTACACTAAAAGACAAGCAGACTCAGGTATATCCCTTGTGGGTTGTGTGCGCACTCGACTTGATCTTCTTGGAGGAGCTGATGTTGGTTGATGATTCAATCCTTGGATTTATCATCGTTGAGTAGCATCAACATCTTCGTCTAACTCGTTGTCGTGTAGTGGATCGACGATGGGCATGCTTGAGCCTGAGGCTCAAATTGTCATGTCGATGGTAGGCATTGAAGGTTCACCTGGAACAATGCCTTTGCCTTTGAAGTCGATGAGCTGATCCTCGATAAAGATTGTATCCTGGCTGAACAAAATCTACTGGGTATCGGGGTCGTACAGCTTGTAAGTGTTGTCAGATGAAGTGTATCCAACTAGGATTGTCTTGAGACCTTGGAAGTCAAATTTCTTCCTTGTCTCCTTTGGGATCTACACATAGGCAATGCATCCGAATACTCAAAAGTTCTTCAATGATGTTTTGGACATTATTCAAACTTCATGTGGTGTTTTGCATGAACTTCTGTTTTGGATGTAAATTGTAGTGGAGACAACCTTCGCTAAAAAGATATTTGGCAAAGATACATGTGCCAACATGCATTTGGCTAACTCAACAAGGGTACGACGTGTAGAGCTCGAGTCTGCACCAAGATGCAAAAGAATCATAGAAGCGACAATGTATAAGAATAGTACTATCTAAAAATTAAAACATTAGAATTATACAATAATTTTATGTTATTTGTGTTTTGTACTTGTGCATATATGTAGTTTATCACAACGAGATGAACTACATTCAGATCAGTCTAGCGATGAAGACACTACTCAAGTTAACAGGGTAAGTGATAAACATGCACGTTTCTTTGTTCATAAAAACTTTGTTATTATAAATTAAAATATTGTGCTAAAGTGACATTACTTGATTTTTGTTTCTCATAGAGAAATTATTTTCAAAATAAAATATGTAGCCAATACATCGAATGCCATTCCACGGAGTTGATCCATCCGTGTTTAGTTACAATCAATGTCAAGTTTTAATAGACATGAGAAAACAAAGAATGAAACAAATTGAAGAGGCAAATGCAATTTGAAAAAAGAGTAATCAACTTGATTCTAATGATTATGATGATGAGGTGCAACACGATGAAGCAATGCACAACATGTTTGAATCTTACTTTGAAACAAATGAGAATGATGATATGCATGCATCTTCTAATGAAAACAGAGATGACAAACAATTTTAGATAGACGAAGACGAGATTCTATTGCGCAAGGAGGCATTCTAATGTGGACGATGCATGACTGCCCCAGTTTAAGCGAATGTTCAGGTATCTATATAATGAATCTAATCCGTTTTAGGGTCTAACATTTGAGTATATTTAACTAAGCTTATGTTTAATTTGGTTTATGAACTATGCAGGTTTAACCACATCGGGTCACAACGCATGTTATATTTGTGGACCACTTTTGGAGGGTCGAGATAGCACAAATATGTTAAAAAAAGTGGTGTACGAAAATCACCGCAAATACTTGCCGCCTGATCATCCTTTTTGAAGGTTGAATAGGCGATTTTTTGGAGGGCGGGGAGATAATCCTCTAAGTACACCACCACTCCCATGCATGGGAGTAGCGGAATGGCATGGTAAATGGCTTAAACATCATGACGTTAATTCTTCATGGAATGAATCCCTTGATGGTATGAAACGTTTGTCTATTTTTCATAAATTACCTTGTTGGAGAAATTTATTGATAAACCATCTATTGGATCCTATGCACATATTCAAAAACGTCGGTGAATCCTTATGAAACCACATCATTGGCATAAAAGACAACTCCGCAGCTCGTTAAGGTCTACTAGCGGCCGATGTGAAAAGACCCTATTGGATTCAATACATCGAAGGTGGAGATGAGACTCTACCTAGCGTGTCGTGGATTCTTACAAAAGAGCAACTCTCATATGTTAAACATGTCATAAAACAAATGAGAACTCCAACAGGCTATGCACATTCTTTATGCAAGTCATTTACCAAAGATGGTAAATTAAGTGGATTGAAATCACATGATTGGCATAAGATGTTGCAATTCATACTTCCACTTTCTATTCGAGGTCTCTTCAACGATGACGTACGAAATACGCTTACAATTTGTCATCGATGATAAGGCTTGTATATTTTTTTAAGCACTTGTATAAATATGTGTTATTTCAATTTTTTTATGTGTTAAACAACCTAATGTACCATCAATCTTGCATGTGGATTTCCTCAAAAGAAATAAAAAATAGTGAATTGGATTCCCGGAAAATACAAATGATCGAAATGGTATGTTTGTTGGAAAGAGATTTTCCAACTTCCTTTTTGGATATACAAGTTCATCTTCTAATGCATTTGGTCGAAGAAGTATTTATTGCAGGACCTGTGCACACGAGATGGATCTTCTACCTTGAGCGCTTTATGAAAGTTTTGAAGGGCTTTGTGAGACAAAAGGCAAGGCCAGAAGGTAGCATTGCATAAAGTTGGCTTGAATAGGAATCTTTGTCTTATATCACTAAAATAATCTCGCAATTACATCCTGCAAGTCCAAAAATGTGGTGTGAAGAAGAAGATGAACGTGTTAAGGGTGAAGTACCACAAGGAAATGGTGTGCAAAAAAGACTTTCACCTCAATTAAAAGAGAAAATTGACACATTCATATTATATAATTGTGGACAAATGGAAAAGTGGATTTCAAGATATGAAGAAGCCAAAAAGGAAAGAAACATAACATTGAAACGAACAAAAAATATCAATCGAAGAAGAAGGAGGGCGTTGGAGAACGACGAACCTGACCGAATCAGAATGGGAATAATGTAATATTGTTTTTGTGAAGTTTTTTTTTGTACTACTCAATATATGAATAGTATTTCTAATTACACAATTGTTTTTTTTTTTTTGTGTTTTAGTATACATCATACATTGTCATGTGGGCATATGGACACCATTACCATGTTGAGAGAGTTGACAACAAGCGACGTACATATGATTGTGGTATAATGGCCAACTTTCAACAAGAGAGTCGTTCTAGTACGAGAGACCCTAATGTCATTTCGGGTGACCTAGAATATGTCAGCACATTGCAACATATTTATGAAGTCGATTACGAGACTAACGGCAAATACTGTATTTTTGACGTAAAATTGGTTAAGGTCATCTATCGTGGAAGCAACGCCATGATTAGAAATGATAACTCAAAGTTTTTTCAAATCGACTCAACAAAATGTATATCGATGGATTCTCATGACACTTTAGTATTGCCACGACATTGCGAACAAGTGAGACTCTAATATTCGCAATCCAATTACTTATGTATCAATCTTATAAGACTAACTTAATTTTTTTTTAATTCTTTGACAGATTATATTCCATCTAGATCGATTAGACCTAAGATGGTGGTATGTGATCCAACTTAATGCAAGAAAACGATGCGTGTTTGAAGGAAAAGATTTTGTTGAATTGGATACACACAACAAACCACCACCCAATTTTGGCGACGTTTTGGAAGAACCTGAACCACTCATCCAAACTCCAGATGATGTCGAAATGATGGGAGAAAAAGGTACAAATGAAAATGATGAGATTCCTACAATTGTACAAGACCAAATTGGGGGTGATTTGAGGCCCCCACGTTTGGATGAGATAGAATTAGAAGAAGAGGAGATTGAATATGAGGGTAGCTCACATCATCAAAGAGACATGGTCGGAAATTTACGATTATACCTAGACCTAGATTCAGATGAGTGTCAAGACTTGTGTGATCTATGATTATCTATCATTTTGTTTTATATTCATCACAATACTTTTTATGTATACTTTTATAGATAGAGTTGAATGTGATAATTATAATACCGAACCTTGCGGTTATGTCCTATTTCAGAATGTCACCACATATTCCCTCCCTGCGGCGTGTAGGTTTTTTCATGCAAGTTGGAAAGATTAGAACCTTGACTTTAACGGGAGAAAAGTAAGGGCTACACACCTTCCTGGGATTGGGGATTTTAATTATCTACATTTCACCTTTGCATATTAATTAATTGCTAATGTATGCGATAAAACACGATATTGCTTTGGACAAAATGAAAATTATGAATAAACAACACAAACTCACCGGTAAACTCACTTGAAGCTTAAGTGCAAACGTGCAATTGCTCGCTCTTTAAACGCTTGCTCTCTTTTTTTTGAATATTTTTGTCACATGCACAAGCAATTAAAAAATAACACTATATTACACAATTGAACTATTATTATAAGCAAATTCAAACATACAATTGCCATCAAACACTATCTAGTCATCTACTACTCTAAATCTTAATCAAAACACACTCACACACATTCTCTCTCTCTCTCTCTCTCTCTCTCTCTCTCTCTCTCTCTCTCTCTCTCTCTCTCTCTCTCTCTCTCTCTCTCTCTCTCTCTCTCTCTCTCTCTCTCTCTCTCTCTCTCTCTCTCTCTCACACACACACACACACACACACACACACACATTATAAATTAACAATCTATTACTACCCAACACTATCTATATCTATTTGTCTATTAACCTAAATTATAGATCAATGCAAAATTCAAAACACATACACATCCTCTCAAACACACACATACACTATCAGTAATAATTCTAACAATCTATTATAAACAATATTTATGATTTTCTATCAAACACTATTTATATATCTATCACTCTTAAATACCCTAACCTAATGCATAATACAAAACACACACACACACACACACACACACACACACACACACAATCTATTCATCTACTACCCTATCTTAATCAACACACTCTTTCTCTTTATTATCTTAAATTCAAAATGCAAGACACAATACATACACACTTCTTCTCTCTTCTCTCCAGCCCCTTCTCTCTCTCTATCTCTCTCTCTCTCTCTCTCTCTCTCTCTCTCTCTCTCTCTCTCTCTCTCTCTCTCTCTCTCTCTCTCTCTCTCTCTCTCTCTCTCTCTCTATCATTCTTAGTCCTAAATAAATAAAAATTTAATAATCTATTACTACCATAGGTTATGTATTTATATATAATCTTAAATTCTACATCAATGCAAAATGTTAAACACTATCTTAAATAATTCTAACAATCTATTATAAATACTATCAAAAATTAATCTGTTATAAACACTATCACAATCTATTATAACACACACACTCTCTCTCTCTCTCTCTCTCTCTCTCTCTCTCTCTCTCTCTCTCTCTCTCTCTCTCTCTCTCTCTCTCTCTCTCTCTCTCTCTCTCTCTCTCTCTCTCTCTCTCTCTCTCTCTCTCTCTCTCTCTCTCTCTCTCTCTCTCTCTCTCTCTCTTAAAACTTTATTTTTTAAAAAGACTCCAAAATCTTTCAATATCTTCAAGCATACATCTACACTTCACCTCTTCTCTCTCACAAATTACAAATCTAATAATCCTAAATCTACTATCCTAAATAATACTAATAATCTATTACAAGACCATTCAAAACCATTTTACATCAATGCAAAATCTAAAAACAAACACTCTCTCTCTCTCTCTCTCTCTCTCTCTCTCTCTCTCTCTCTCTCTCTCTCTCTCTCTCTCTCTCTCTCTCTCTCTCTCTCTCTCTCTCTCTCTCTCTCTCTCTCTCTCTCTCTCTCTCACACACACACACACACACACACACACACACACTCTATCTCTTCTTAAAACAAACAAACAAACACCAACCTTAAACAAACAGACAAAAAGCAAAACAAACAAAAATCAAACACCAACCTCAAACAATGATCTTCAAGCTCTCAAGCACTGGCCTTCAATCACCCTCAATCGCTCACCTTCGAGATAGAGAGTGTAAAGGCTATGTAGCCTTCCTTGGTGAATAAGCATCCAATAATATATCACGCAGATTTCGATGTGGGCGTCCGACAACTTATGCTCAAAAATTTCATAATTCGTCGCAATCCGACATGTCGAAGTCCGATGTCCCAGTAAAAAATCCAAAAATCAGAGTCCGGCGATCGGGAAATATGGGCGGAAACCAATTTTTCAAAGGCACGTCGGAATCTGACATGTCAAATTCCGACTTGCAGACGTGGATATGACCTGCCATAGATTTGTTTTTAAAAATACGTGTAATCTGACGTGGACATTGGAATCCGACGTCCATGTCGGCAAGCCAAAAAGCCTGTCCATGGCATCTGGCACCTGTTGTCTGGGCCTAAGTGGGCACAAACGTCAGATGTTATCATTTTTTATGAAGATCTAGTTTCAATCTTGGAAGGGGCTGAGAACACATCATTTTATGATGCACCACAAGTCATTGTTATGGTGAGTAATCAAGTTGTGATGGGGTCGAGGTTTGAGGAGGAGTATCCTCAACATGCATATCCAAGAAGATCTTCATTGTACAAGGCCGAGTCCTTGTGGTTCTTATTTCATAGAAAAGAAAGGATAAGTGAAGGTGGTATTCATTCTATTCTACTCACCTATGGTTCTCTTTCTTTGGTTGATGTTATATCTTGCTTAGTTGAGATTTGTTAATCTCAAAGATCAAGTAAGGCTATTCTGTTTTTGAATGAAGTCCTTAGTTTGGAATCAATTCTTGTCATTGATGACTTGATTATGTTTCCAAAACATCTAGAAAGCAAGATATTGTATCACCATTTGTATGCTCTTAAATTGAGTAAGAGCAAGAATAAGAACAAGCTCAAACATATTGAAGAATATGTTCCGTCATTTGATGAGGCATGTTGTAAACTTCTTTTGAGAGTAAGTGAAACATCCAATGAGGACACTTACATCCTTAAGAAAGTATTTAGCCTTAATTTGATCAAGGAAGCAAAAGATAGATTCCAAACTTTTCATCCAACATGAAGTAGAGTAGGTGAAGATGAGTATCAACCCTAATCAATCCAGCTCTCTTGAGTCCATAACAAACCTCAAATGACCTTTGGTTATGAATGTCCACATCTAGCAACATTGACAATGTAGAAATCTAACATCAACTACACAAAAGTGATGTAAACTCAATAAGATCTTGATCAAACATCAAATATATGATAAGATGAAGCTGATGTCCGTACAATAGAAATAAGGTACTATGTTTCACACATGTGGATCCAATATACAATTGCATTCTACACACAAGATTGCAAGATATGAACACTATAATGCAAAAATGGATATATTACCCAAATAGAACTCATGTATAAGCATGAATGAGAGGAGAAAGAGACATATATGTTTCTCTTCCCACACTTGTACACTCTTCGTAACAGGTCTATGCCCATTTGGATGTCCTTCTCCAAGCTTATCAACACTAGGAATCTTGTAGATCCATTCCAAGCCCTAGATCTAAATGGACTAGATTCAATGTGCCGAACATCCAAATTTGAGTCTTCCCAAACTCGACCTACTTCCTTTACCCACACTTTTTAAAAGTGGTAATTCAAATGAACTTAGACAAAAATAACTTCAAAATATTTATCTCTAAGTCTAAGATGCATATTGGCCTAAATTGCCAAATGAACTAAACATGACTAAACTAATTGATATTTCTCACATGCTTTTCTGGGAAGGTACAAATTTGAATGAGGCAAAAGATGAGTACTAACATTCATCTTCATACAATGAAGTGCTAGTCTAGATTTTTTCTTGTATCTAATTAACTCTTGTGCACCAAGAGGTTCATCTTCTTTTTCAATCAAGAATTCATGGACTTATAACCACGGTTCTAGCACTCCCTCACAAAGATGAAATGAAGATTAGATGGGTTACAATCAAATCAAGCCAATTTTAATATATTTGGACAATATAATGACTAAATCTCTCTCACACTTCTTGGACTGCCTAGATTGATTATATTTTATTACACTAAGTCAAATCTAATCAATGGCACTCAATCTTGGCAAAAATGAGATTCAAAGTCGCCATCTCATTACTAGTTTCTAGCACCAAAACTTGCTAAATTTGGATTTGCCTTTGGTCAATGATTAAGCTCTTATACTTGGCCCTGATACCATGTGAGAGTACTGTATTTTTGAACCATCAATGGATCTACACAAGATCCACAAGAGTGATTGGATGTTTGCTAACCAATCTATTACAGTAACTAGACACAAAAAATTGATCTAGAATGGCAATTGGCATATAACAAGCAAGCATAGATGAAATCCGAGTTCACACGTTTGAATTGAAGCCTTTGGTTGCATTTAGATCACAAACACTCAATACAAATGTGGAGTAGCTCGAGATTGGCAATGAGCTCCAAAAAATAATCTAAGTCCTCACTATGGGAGGATGAAATACATAGTAAAAGCCACTTCCTTTGTAAAGTTAGGTGAATTTCCAACATGTAATAAAGAAGTTAACTTGGCTTTCTTGCCCTAATTTGCAACCCTAGCCTCATTCCTAGAATCATGCCCAGTAGGTGGCTAGTTGGTCAAATTTTCATCATTAATTTAGGTGTAGGTCCTATAATGTAGGAATCACTACCAAATTGACTTGACCAACTCTTTAGACTCGATCTAACCTACACTAGGATAGGTTTCCCACGTGGCATCATGGCCTCACACATGTGGGACCCACTCATGTACATAATTTACAATATACTACATGGCTAGATTTGTCAAGATTGGCAATTTTTCACAAGAACTTGATTTCTTGATCACAATAGATCTAAACACAATATGCTGAACTTTTGCCAACACCTAAGATTGAAACACACTCTTGAAAAAATCTAGCAACTTAAAATCAAGAGATTCTATTAAATTTAGGATTTCACCAAAAATGCAAAACATTAAATCAAGCAAAATCTACATGCAAAAGCTAGAATCTAGATATCTCGTCTGATAGAATGTATCATCCACAATCATGAGCAATTTTTGTCTCCACATTCCAGTAAGTGGTTTTAAAAATTGGCCATCCACAAGTGATTTGACCTAAAATGATGATTGGACCACAAAGATCCACTTTCTATACTTGAAAATACAATATTTGATCTAGAAACACCTCCAAATCCACATAGAATTTATGGTGCCCTCAAATCCACCTCTAGATTTGGCTTAAACACCAACTTTGGCCTGCAACCTGTTCTGATACCATTTGAAAAATACAGATCCGAAACACACTTAATGGATCAACAAGATCTTGACCAAATTTGGATGCACATCTAGATTTAGCTACAAGATAGAAATCATCAATTTTAGCATGCTAGTACGTTAATCACTAAGATCTGATCAGAAGCATATAAGTATAGTAAGGTATTGTCTTGTCCGTACAAAAGAGTTAGAATTAAAGTTAGAATCACTGTGTTACTGTACTATGGGTCCTATCAGTGGATAAGGATCAGTTGGCCTCGCCACGAGGCAAGTCGACAGGACACGCGTCTTGCCAACGGCAACCTGGGTCATGCATGGGTTGCCTGAGTGAACAACTATATGTACAGTGTAATTTCATTTTGAGAAATACAGTTGCTATGTGAGCTTGCTAAGGAGAGTGATTTTCTATCTGTGTTACTGTGTAGCATGATCTGTGTTCCTGTGCAAAGCAGATTCTAAGTTGGTATCAGAGCCGTACAGGGAGTGTACACAGTACAGTGTCGCCGTTGAAGAGAGCTTCGGGAGAACTATCTTTTGAGAGTTCGGAGCTTTACGGCGGGTTGAAGACGGAAAGAGAAGCACTGGTGCACGGTTTCTAATTTATAGAGGCTTGCTAAGCTCAACAGAGTGATTATTAGCATGTGCATAGCATCAAACATGGAAAAATTTGGTGAAAATTTGACAATTTCGAAGCCAGCTGAAAATTGAAACCGGACTTGGGGTTACGGTTTTTATACATAACTGGTGATTTCTTCGTTGTTTGTGCACCGTTTTGGATGTCGTAAGGACAGGAAGGAAGCTAATCACACTGTCAATCAGCCATGGAGAGATTCTGAGGTTTATGTCAGAGATTTGTCTCCAAATTTGCGGTAAAAAAGGTGAAAAAGCCACTTTGTCAAGTTGAGCTAAAATCACCGTTTCTCCACGGAATTTCCTGACTGAACACTCTACAGTCATGGATTTAGTAGGGCGACCCTGCTCTAGGTCTCAGATCATGCTCAAAACTATCCAAAGAAGAGCTTGATCTGATAGTTTTCAGAGAAGGGAGACGCGGCCGCAGGCAGGGAAGTCGCGGGCTGTTCGCGCGCCCAACGCAATGAACAACTCAGTGTACCGAAGATCATAGCCTCTGCAGGAGTTTGGTTCGATGCCCAGATGTACTTTGAGCCTTTAGATGAGGTGTCAAATGAATCAACGGTCCAGAATCTGTGATGGGAGAGATATTTGAACCACAAGAATTGGTTCAGCCATTGGATGAGCTTTGAACAGGGCCCTAAAGAATTGAAGTGCATTCTGGCCTTCAACTTCATTAAAAATTTTAATACTGAAAGTTGAGTTGGGTCCCTTCACAAGTGAAGAGTGAAGTTTCTTCAAAGTGAAGAAACAGTTCAAAAGCTAGAAAAGTCCCTATTTTTGGGTCCTTTGCCCGTTTTGACCCAAACGAAAGGCTATAACCTCCAAACGAAAGGCACCCGGACTGTACCTACAAGTACGGTACAACAAAATAGAGTGGTTACAGCGGCGAAAGTGTTCGAAGTATGCCAAAAGTAGTTTCACCATTCCACTGGGCACTTTGTTGGGAGTTGACGACTGAGTGCATTTCGGAAGGCGACGCCGATTTGGCTTTCAAATTGGTGGAAAAGCGGCGAGTGGCCTGGTAAGAAAAAAAGTGTAGGTCATTATTTTCAACTTCTGACATCACTGTTGGCCTCGACATACTGTTCTTAGCCTAAGGCAAGTATTTTGCAATGGCAAACATGAGAGAGTCCATTTTGAGTGAAAGTAGCAAATTGGACGGGATTTCCAACTATGCAGTGTGGAAATTCAAAATGAAAAACATACTAATGGAGAAAGATGTGTGGGAAGTCGTCACAGTTCTAAGATCAGATAGTGGAGGTGAGTATAAGTCTAATGACTTCAATGATCTTTGTGTCAATGTGGGATTAAAAGACAATTTACGCAAGCTCATACTCCTGCTCTCAATGGTCTAGCTGAGCGCAAAAATCATACGATTGTGGAAAGTGCCAGATCTATGTTAGTTGAAAGATTTTTGGTCAGAAGCATGTATCACGGTAGTCTATCTTCAAAATAGAAGTCCTACCATTGCCATACCAAAAATAATACCTGAGGAAGCATTCACAAAGAAGAAGCCAAAGGTGAACCACTTGCGAATCTTTGGATGTAAGGCCTTTGTACATATTCCTAAGGAAGAGAGACGTAAACTTGATGTAAAAGCTATCAAGAGAATATTCCTAGGATATGATGATCGTGTGAAGGGCTATAGATGTTTTGATCCAGTCGAAAACAAAATCCATGTAAGCCGAGATGTTATCTTTGATGAATCCAAGATGTATGAAGATGAAGATGCTGAGAAGATAGACACATCCAGTAGAAAAAATGGTATAGTGAGGATACCACCTGATGATGATCCATTCATTGACCTTCCGAGTGATGAACATGAGGATACATCTCAAGATACTACTACTCAACCTCAAGAAACAGGTTGGAGAGGTAGGGACAAACCTTTTGGTGCAAGAAGGATTGAAATTGCAGGTGACAAACACAAGGAGAAGGATGTACCGTGGGATACATTTTCACCAAGAAGCCGATCACCTGACAGAAAGCTCCCTAAGTGGTTTGAGAGATTGAGTCGCGATATAGATGACTTTCCAGGATCATCTAACCAGGGAGAGCTACGAAGATCAACAAGAGAGAAGATACTACCTGAAAGGTATGAAGCAAATTATGCTCTCTTATCTAGCATTATTCAAAGCAAAGAACCTTCGACTTATAGTGAAGCGAAGGATGATGATATTTGGATCAAGGCCATGGGAGAGGAGATGGAGTCAATTGCTAAGCATAGCACATGGGACTTAGTAGAACCACCAGTTGGCAAGAAACCCATTGGTTGCAAATGGGTATACAGAACTAAGTACTATGCAGATGGAAGCATAGCAAAGCACAAAGCAAGATTGGTAATCAAAGGGTATGCACAAAATAAAGGCATTGACTATGAGGAGACCTTTGCGTCAGTGTGTAAGTGGAATACTCTACGTCTACTTATTGCTTTAGCTTCACATTTTGGTTGGCCTTTGCATCAGATGGATGTGAAATCTGCTTTTCTAAATGGCGAGTTAGAAGAAGAAGTGTTCATGGATCAACCTGAAGGCTTTGTAACGAAAGGACAGGAAAATAAAGTATGTCGCTTGAAGAAAGTGCCTTATGGTCTTAAACAAGCACCACATGCATGGTATAGCAGGATTGATGCCTACTTTCATTCAAAGGGGATGAAGAGAACACATTCTGATCCAAATCTATATGTCTTATGCTTTGATGGTATGGTTGCTTTGATTGCTCTTTATGTTGATGACTTGATTATTACGGGAAATAATCAAGAGATGATAGACATGATCAAGAAAGACCTCATGGAACAATTTGAGATGACGGATCTCAGCCTGATGCATTACTGCCTTGGAGTAGAAGTGTGGCAAAAAGGACATGAAGTGGGTTTAACACAGGTGAAGTATGTCAAAGAGTTGCTGCACAGGTTTAGGTTGCAGGATTGCAAACCAGTAAACACTCCTATTGAGCCAGGTAAAAAGCTTTCTAAGCTTGATGAATCACAGTCATTTGATGCTACGCTATATAGACAGTTAGTAGGGAGCTTGATTTACCTTACCACAACTAGACCAGATATATGCTATGTTGTTGGCATTGTAAGTCAGTTTATGGCAGCACCTATGGAAACGCATTGGAAAGCAGCTAAATGCATCTTGCGTTATGTGAAAGGCACTTCAGATTATGGCTTGATTTACAAGAAGCATGATAGTTTACCTAGGTTGTGTGGCTATGTGGATGCGGACTGGGGAGGTGACTATGATGATCGTAGATCCACCACAGGATATATATTCCAATTTTGTGGTAATTGCTTTTCCTGGTCTAGTAAGAAACAAAGTACAATTGCTCTTTCCACCACAAAGGCAATGTGTAGTGCTGCACAAGAAGCTATATGGTTGAGACAAATCCCACGACTTTACATAGCAACAGTCAGAGTGGCATTCAGCTAGCAAAGAATCCAGTGTTCCATGCGAGAGCTAAACACATTGAAATTCAATATCACTTCATACGTGAGAGGCTGCTGAGTCATGAAATTCATGTTGTTCATTGTAGCGCAGAAGAACAACTAGCTAATATTTTCACTAAGCCACTTACTGGAGAAAAGTTTGATAAGTTTAGATCAAAACTTTCTGTACTTAAAGTTTGTTGACTTTAAAGCTATGTATATGACTGTATAAAAAGTGACTCTACTTTAAGGGAGAGAGTTAGAATTAAAGTTAGAATCACTGTGTTATTGTACTATGGGTCCTATCAGTGGATAAAGATCAGTTGGCCTCGCCACGAGGCAAGTCGCGGGACACGCGTCCCGCCAACGACAACTTGGGTCATGCATGGGTTGCCTGAGTGAACAACTATATGTACAGTGTAATTTAATTTTGAGAAATATAGTTGCTATGTGAGCTTGCTGAGGAGAGTGATTTTCTGTCTGTGTTACTGTGTAGCATGATCTGTGTTCCTGTGCAAAGCAAATTCTAAGTAACAACAGTAGCCTACTATCTTTCACACGTGTTGAAAAAGATTAATCACAAAATTGACATTCTGCACACCAGAAATCAAGATATCTTGAAAAATACGCATGAGATGGACATAGAATCAAAAGAGATGTATTCTATATGTTCTCCACATAGGTAATACTATTAATAGTAGCTACAATGTCATTTGGCCAATTGTCTTAAACTTGTCCTAAATGGTAACTTCTTGGTACTTCGTCAAAAACCTAGCAATTCTAGTCTAGATGCAATGTATCAAATTTAGCCAATTATAATGGGTCCAAATCCAACCTCATCCACTTATCTACTTGCCAAAAATAATACAAACACTATTTAGGCCTTTATTAACAAATATGAACCTATCTCTGAGTTGAGATTTTATCTTGGCCTCAAAATTGCCAAATAAACAATTAAACTAATTGACAATTTTTCAATAGCAGTGCATGATAGCATTCAAAGACTCGAAACAAAGTCAAGATCATTCACATTGACTTATATAAGAAAATGTTCATTGTGTGAAAACACCAAAACTGAAAAATCAAAAAATTTGTTTGTTGTTGCCTAAATCCTATACTAGATTCTCTGTTGGACATCTATAAAATCCATTGGTGATTCCAAGTGCTAGCTATTTCCCTTAAATTGCAAGTAGTGGGCTTATATTTCTTGTAATGTGTGTTAACTTTATGATACCAATTTATCATTTCTTGTAACAATCATTATTAATCTTGTTAAACTTTTCAAAGCCAACTTGTTACTGGTTTTTGTGCTTTTCGAATTGGTCTCTTGGAAGGAATTCTGTGTCAATTCTGTTGTTGTTGATTACTCTGTGGTTAGCATCTTTGTGAGAGCAACAAATTACTTTATTGGTTGCTGGATTTTTCCTTACAGTCTCTTATTCTTCTTATGAATGATTACTGTATTTTTAATGTTGTCTATTGCCTGTTTGGAAGCTGGTTTGGTTTTAAAACGGTGGGAATAGGCTGTAATAGAAGCAAAAATACTCTAATTTGTTGGATGTTGAGTGTTGGTGATGTTTGACAAGATTGCATGGCTGCTCTCTATGAAAGTACAGGCTTATGCTTCATTTTCCAGCAACCTAATAGTGTTTGCAGTGTTAAGAGCCTGTAAAGCCATTCGGGAGAATGGTTGGGTTCAGATTAGATGACTATTGGATAAAATAGTTGTGGTAACCTGCAAACTATAGTTCTGAGAAAGTTTTGGCAGCATAACCTTTGTTTTTTAGGCATAGAGTGGGCAAACCCTGCTAATCTTGCTTTGAAACTTCGCTTATTCACAAACAGTAAAACGCTGGAAAAGCAAAGTGATCTGCAAAAAACAGCAGATACTTTGGGTTTTTAAGTTCCTGCATGAGAAATTGTGAATGAAACTCAGTTATGTGAAGCCTGTTGCCGTTGGAAATCTGTCCTCCTTAATCCCTGTTACCTGCATGATTGGTGGTTAGTTTGGGTGATTGATGGAGGGCGCCTCATCGCCCTCATCCTCTGCACAAGCATGCTTGATATATATATATATATATCTATATCTAGCGTGGGGATATGGCTTCCTGCCTGCTATCCGTGACAAATCGGGGTGTGAAGTACTCCGTGTGGAGGAAGCCCAAGGTCGCATGGAGTGAAAGGGGAACTGGGGGGGGGAAGGTGGCCCCTAACTAAGAGTTTGATTTTCTAAACTTAAGTTTCATGCTGGTGGTAGGTGGTGGAAAAGGGGGGGGGGGGGGGGGGGGGGGGGGGGGGGGGGGGGGGGGGGGGGGGGGGGG